>CM077148.1:4997417-5568005 GCA_039583875.1 Platanthera guangdongensis | reverse complement strand
AATGCACCAATTTTCGGGTTCGTCCTGGAGACAAGGTCGTTGTGAACCCTGGTGTTTGATACGAGTGCCAAGACCTCTCCTCGGCAGCGCTACGCAAGGGTTTTTACATGAGGCCAGCACGTAGACTGCGCACGCTTGAGCTCTGCTGGATTTGGATCAAGACTTATGAATTTGCTTGAAACCCTGTGTTAGAAAGTAGCGAAAAAGAGAGAACAAGAGGAATAAACTTTTGAATAATTGAAATTTTATTATCCAAAAAAGATATCATTTACAAGGTATGGCCTCCCTTATATAGAATGGAGGAGATAAGAAAGAGAGTATACAAACAATGTGGGACTAAACATTTACAATACTGAGCGGCTAGAATAAAGGTGACCGCACAGGCCGCGCGGTTTAATACAGATGGGTTAACCGCTCGGCAACTCCAGCAGGATAGAACAGGCCGCAATGGTAGACCGATAGACCGCCCGGTCTCCAGACTGCTGGATCAGACCGCTAAGCCGCCCGGCCAACAAACCGCTGGATCAGACCGCTAAGCCACCCGGTCTAATACTTCAACACTCCCCCTCAAGCTGGAGCATAGATATCAATCATGCCCAGCTTGTCACAAATGCGGAAGAAGGAAGTAGAAACCGGCTTGGTGAAGATATCTGTCAATTCCTTGTCAGAGGTGACAAAAGGAGTACAAATCTGTTTCTTCAAAATCTCTTCCCGAATGAAGTGACAGTCAACCTCTATATGCTTTGTCCTCTCATGGAAGACCGGATTTCTGGATATGTGTATAGCGGCCTTGTTGTCACAGAACATAGGGAGAGGACAGTCATATACCTCGCCCAGGTCAAGCATGAGAGCCCGCAACCACTTTAACTCACACGTGGTTGACGTCATACTCCGTATTCGGCTTCGGCACTGGATCTGGAGACAACAGACTGTTTCTTGCTCTTCCAACTCACGAGATTACCTCCAACAAAGGTACAAAAACCTGATGTGGATTTACGATCGCCTTTGTCATCCGCGTAACTTGAATCTGAGTAGGCCTCAACCCTCAGATGACCATTCTTCTGAAAGAGTAACCCTCTGCCCGTGCTGCTTTGATATACTCTAAAATCTTCAGGGCGGACTGAAGATGGCACTCCCTGGGAGCTTGCATAAACTGACTGACCTTGCCTACAGCATAGGCGATGTCGGGTCTAGTCACCGTGAGATAGATGAGTTTGCCTACCAAACGTCTGTACCTTGTGACATCAGATAGAAGAGGCGAGTCATCCGTCCACGTTTTGTCTTCTCCAACAGCCATGGGAAAACGAGCTGGTTTGGCACCTGTCAATCCTGCTTCTCGTAGAAGATCAAGGGCATACTTCCGTTGAGAGAAAACCAAGGAGTCAAGTTTCCGAGAGATTTCTATCCCCAAAAAGTATTTTGGGGAGCCCATATCCTTCGTGACCAAGTGCTGACGGAGGTGCTTCTTCGTCAAGTCCACCTCATCTCGGTCATCGCCAGTAAGGAGAATATCATCCACATATACGGCCAAAACCACCAGTCCCGAGCCCGTTTTGTGAATGAATAAGGAGTGATCGGCCGAACTCCTTTGAAAGCCGATGGTAGCCACAATACCACTGAATTTGTCAAACCATGCCCGAGGGCTCTGCTTTAGGCCATAAATGGCCTTCTTCAAAATGACATACACGTGTCTCCCCCTGAGCAACATACCCAGGAGGTTGCTCCATATAGACATCCTCCTGAAGATCGCCATAAAGAAAGGCATTCTTCACATCAAGCTGGGAATGGCCCAAGCCCGGTTCACAGCCACAGAAAAGAGAACCCGGATGGTGCTGAGGCGAGCAACCGGAGAGAAGGTATCAAAGTAATCAACGCCGTAAGTCTGAGTGAAGCCCTTGGCCACCAGCCGGGCTTTGTAGCGATCCACAGTGCCGTCGGGGCGAAACTTCACAACGAAGACCCAGCGACAGCCAACCACATCAGTGCCCACGGGAGGAGGAACCAGGGTCCAGGTACCCCGTTCAGTAAGAGTAGCCATCTCCTCATCCATGGCAGACTTCCAATGAGGGAGAGCAAGAGCCTCCTGGTAGGTACGGGGAGTAGAAGTAGCAGAGATAGCCAAGGCAAAACACCTGCGAGAAGGAGAAAGCTGAACATAGGAAACAACAGCAGTGAGCGGGTGTTGAGTACACGCCCGCACCCCTTTGTGAAGGGCAATGGGAACATCCAGGTCGACAGGAGCGTCGGCGACGGGGGCGTCAGCGACCGAGCGTCCGTGGCGGAGAAGGCTGGCCCGGGACTAGAGAGAGACGGCAACGGAGAGGAGGGTGGAGGGGTGGGTGGGGAGACGGACTGGGAAGGAGTGGGTGGAGGAGGAGACGAAGGTGGGAAAACGTGGAGAGGTGTGGAAGGAACGGAGATATCAGAAGGAAGAGAAGAGGGAGAAGAGAAATAGGAAGCATTTTCGAAAAAAGTCACATCCGCGGAGACAAACTGCTTGCGGAGAAGGGGGTCAAAGCAGCAATAGCCTTTTTGAGTGGTAGAGTACCCCAAAAAGACACACTTGGTGGAACGGGGGAAAGCTTGTCACGGGTAGCGGAGGGAGCGTGAACAAAGGCCGTACAGCCAAAGACACGGAGAGGAAGAGGAAAAGGTTCCTGGTGGGGGTAGAGAAGGGAGAAGGGAGTCTGGCCGTGGAGAACCGCGGAGGGAAGGCGATTGATGAGATAGCAGGCGAGGAGCACAGTGTAGCCCCAGTAGGAGCGAGGGACGTGCATCTGCATCATGAGAGTACGCGCAACATCAAGCAGGTGACGGTTTTTACGCTCCGCCACCCCATTCTGCTGGGAGGTGTAAACACAAGTCGTTTGATGAAGGAGGCCATGTTGGTGAAAGAATGCGGAGAACTCATGAGTTAGATATTCTTTGGCATTGTCAGAACGTAAGACTTTAATAGAAATAGCAAATTGAGTCTTAATCATAAAGTAAAATGATTGCCAAACAGAAAATAGTTCAGAGCGATCTTTTAATAGATACACCCAGGTACATCGAGAAAAATCATCGATAAAAGTGACAAAATAGGAACTGCCCCGACCAACTGTGAGGGTAGGAGCAGGACCCCATACATCAGAATGAATAAGATCAAATATGCGAGAGGAGCCACGGCCTTGCTTCGGTGGGAAGGAGGAGCGATGATGTTTGCCAAGCTGACACGCATCACAGTTGAGCGGAGAACTGGTAGGAGGTAAGTGGGGCAGAAGCTGGCGAATAATCCGAGGAGGAGGATGTCCAAGACGAAGATGCCACTGAAGGAGATCGGTGGAGGAGGAGTAGGCAGATAGAGCGGAAACATCGTCGAGGAAGTAGAGGCTGCCGCTCTCAGTCCCAGTAGCAATCGTCCGCTGGGTCCTCGGGTCCTGAAAAGAACAAGTAGTGGGAGTGAATAAGACGGAGCACTGAAGTTACCGGCATAAAGTAGTAACTGATAACAAATTGCACGGAAACTTCGGGACATAGAGGATATCCTCCAAGCAAAGCGATGGGGTGAGTTGAACCATGCCCGTCCCATGAACCGGGGACGGGGAACCATCCGCCACACGAACCGGGGGTAAGCGGTCATGGGTCTCAAGACGGGAGAAGCAATGAGGGTTGCCCGTCATATGATTTGTGGCACCGGAGTCAATCAGCCATTTACCTTGGGTAACGACGTGGGCACTACCTGATGTCGTGGCCACAGAGGCAGACGGCCGAGAAGAGGCGGAGGCCGAAGAAGGAGCATCACCGGAAGGGCGAAGATGAGGATGTTTCTGCCAGCAGCGGTCAACAGTATGGTCAGTACGACCACAGTGAGAGCAGAGGAACCGGGATGAACCTCGGCCGCCAGAGGAGCCGCGGCTACTAGGGCCCCCCTCTGAGCTTGGTGAGCAAAGGAGTCCTGGGAAGGGGGGGAGGCCAACAGAGGCCGCTGGAGTAGCAAAGTAACAGCGGCAATGCGAGCCGCAGTGGCATCCAAAGTAGGAGATTCTGCCTCACCCAAGATCTGCTGGAGGATCATATCATACGAGTCGGGAAGACGAAGAAGATAACAAACAACCAGGAGTTCCTGGAAGTGTTTGTGCTGGTCGGCCAAGTCCGCGGAGAAGGGGCGATTCTGGAGGATTTCAGCACCAAGAGCCTGAACCTGCTGATAAGCCGTAGCCGGTGACATGGAAGGGCGGGCGAAGAGGTCCGCATAGAGAGTATAAATGCGGGACGTCTGGCCCCCCTTAGAATAGAGAGCAGCGAGGTGAAGCCAGGCGGCCTTGACCATCTCATCATGGCGAATGACGGTAAGGCACTCATCAGAAAGGCTGTTGGCCAGCCAGGTGCGGACAAGAGCATCACTCGCATCCCAGTCATCAAACTCAGGAGAGGTGCGAGGAGGAGGGTCATCGGTGAGGTGATGACGCTTGCGTTGAGAACGAAGGAGAAAGGTGAAAGAAACGCTCCAATCGGGATAGTTGGAGCCAACAAGCTTGGAGAGGGTGCCAAGGTTGCCCGAAGGAAGAGGAGGAGAAGGAGCTATAGGAGTAGTGGTGAGACCGGAGGTAGTCATAGAACCGGCAAGCAGAAGAAGCCGCGCGAACAGAAGCGGTTAGAAAACAGAAGAAGCCGCGCGAACAGTAGCGGCTAGAAAGAGGGCAAAGGCACAGCGGGGAAGAGGCCGCGCGGACTGAAAAGGCCGAGCGAACAGAAGAGAGGAGAAGAGCAGGTGACCGTGACCAAGATGCAGGTGAGAAAGGAACAACCCGCACGGTCAGGCAGATCACAGCAGGAAACCACGAGTATAGAGACAAGCGGAAATGGGGAAAGCAGAAGCGGACAGGGACAGGCCGCAACGACTAGGAAGTCAGAGAGGCAAGAAAGAACAAGGAGCGCGGCGACAAGGAAACAGGTCGCTGCGACGAATAGCAGTAGGAGAAGAGAACCAAGAAGAAGCAAGCCGCGCGAACAGGGCAGCGGACAGAAACAACCCGCGCGGACAAAAGAGAAGGCAAGTCGCGAGACAGGTCGCAGACAGCGAAAAACAAGCCGCGAACAACAGAGAGCGCACAGAATCAGGAGGAAATGACTGTGCCCTCTGATACCATGTTAGAAAGTAGCGAAAAAGAGAGAACAAGAGGATAAACTTTTGAATAATTGAAATTTTATTATCCAAAAAAGATATCATTTACAAAGGTATGGCCTCCCTTATATAGAATGGAGGAGATAAGAAAGAGAGTATACAAACAATGTGGGACTAAACATTTACAATACTGAGCGGCTAGAATAAAGGTGACCGCACAGGCCGCGCGGTTTAATACAGATGGGTTAACCGCTCGGCAACTCCAGCAGGATAGAACAGGCCGCAATGGTAGACCGATAGACCGCCCGGTCTCCAGACCGCTGGATCAGACCGCTAAGCCGCCCGGTCAACAAACCGCTGGATCAGACCGCTAAGCCGCCCGGTCTAATACTTCAACAACCCTTAGCCACTAGTCGACTTTGAATGGCTGTACATTCCCATCCATGTCGGTCTCCTTCTTTAAGACCCACTTGCACCCTATGGGTCGTACCCCTTCAGGTGGTTCCACCAAAGTTCAAACTCGGTTTTCATACATGGAGTCCATTTCAGATTTCATGGCCTCAAGCCACTTCTCGGAGTCTGGTCCACTCATAGCCTCTTGGTAGGTTGCAAGCTCATCACTATGATCCATAAGCAACACATTACCTATTTGAGACATGAGAAATCCATATCTCTCAGGCTCAAACCTTGGTCTACCAAATTTACATGGAACTTGTGTTTCCTGAGCAGGTTCTCTAGCTACAACAACTTGTAGTCCTAGCTCAGGTTCCAATTTCGGTTCATTCACAGTTTGTGGTTCTTGAACTTCTTCAAGTTCTACCCTAGTAGTCTTTCTACTCAATAACTCTTTCTCAAGAAAGACACCAGTCCTTACGATAACACTTTGCCCTCAGACGGTAGGTAGAAATAGTACCCTTTAGTTTCCTTAGGATATCCCCACAAGATAATACTTATCTAATTTGGATTCCAGCTTGTCAGGCATTTGACGTCGCACGTATGCCTCACAGCCCCAAACCTTAATAAACGACATGCTAGGATGCTTCCCAGTCCATATCTCATACGGTGTCTTTAGAACCGCTTTCATTGGAGCACGATTTATCGTAAAAGCAGCAGTTTCTAGAGCAAAACCTCAAAAGGAAAAATGCAGATTTGCATGACTCATCATCGACCGTACCATGTCTAACAGAGTACGATTCTTCCGCTTAGACACACCATTATGATGCGGTGTTTTAGGTGGAGTGAGTTGTGATACAATACCACACTCTTTAAGATGATCACGGAACTCATGACTTAGGTATTCGCCACCTCGATCAGATCGGAGTGCCTTAACCTTCTTACCCAGCTAGTTCTCTACTTCGTTCTTAAACTCTTTGAACTTTTCAAAGGTTTTAGATTTGCACTTCATAATATACATGTATCTGTATTTATTAAAATCATCAGTAAATATAACAAAGTAGAAATACCCACCTCTAGCCACAGAACTCATGGGTCCACATACATCTCATTGTTCCCAGTGAAAGGGTCCTTAGTCATCTTACCTAACAATTAAGATTCACATCTCTCAAATGATTTATAATCAAATGAGTCCAATAGTCTATCTCTATGGAGCTTGAATATACGTTTCTCATTTATATGGCCCAAACGACAATGCCAAAGATATGTAGGGTTTGAGTCATTCGTTCTTAGTCTCATAGTAATTTTTATATTATAGATCTGATGGTCTAAGTTCAAAACATATAAATCATTAAACATTTGGGCTACACCATAACAAACATCATTCTTAAATATAGAACAACAATTGTTCTTAATAATTAAAGAATATCCAATCATGTCCAAACACGAAATAGATATAATGTTTCTAGTTATGGAAGGAATAAAATAACTGTTATCTAGTTCTATTACAAGCCCACTGGGCAAAGAAAAACGGTAAACCTCTACGTCGACAACAACAACTATTGCTCCATTGCCAACACATAGGTCCACCTCCCCTTTAGTCAACAATCTTCTCCTTCCCAGTTCATGCACATTTATACAAATGTGAGAATCACATTCGGTATCCAATACCCAGGATGAAGGAGCAGAAAGGTTTATCTCTATAACATAGATACTTGAAGTGGAAGTCATACCTCCCTTCATCCTTTGCAGACCCTCAATGTACGAAGGACAATTCCTCCTCCAATGACCAGCCTTGCCACAGTGGTGGCACTTTATCTCTTCCACTAAACCTTTCTTCTTCAGTGCTAAAGACTTGGGTTCCAGAGCAGACTTAGGTCCTACCTTCATCTTCTTGATGCCTTTGGCCTTGACCTTTCCTTTATGCACCATCAGTATAGGGCTAGCGAGCTTAGCCTTCTTCATATTGATCTCGGTAGTTCTTAACATACTTAGTAACTCGGGCAGTGTCTTGTCTATTTCACTCATGTTATATTTTAAGACAAACTACTCATAACTGTCCGACAACGATTGCAGGATCAGGTCTTTGGCCAACTCTTGGCCTAGAGGGAAGCATAGTCTCTCAAGGTTCTCTATATACCCAATCATCTTGAGTACGTGAGTCCCTACTAGGTCCCAAGCTCCCATCTTACACTGAAACAATGCCTTAGTGATATAAAATCCCTCTTGACGAGCTTTCCCTTGAAACATTTTCTTGAGATGCTCATCAATTTCCTTGCAACCCATGTTCTCATGTTGCTTTTGGAGCTCAGAGTTCATGGTTTCACGCATGAGACATTCAACGTCTAAGGAGTCGTCAAGATACTTCTTATAAGCAACCTTATCAACACAGGGTACATTTCTGGTAGGCTCATCAGGGTATTCCCCTTCCAAAATATAGAGCTTGCGCTCTTGCCTGAAAACAATTCTCGAGCTCCTGTACCAGTCTAAGTAATTAGTCCCACTCAATTTTTCCTTCCCAAGGATGGCCCTTAGGGACAGGGTGGAATGTGAACCACTTGTCATGGAAATTCTACAAGGATCAATGGAAAGAAAATCAGTACTGCATTTCAAAAATATAATCTATTTCAATTAGGGCTTTAATCTAAATAACTCCGACTATTTTTATCAAACCGGCAACCCTCAATATCAATTTGAAGAGTTTAGCGAGTAACCCTCTTAGTGGACAAGATCCATATTTCACTAACACTATGAGTCAACTTTAGCTTTTCTCTCACAATGCAGCTATTTAGGTAGGAAACGCTTGCCGATTGCATCACAATGCAATTCCTGCATGGCTGGTGAATAACTCTTTATTCGCATCCATCACATGGTGCATGTCAACCCTATGTCTCTGGGCACTCAACCTTTGAGGTCCCTCAATTAAGTTTGACCCGATGTCGATAGTGGGATATTACAATTATCCGCTCGCACCATTACCAAGATAAATTGATGCACCTTGCTTTGGTAAGCTCACACTTCATCGTTCGAGGCAGTAAGAGTGTCATCCATCAGAAGGCATCTGAATACTTAATATTGCTTAAGAGTTTTTTAAATTATTGATTAACATTTAATCTCAGGTAACAATTAACCAATGTGAATATCCACAGAATGAAACATCTGTAATCATAATCCAAATGCATATTAGATGTGCACAATAAAATCACCATCAATATTTGATGAGATGGGCTAAATCTGAATATCTAGAACCCTTCTAAATCCTCAAGTTTACATGCACTGGACATAAGCAACACCAACTCCACTTACACAGTAGAAAAGCTCGTCACTTTATGTGTGAGATTCAAAATCTACCACATACTTGGTTTCACAAACCAATAAGAGTGACGGTTACTATTAAGGAGTAGCAACAAAGAAATCACATGCGTTCTTGGTGGAGTTCCAACAATAGATTTAGGCATTTTAGAACACTTCTAAAATCTCCAAATCTACACGCCATGGATTTAACAACTTCTGAAACGATGAATATTGTCTGAACCTGGCTCTAATACCACTGTTGCTTTTTTCAACACGACACAACACTTGTGCGCAGTGGAAATAATGAACAAGAAAAGCCCAAAGAATTCAATTCTGGCAATATTCATGAATCAAGAAGTAAAGCTTGTTGTAAATAAAATTACCTTTGAGGGATTGAGTCTATACTCAACCCAGATGCTCCAAAAAAAATAGTAGGCTACTAAGCGGCTCGAGTTCTGAGCGCAGAAAGTATATCCGCGCATCTCCGGGAAATCCACACGATCGGGAGAACCCGCAGTCATTTGTCAAACATGCACTAGGTCGGGAGAGGACACTCAGCATCTCCACAGATTGCTAGATATGTTGAAGGAGAGGCGGCAGCGACACTCGCCAGGATTGGGATCGGTGACAGTGACGGCGAAGGCAAAATGGCTTCCGTCGGGCTTTTAGGTCAACCGCCTTTCGCATAGTACGGCTCGCATGCTTGGACAGAAATATCACACACTGTAGAAACCCTAAAATTTCCTATTTATAGCCAAGGAATAAACATAACAGTTCCTCTGCTAACTACAGACCCAGAACTTAGATTACAGAACTTCGGCCAGACAACCCTTGTCTCAATGAATCATCGAGTATCCATGACATATATGACGAATTGTCCAGTATCATTTTATACTCGACGAATCGTCAAGTATCCATAAGATAAACGACGAACTCAATGCCATCCTTAGCTGAATCAACACTTGACCTTGCGAAGGCGTTGAGTGGACTCAACGTTGTCAAAGCTTCCTACGCCATACTCAACGAATCGTCAAATGGCGTTGAGTGCACTCAATGCACTCAACGCCTAAGTGACAGATTCGTCAAGTAACCCTTTACTCGATGAAGGCATTGAATGAGCTCAACGCACAAACGCCTGAGACCCAGACTCATCGAATCAACACCTTGACTCAACGAATCGCCGAGTATAGTCAATACACTCAACTCTTAAGTATCATACTCATCGAATCAATAGTTTGACTCGATGAATCGTTGAATATACTTAATGCACTCAACGTCGCCATTCGACGAGTTAACGCTTAACTCAACAAAAGCGTTGACTGGTCTCAACGCACTCGACGCCATTAAGCTAGGTTGAACTAAGTCTTTTCAACTCATCATATGAGCTATATCATACAAATCCAATCTCTCAATTTATCCACAATCTTATGTGTGACCCTGATAGGCTCATATTGTGTTGGCAGTGAGGCCACAGGCTTGATCACTTCCATATCACAATGGTAACACCAAGAGTCTCCCACTTGATCTTGAAAGTATCAAACAAAAACTTCACATACAATGAGCGACATGTAGCAATACATCATTGCTCCCCAAACAGTAAGAGTTTATTAAACTCAAAAGCAATTATGACCAATGTTACAGTATTGTCATGTCCCTTCGTCCCTTATATCAGGATAGAACTATAGGTATAGACCGTGTCACCCTCATAATTGTTCAATCCCAGTTTCCTACCACCCGAAGGTAGCGGGAGCGGGAGCAGTCATATCGTAACTGTCCCCAACTATCGCGAGGTGCTAGCATCCTATCGCACGACGATAGTGAAGCTGTAACGTTGTGGCCACATGTCGTCCTGTGGTTGGAGGGCCTGAGTGGTGGCACACGAAACGAGGCATTGATTAACGGTACCGCGCGACGGTAGCTAGTTACCGTGTGATGGTAGCTCTGTATTTAGTGTTGGTCTGGACATTTTCTCTTCATTTCTTTTTGGAGTTTGAAAAACTTGTGTTGTACATTTGGAGGAGGAGAAGCAGTGTCGGAGAGAGAAAATCTCGCTGCCGTTTGAGACTCGGAACTCAGATTTGCAAGGCAAGTTTGGATCTATGGAGGCAAAGCTGATACAGTCGTTTTCATCCGACTAGAATTTGTTCCATTGTGCCAAAGCAGACTTTTAGGGTAACAATCCTCTTCCTTGGACATGTGATGTCCTTTTTGGCATTAGAGGGTAGAAACTCCACGAACACGTGGATGTGGTTCTCCCGATGGGTAGATCCGTGCATCCCTGTTAGTTTTGCATTTAGATCCGGAATCAAAGTACGGAATAGGCATGTTGTGTGAAACCCATCCACATAGGTTGGTCTAGATTGGTGATGTTTGTATGATTTTGTATGCCGGAGAAGACTTCGTGGTTATTGCGTAGATTTCAGAGTCGCAGGGTGTGCAGATGGTTGCATTGAGAGTACTGGATGTAGACTCCAGGAAAACACCAGAGTTGGGGGAAGAATCGATTGTCTTTCCCCTACAGCACGACGGTAGTGCTACCACCGGCGATAGCTCCCAACGAGCGTTGTATTGTTTGTTAAGGCCTATTTTTGGAAACCTTATGTCCATTTGTTGAAGCATGTCTCTGGGAGACCTATGGGATAATATGTGTGGCCGGTCTTGTGAGACCTAGAGGCCATGGGTGCCTGTCTCTCGAAGACCTGGGGGCCAATTTATTGAGCCTAAGCTTAAGTTGCTCCGCTTTGGTAGCCATGAGTGCTAGCCTAGGATCCTTACAGAGTTATGGATCATGTAAAAACGGAAAGGGGATGCTAACCCGCATCAGGCCTGCGATCCGGATGATTTTAGCTTGGGATATGGCTGAACTGTACGCTCCCCTATGTCGGTGTACTTGGAGTGGTAAAGGTGTAAATTCTATGACTTATTGTAGCACTGGGGCGTTGTCTCTGGCCTTGGCCCTTGTGAGACTGAAAGCTCAAACATTGTTTATCGTCATAAATAATGGTGGTGCGACCCTTGTGGTCCTTTGCACCAGGAATGTGCCCTAAGAGCACGGGGCATTGGGTGTTTGCACCAACATCCGTGGAGAATGGTTCTTAAGTTGCACGTTTTAATTGCCAATATATGATTAGACTAATGCCTGCAGGGAAGGAGCACCGCCACCCCGAGTGAGGGGTGGGGTCGTTATAATTTGGTCAGCTAATGCTGACCGTTGCTATTGTTTGCCACCGTGCGGTGGTGTTGGTGCAACCATAGTGATCTGGAAGTGATCAAGCATGTAGTCTCACTGCCAACTCAATATGGGCCTATCAGGGTCACACATAAGATTGTGGAGAAATTTGGAGATTGGATCTGTACTATTTAGCTCATATGATGAGTTGAAGGATATTAAAAAGGGGCTGAATATATTCTAAGGAATTTGGTGTTGAGTGTGTTTAGCTCACTCAACGCCATGAGGCTGTTGGCGTTGAGTGTGTTTATCTCACTCAACGTCATGGGGCTGAAGGCATTGAGTGTGCTTAGTTCACTCAACACCATGGAGGTTGAAAGATTCTAAGGCATTAGGCGTTGAGTGTGTTTAGCTCACTCAATGCCATCAGGCTGAAATCATTGAGAGCGTTGAGTACAGTCAACGCTTTCACGGGTTAAGTGTTAACTCTGCGAATGTTGGCGTTGAGTGCGTTGACTGTCACACTTAAGCGTTGAGTGCGTCGAGTCCACTCAACGCCTTCGTCGAGTAAAGGGTTTACCTGGCGAATCTGGCTCTTAGGCATTGAGTGTATTGTATTCACTCAACGTCGTTCGACAAATGAAGTTTGACGTTTTGGCCCACGATGCAGATTTCGTCGAGCTGAGTTCGACGAATCCAGTTCGATGTTCTAGCCTTTGGCGCAGATTTCGTCGAGCTGAGTTCGACGAATCCAGTTTGACGTTCTGGCCTTTGGCACAGATTTCATCGAGCTGATTTCGACGAATGCGTTCGACGTTCTGGCCTTTGGCACAGATTTCGTCAAGCTGAGTTTGATGAATTGTTTGTCGAGCTGAGTTCGACGAATGCCCGTGCTGAGTCAAATGTTGACTTGTTATATCTATCTCTTGGGATATAAATAGGATGTTTTAAGGTTTTCCTTGGACAGTTCCTTTTATTCAGCATACGAGCAGATACTGTACGATAAGAAGAAAACCTAGAAACCAGACGAAAGTGTTCTGCCAATCATGTCGCTGATTCTGATCCTGATCCCAGTGAGTATCACTGCCGCATCTCCTTTAACACATCTAACAGTCTGTGGAGACGCTGAGAGTCCTCTCCCGACCTAGCACTTGTGTGACAAGTTGCTGTGGGTTCTCCCGATCGTGTGGATTACTGTAAAGGCGCGGATATACTTTCTGCGCTCATGACTCGAGCCACTGTGTGGCCGGCCTGATTTTTCTGGAGCATCTAGGTTGAGTTATGACTCAATACCTCAAAGGTAATTCTGAGTAAACCTTTCTGCTCCCTTTTTCATACATTGAGGGTCTGCAAAAGATGAGAGGAGGTATTACCTCCATTTTAGGTATATATGTTATAGAGATAAACCTTTCTGCTCCTTCATCCCGAGTATTGGATATTGGATGTGGTTCACATATTTTTATAAATGTGCAGGAACTGGGAAGGAGTATAATTCTGAGTAAAGGAGAGGTGGACCTGCGCGTTGGCAATAAAGCAAGAGTTGTTGTCGTTGACATGGGGGTTTATTGTCTTGCTTTTCCCAGTGGGCTTGTAATAGAACTACATAATTATTATTTTGTTCCTTCCATAACTAGAAACATTATATCCATTTCATGTTTGGATATGGTGAGTTTTTCTTTTATTATTAAGAACAACTATTGTTCAATATTTAAGAATGATGTTTGTTATGGTGTAGCCCAAATGTTTGATGGTCTGTATATTTTGAACTTAGACCATCCGATCTATAATATTGAAAATACTAAAATACTAAGAACAAATGACTCGAACCCTACGTATCTTTGGCATTGTCGTTTGGGCCATATAAATGAGAAACGTATATCCAAGCTCCATAGAGATGGACTGTTGGACTTATTTGATTATGAATCATTTGAGAGATGCAAATCTTTTTTGTTAGGCAAGATGACTAAAGTTCCTTTCACTGGCTTCAATGAGAGGGTTGATGTCTCTTGGGTAGAGGTGAGTTCTTCTACTTTGTTACATTTACTGATGATTTCAGTAGATACGAATACGTGTATCTTATGAAGTGCAAATCCAAAACCTTTGAAAAGTTCAAAGTGTTTAAAAGCGAAGTAGAAACCCAACTGGGTAAGAAGGTTAAAGAACTTCGATCTAATCGAGGTGGCTAATACCTAAGTCGTGAGTTCCGTGATCATCTGATAGAGTGTGGTATTGTATCACAGCTCACTCCACCTAGAACAACACAACATAATGGTGTGTCTGAGAGGAGGAATTGTACTTTGTTAGACATGGTACGGTCGATGATGAGTCATGCAGATCTGCCTATTTCATATTGGGGCTTTGCTCTAGAAACTACTGCTTTAACATTAAATCGTGCTCTAACGAATGCAGTTCTAAAGACACCATATGAGATATAGACTGGGAAGCGTCCCAGTATGTCGTTCATTAAGGTTTGGGCTTGCGAGGCATATGCGAGACGTCAAATTCCCGATAAGCTGGAACCCAAATCAGATAAGTGTTATCTTGTGGGGTATCCTAGGGAAACCAAATGGTACTATTTCTACCCACCGTCCGAGCGCAAAGTGTTTGTCTCAAGGACCGGTGTCTTTCTTGAGAAAGAGTTCTTAAGTAGAAATACAGCCAGGGTAGAACTTGAAGAAGTTCAGGAACCACAAATAGTGAACGAACCGGAATTGGAACCTGAGTCAGGACTATAAGTAGTTGTAGCTGTAGAACCTGCTCAGGAAACACAAGTTCCACGTAGATCTGGTAGACCAAGATTTGAGCCTGAGAGATATGGATTTCTCGTGTCTCAAATAGGTAATATGTTGCTTATGGATCATAGTGATGAGCCTGCAACCTACCATGAGGTTATGTGTGGACCAGACTCCGAGAAGTGGCTTGAGGGCATGAAATCTGAAATGGACTCCATGTATCAAAACCAAGTATGGACTTTGGTGGAACCGCCTGAAGGGGTAAGACCTATAGGGTGCAAGTGAGACTTCAAGAAGAAGACTGACATGGATTAGAATGTGCAGACATTCAAAGGCCGACTAGTGGCAAAGGGTTTTAACCAAATTCATGGTGTTGACTATGATGAGACTTTTTCCCCTGTTGTCATGGTTAAGTCCATCAGAATTCTGCTTGCTATTGCTGCTTATTATGACTATGAGATCTGACAGATGGATGTCAAAATGGCTTTCCTTAATGGGAACCTCCTCAATGAAGTGTACTTGACACAACCTGAGGGTTTTGTATCTCCAGGTGAAGTCACTAAAATATGCAAGCTGCAGAGATCCATTTATGGATTAAAACATGCTTCTCGAAGTTAGAATCTTCGTTTTGATGAATAGATCAAAGAGTTTGGTTTTATCAAGAATGAGGATGAACCTTGTGTTTACAAATGGATTAGTGGGAGCATTGTAGTCTTCCTGATATTGTATGTAGATGACATATTATTGATCGGGAATGACAAACCGACCCTACAAGTTGTTAAGAATAACCTAGGGGACTGCTTTTCGATGAAGGACTTAGGGGAAGCGACTTATATACTCGATATTAAGATCTATAGAGATATATCAAATAAGTTACTGGGTTTGACCCAAAGTATATACATTGATAAGGTGTTGAAACCGTTTTGCATGCTTGAGTCCAAGAAAGGATTCTTGCCCATGTCTCATGGCGTGAGTCTCTCTAAGGACCAGTGTCCTAAGTCTTGTGAAGATAAGGACCACATGAAGTTGGTTCCATATGCTTAAGCAATTGGATCAATCATGTATGCAATGTTACGTATTAGACCCGATGTCTCTTATGCTTTGAGCATGACTAACAGGTATCAGTCTGATCCCGATGAAGGTCACTGGATAGCCATCAAGAATATCCTCAAGTACTTGTGAAGAACTAAGGATATGTTCTTGGTATTCGGCGGAGAGGAAGAGCTCGTTGTAAGTGGTTACACGGATGCTAGCTTCCAAACTGATAGAGACGATTCAAAGTTTCAGTCAGGGTTTATGTTTTGTCTGAATAGAGGTGTTGTTAGTTGGAAGAGTTCCAAGCAGGATACAGTTGTCGATTCTACTACTGAGGCCGAGTATATTATCGATGCAAATGCAGCGAAGGAGGCTGTATGCATTAGGAAATTCATCGGCGAGTTAGATGTAGTTCCTAACATTGTTCGTCCTGTAGATCTCTACCGTGACAACAACGGTGCAATTGCACTTGCTTTAGAACCTAGATCTCATCAGCTCTCTAAACGCATACTCCGGCAATTCCATCTAATTCAAGAGATTGTCGATCGAGGAGATTTGAGCATATGCATAGTGCCGACTGAGTAAAACATTGCAGATCCACTGACAAAGCCTCTTACACAGAGAAAGCATGATGTTCATGTTATATCTATGGGTATACGATACCTAAATGATCAACTCTAGTTTGATTCTTGTGGATTGTATGTTTGTTGGCTGTATAATATTTCATTTGATGAATAAAAGTACTATATGCATTTCATTTTATATATTTTGGCAAGTTCTTTTATTATGAAGTTATTTATATTGTGATAGAGTAGTTCAATTTAATAAATGCCCATAAAGTGTTTGCTTCCATAGGTCAAGTAGTGGCTTGATGTGAGAACCTATGATTTCAAAAGCTTCATTCTTAAAGGTCTCTGGTCGTTGTATCATCTTAGAAGCTAAGGGCGATGATGATACCTTTAAGACTAGCATGTGCGTTGACTGATGACCCGTCCTCACAGGTCATGATATTGTGATATCAATTCATCACATAAGTACTTGTTATGAACAAGTTGTACTAGACAAACCCACCATGAGAATACTTTGTGGATTGTTATATGAACGTGTCACAAGTATGGCTCAAGTGGCAATGGTGTTTGTGGTCCTTTGACCCGAAGTCACAGCTTTCATTGAGTGAGGAAGATCGTGCTTTGATGCCATCAAAAGTCCGGTCTTGAGAAAGTTGGATGATAAAGGTGGTTATTGGGTACGTTACAAATCATTTGAGTGTTTGTGTGTGAGCAGAGATGGGATTTGTCCTCCTATATGACAAGAGTTGCATCCATGGGGCCCCTTGATGGAATGAGACTGAGAAGTGCATGACCATGCTCGGTTGAGTCAATATATGATATTGGACTCACAAATTTTCTACAAGTTCATTCTAGATCAAGAAACTCAGATTGAACATTTATGAGGGTGACATGATCTATACCTCTAGTTCTATCCGGATGTAAGGGATGAAGGGACATGACAACACTGTAATATTGGTCACAATGGCTTTTGAGTTTTATAAACTCTTACTGTTTGGGGAGAAATGATGTATTGCTAGATACCGCTCATTGTTTGTGAAGCTTTTGTTTGATACTTTCTAGATCAAGTGGGAGACTGTTGGTGCAACCATAGTGATCTGGAAGTGATCAAACATGTAGCCTCACTGCCAACTCAGTATGAGAATATCAGGGTCGCACATAAGATTGTGGAGAAATTGGGAGATTGGATCTGTACTATCTAGCTCATATGATGAGTTGAAGGATATTGAAAAAGGGGGTTGAAAATATTCTAAGGCATTTGGCGTTGAGTGCGTTTAGCTCAGTCAACCCAGAGAAAGATTTCTGAGTTCGTCGATCTGCGATCTACGATCGTCGGGCTGAGTTCGAAGAACTTCGAACTAATAATCTGAACTCTGAATTCTACTAAGTCTTGAGTCTACTGAAGTCATCTGCAGGCTGGTCCATGAAGATTGATACTAATGACTAGCCTAAACTCTAGGACTAACATACTTGACCCAACGTATACATACTCATATGATTAAACGATAACCATTTATTAACATTTATAGAACTCCAATGTACTTTAACCAATATGAAAATCTTCACTCGGTAATCAATGTTCCCTTTGACTACCATGAAAGAGAGGAAAACATAAAATTACATGACATAATAAAACTCATGATTCTATGGTTCAAGACTAAGAGCATCTTCTTGAACCTTACATGAGGTATGTCATACAATCAAGGAACAAAATGTAACTACAACATTTGGATCATGAACACTTAGTATATAAGAAAATGAAGTAACTTTCAAAACACCACATCCTTCAATTTGCTTGAGGTGCGCCTTTTTTTCCATCCACCACCACACATTGCCGCACTAGCAGTTGCTAGTGGTGTGCGTAGCGAAGAGGTGCTCTCGACCCTCATTCCGTCGTTCTCACCACTTCATCAGTAAGCCTACTAGTCCATCCGCCTAGCGATTCGGTACATAGCGGCCCGTGTAGTCTTCCATCCCGCCTGGCGAAGCATCGCATAACGGCGTTGCATAGGAGTAGCTGTTAGTGTTTTATTTTCTTTTTCCACAACTATCAAAACCCCCCTTAGTTAACTCCGACCTAAGGACTTCAATCTCAAGTCCTCCTCGAAATTAACTCCACCTTACTGTGCTCCGTGAATAGATCGATACTTGGGGAAATTCACCAATTTTATATTACTTGTGCGACCGGTACACTTGTCGTTCAACGCATCAACGCCCAACAACGACAACCCTCCAGGTCGTTCAACCCTAGGCGACCTGCCTCCAGGTCGCTCAACAGCGAGACAAAAGGTCGCCCACCAGGGGGCGACAACCTCCAGGCCGCACTGCAGGGGCGGCAAGCCTGACCAGAAGGCGGACTTCAGCAAAGGTCGCGGCCTGCTTCCTTTGTCCACCAGGTCGCTGATTCGGTCAACTCACCCGCCAACAGTTCGCGGACTCTGTCAGTCCGCCCAAGGATCGTGGATCAGCTCCGTCAATCCACAAACATCTTGCAGACTCGTCTTCAGTCCGCCAGATCGTCAACTCTCCAAGCAATACCTCCAGCAGAGGCGGACTCGTCTCGTCCGCGCTGGGCAGACTCGTCTCGTCCGCGCTGGGCGGACTCTCCCAGTTTGCCATCAAGCCCTCCAGCTTTCCACCAGCAAACTTTCCTACAATAAGAAGCGGACTCGTTGTGCATCCCGCCAATCAGCCTTCCACCCGCTTCTTCCCAGTAGCGGGCGGACAACTTCTCAGCCTGCATATCAAGGCGCGGGCTCCCTCAACACAAAAGAGGCGGACTCGTCCCAGTTCGCCAAGCATCAACTCCAAAAGCAATTCCCTGACCGCGTGGCCTGGTGCGTACTCGGCGAACTCCAAGCTCTACTCGAACAAATCACCGCCTCACCGGGGGTGACGTTACCAGAAGTCGTTACCTCCTCGGGCCTATAAATAGCCTACCCCCCCCCCCCATACCTCTCATTCTGGAGGACACAGACACGAGGATAGCCCCTGACAGGGTCAAGCATCAGATCTTGCGGACTCTATCTTCCAGTCCACGCGACCTCTCCTCTCTCTTCTCTGCCGACCTCTCCTCAGGCCGCGCGGCCTCCTCTTGCAATTTCTTTCCTTAGCCGCCAGCTTCTCCCTATGTACCACTTATTTGCTTTTTATGTAAAGGTGTAACTCAAGCTGTAATAACTGATATTAATCAAATGAAAGCCCGTCGCAAGAGTGACATTTAAGTCGCAATGGGCGAAGTCTGTTGTTGCTGCTGCTAGCGGCCCCCCTTTTCTTCTCAACTCCCTTCTCTAGGCATCAACCTGCAAGCTCAATCATCAAAGTAACCGTCTGATCGACAGTTCTTGATCAACCTTCCCGGCCATCTTCACACTCAGAGCAACAACCTCATTTCCTCTCCTCTATCCCGGCATCCCTTGATCAAGCGTTTGTTCCACTCTCGAGCACTCAGAAGCTTAACCTCTCTGTTATCCCAGCAATCAACCTCTTCACCTCATCATCCTTGCTTGTGAGACCGAACACACCCGTTAGCTGCTGGTGCCCGCGACAACCTTCTTCCCCTCTCCGTTTCCGCGCATCAACACACTTGATGAAGCATACATAAAAAAAGGAATCACAAATAAATTTTTCATAAGAGCAAGAGAGCGAAGGAAATTTTTCAAAGAGCATGTGTAAAACTAATAAAAAAATCTTCAATATAGAAACCTCGAGAACGATAAGAAAAGTAACTATGTAATTAATTATAATGGTTTTAAATGGTAAGTTTTAATCGTGAAACATTGGATTTATAACATACATGACCAATGAAGTGAAAATGAGTAAAAGTAGTAGTTAGAAAATTATGTGCAACTGGTGCTGAAAAGATAAGTCAACACTAGTTGCATCGAGTTCAAAATGGCATGCGTTGTGTTTTTATCGATGCAGGGTAAGCCGACCGACTGCTTATCGGTGCAAGTGTCGAGACATTATCGATGCATTGGAACCGTCGAGTTCTTATCGATGCAATTCCAGTTGATGCAAGCGGGTGCGTCGAGTCCTAGTCAACACATCATAAGTATAAATTAATAAAAGTTTCAAAATTATTTTGTGCAAAAAATACAATTCAAGTCAATTATTCCCCTAATCTCAAATCCATATCTATATTCAATCCCGTGCGGTGAGTGCGCGCGTGTGCGTGTGTGGTTTATAGTTCCTCCTTGTATTCTTTTGAATAAAGCCTGGGCGGCCTCGGGGGTTTTGTTGTTTAGTGTACCCCCGGCAGCCGCGTCAATCATTTGACGTGTCTGAAAATTAAGGTCGTTATAAAAAATTTGTACTTGCAACCATGTTGGCAGCGCGTGGTGCGGGCACCCGCGGAGGAATTCCTTAAACCGTTCACAAGTCTCGTATAGAGACTCGGGATCATTTTGCACAAACGAAGAAATGCCTGCCCGCAACTTTGCAGTTTTTGCGGGCGGAAAGTACTTTGTTAGGAACCGCTCCGTCAACTCAGCACACGTGGTGATACATCCTCGCGGGAGGGCATTCAACCACGCCGTGGCTTTGGACTTAAGGGAAAAAGGAAATAAGCGCAAGCAAATGGCGTCATCAGTGATGCCATTAATCTTGAAGGTGTCGCATATTTCAAAAAAGTTGGACAAGTGGACATTCGGGTCCTCATCCGGCAGTCCATCGAACTGCACGGCGTTTTGGACCATTTGAATGACACTCGATTTTATTTCAAAATTATTATTCGCCACCGTAGGGCGAATAGTACTAGACCCAGTATCATCCAGGTTAGGTCGGGCGTAATAAGACATAGTACGCTCGGCCGCCGGGGCAGGGTTAGGGGCAGCCATAACTTCGAAAGAGGGTTTGCCGATAGATTCTTCGGGGTCTAAAGAAGGAATTCGGCGTCGAGATCGAATACGCGCAAGGGAGCGTTTTGAGTTTTTTTTAGTTTATAGAAAGTAAGTAAAAGTAATAGACTCCGGAATTCGAAATAGCAACACGAAGATGTCCCCGGCAATGGCGCCAAATACTTGATGGCCCGCGAATAGACTCTTACTGTGGTTGGTTCGATGAGTCGATCTCCGCGGGCTTTCTCGGGTAATCAAGTGCACCTATCGCAAGTAGTACTCGATATTCGGGGGGATACTGAGGTCGTATTATTCTCGGGGTCGTGTTGATTATTCTTACTCCTCCGGGAGGACTATTATTTTATTGAAAGTAAGGTGAAGATTTTAATTAAGTAAAGACAGAAAAAGTAAAAGAGCGAAAGAAGATTTAGAGAATTCGATGAAGGGTTAACGCTCGGAACTGAATCAGATTAAGACTAAAATAATTTTTAATAATTATAGGACTTAGTTTTCAAATTAATAAAAGGCAACTTGGCCGTGGAGGTTCCACAGATATGAGCTCACCTAGTTATAGGGATATCGCTCACCTGAACGCTAAGACTATTCGATCGAACGTTAGTCCGACGAAGGATTCCTCTTAACGCCTGCTTTACGCTAAGAACCCCGTTATTGGGTGGGGGGCCCAATCCGGAAGAATTGCGCTTGTCCTCTCTCGAGGGTATGCACGCAACTCTCTTTACCCAGGGGTGATTTGTCCATATGCACGGCCTCTCGGCTAGCTAGCGTATGGATAACGGAAATAGGGCTCACACATCGATTTGCGGTCCTACGAGTCGTTAACCCGGGGTAAACCTTAAGTGCTTAAATTAAAGTGAAAATAAAGAGCTTTAATTATTTCAAATCATTTTAAATGTCCCAATGCTCTTCGATGCCGAGGCTAATAACGATTAGCCACACATCGGTATGGGGACGGCTTTATAAGTTGATGAGGCGCGAGTTCGAAATTAAGCGCTAAAAGGTTATAAGAAAAAGACATGAAAATGACAAACATTTAGAAACTAGAAAAGTTAGCTAAAACAAGTACTTATGCACACTCCAAATTATAAATAAAACAGAATAAACTAAATTACAAAAAAAAGGAAAATTACAAGTCCTACTCAAACGAGTAGGCGGGAAATAAAGACACGTCATTTAACTCTTAACGAGTAGGCGGAAATAAATGCAAGTACAAGTCCTACTAAAATAATTACAGAAAAATAAAAGACCTGTCATTTAACTCAAATGAGTAGGCGGTAAACAAAATTCGGCCATTTAACTCCTAGGGAGTAGGCGGAAATAAACGCTAACACACACACTCTACATAATTGAAAGAAAGCAATAAAACTATCTCCTACACACACGCACTCTACGTAATTGAAGAAAGCGATAAAATAAAGCATGAAAAACTAACTCGTACACTCACACACTCTACATAAATCAAAGAAAGCAATAAAATAAAGCATTAAAATTTATCTACTACACACACACTCTACATGGAAGTTGAAATAACAAAATGAAAACTAACTCTTACACTAACACATACAAATTAAAAGCAAAAAATGAAAGTTACCAAAAATTTAAAACTACTACTTTTCTATACTTAGGTTTTACCAAAAACAAATAAAAAGAACAAAATAAAATTTTAAGAGAACAAAAGTTTTTCAAAACAAATCAAAAAACAAATTTCTTTAAAAATTAAAATTTCAACATTTTCATTCTTAGGATTTCATAAAAGTGATGAAAAAGTGAAAAGAAAATGAAAAGAACAAAAAAGGTTTTACAATCTTACAAAAAAACTAAGTAAAAAAATAAAATCACATTCAAAACTCTTTTATAAATACATAAGAATGAAATTTTAAAAAAAACATTAAGGAAGAACATGTTGAAGAAGAGATAAACATATCATACCATGCTTGGAAATGAAATCTATAACAAACAGTAACATTGAGACAGGTAAAAAAACATACAAAATGAACAAGTTACACTCATACACACACACACACTCATTTCATAAAAGGAAGAACAAAGGAGAAACTAAGGATAAAATGAAAAAAAAAGTGGGCACATAAGTTCATTCCAAAGCCATTTAAGAAGAGAAAAACTAACATTTTTATTGATTAAAATGGACTATTACAAAGCTATTACAAAGCTAAAGCTAATGCAAAATAAAACATGAAAGGAAGGGGGGAAATATCTCCTTACATAGCAAAGGAATCCACGGATGCAGCCCACAAAACACACTAAAGTGGCTCAAAAATGTGAACCCTTGGTCATTACAGAAGTGGGGTATTTATAGAAAAAAATCTAAGTACACGCCCTCCGACACGGGCGTGTCGGCGGGCGTGTCACTACTGTTTGCGAAGGCGGCCGACGATTTGACGGGAAAGTGGACTTTGGGCTGGACATGTGTCGGTCACGCAGTGGTCACGCCCCAGGTCATGGCGTGACGGTGGGCGTGTCGGGGAGGTAGAACTGGGCGCGGGTCGCCTCGAAAGTCGTCGCGCGGCTCTTGTCGAGCCAAGTTGTTGGGTCCGGCGTTCCTTCACTTGACCCGTGGAGCTTTGCTACTTATTTAAGAAATTAAGTAGCGCCCTCTCCAATAGTCTGGGCTTTTGGTGCAGTTGGGTATGCGCTTGATCCTTCAATTGGTATTAGAGGAGGTCACGGGTTCAAGACCGGGTGGGCGCTATTAAATCCTGATTTTTACCTTCTATCTGTGTGGGTCCGGCGGGTCAGGCAACTGTGGACATGTGGTAACCCCACCTCTGAGCAAGATGGGCCATGTGGTATCTCCCCCTCTGAACCGACGGGTTGTGCTGGACGCCGGGGGGGGATTGTTGGGTCCGACGTTCCTTCACTTGACCTGTGGCGCTTTGCTACTTATTTAAGAAATGAAGTAGCGCCCTCTCCAACAGTCCGGGCTTTTGGTGCAGTTGGGTATGCGCTTGATCCTTCACAGGTGGAGTGGTCACGCCCCAGGTCACGATGTGACGCTGGGCGTGTCGGGGGTTCGACGACCGTTGAGCGGAACGTCATCGAGCGGCAAAATCGTCGAGCAGAATTTCGTCAAGCGGGAAGATGAGTCACGCCCTAGGTCACGGGCGTGACTCTGGGCGTGTCGTGGAGGTATCGACGATCGTCGAACGGAAAGTCGAGCTGAAATCGTCGATCGGAATTTGTCGAGCTAAAATCGTCGATCGGAATTTGTCGAGCTGAAGTCGTCGATCGGAAATTTCGCTTTAAAAAATCGTTGATTCCACGGGTTTGACGAATCACGGCCTGGTCACGGGCGTGACCTATAGGACACGGGTGTGACATGTCAATTTTTGACAATTTCCTGAAAAATTTCATAAATCAAAATTAAGTTAGGTTACACAAATATTTACAAAAAGAGACATATTTATATACAAAAAATAACTAAAAATTATGAATAAGAACTAAAATGATATAAATAAAGTACTAAAATATGTGTATATTTATAATTCATCATTGATAAAGGACGACTGTCCAATGGGCTCTACCTTCTGCACGTTTCACACACAGTTCTCTCATATGTCACCTCGGTTGATTGACACTGACGTCTTGGGCATGTTCCTCTTCTAATTCTAAAGAAGTCTATTCTTGATCTACATCTTCATGAGTGTACCTGCGAATCATGTATCTTTGGTAAATAATCACATTCTTCTTTTCCTTCTCATTGTACTCGAAGTGATGCTCCTTTTAATTTAGTTCATTCTAATGTTTGGGGACAGTATAAATTGCTATTATTTTTGTTTATCGTTATTTCTTTACTTTTATTGATGATTATTCTCGCATAACTTGATTATACTTACTGCATGATCGGTCGGATCTAATTCGTGCGTGTGTTTTGTGTCTTTATTAATAAGACTCATACACAATTTTTCAGATCAATTAAAACTAGTTGAACAGACAATACGCGGGAATATGCCAGTTATACATTTGACAATCTCAATACTGAGCTTGGGATCATCCACTACACCTCATGTGCTTATACCCATCCATAAAATGGAGTGGATGAGCGTAAGAATCGTCACCTTCTTGATGTCGCTCATTCAGTTATGTTTCAAATGCAGGTTCCCAAGTCTTATTGTTACTTTACGGTGTCTACGGCATGATATCTCATTAATCATCTGCCCTCCCTCATTCTCAACTATGCAACTCTGTTTAGACTTTTATTTCCCTCCACACGTCCCTTTTCCATCTCATCTCGAGACTTTCGTTGTACTTGTTATGTTCATCATCTTGGTCCTTCCACAGACAAGCTTGTTCCTCATGCTACAAAATATATGTTTGTCGGTTATTCCCGCACTGAAAAAAGATATGTATGCTACTCTCAAGGAGTTAGCAAGGTTGTCGTTTATGCATATGTGACCTTCCGGGAAGACCAACCTTTTTACTCTCTCCATTCAGCTCCTCTTGCACCCCCGTTATTACTACGTCCTACTGTGCATGTTACATCTCATCTTCCACCACTCCTTCCAACCTCTCTTTTTGTACCATCCAAACTACCACTTTTGCGTGTATACACTCGTCGTCCTCCTTGCTCTGATACCCTACAACAGTCGCCCGTTGCCAGTGATATCTCTTGGCCTGAAGATTCGGCACCCATATCCACGGCTCATCCATTGGCTAATTATGTATCCTTGCATTATCGTTTCCTAACACTTATCAAATTCACAATTTCATTATCCTCCACCTCTATACCTAACTCTTTGCAGGAGGCTCTAAAATATCTGGGGTGGCGTGCGACCATGGATGAGAAAATGACTCCTCTTTAGGCTAATCAGACGTGCGATCTTGTCACTCTTCCTCCAAGATAGACTTGTGTGGGATGTAAATGAGTCTTTACGATCAAACATGCTCCAGACGTGACAGTTGAATGTCTAAAGGCTCGTCATATGGCCCGGGGGTTAACTCAAAAACAAAACCTCGATTATGATGATACCATCTCTCACCAGTCGCCAAGTTAAATATTGTCAGCGTCTTGATCTCCTTAGTTGTTCATCGATAATGGCTCTTACATCAGCTGGATGTCAAGAATGGCAGACCACAGGGATTCTCTTGTTTGTCAAATAAAGAAATCTATTTATGGTCTCAAACAGTCTACTCGTGCATGGTCTGACATACTCAGTAAGGTTGTCTGTGAAGCTTGACTAACTTATCTCTCTTTACTCATCATCGACCGACAGCCATAATGATTCTCTTACTCTATGTCGATGATATTCTGATTATTGGTGATGATTCAAAAGGAATATAATTGATCAATCGGCACTTGAATTCAGTCTTTCAAACTAAAAAATTGGGAAATCTTCGGTACTTCCTTAGCCTTGAGATAACGAGACGTCATGATGGTCTTGTCTTATCTCAACAGAAGTATTATTTCGACCTTCTTCATGATGTTGGTTATTTTGGATGCAATTCTGATGATACTCTTATGGATGTCAACTACAAGCTCTGCACTCATGACTCCAACTTCGATCTACTTCTTCAAAACCTAGATATTAACGTCATCTTGCAGGAAAGCTGATTTATCTAACAGTTACAAGGCCTAATATCTCATTTGTTATTGGAGTTGTCAGTCGATTCATACATTCTCCAGGGATCTCTCACCTTGAGTACATCGAGCGCATCCTCATATATTTGAAGACTACTGGACAAGGGCTTATATATAAACCCTCTTCTTTTTCTCTATCTCTGATTGTCTATTTTGATGCTGACTATGTTGGCTCCCAGGATGATCACCATTCCACAAGAGGATTCTGTACTTACCTCAAAGGGCACATTATTACTTGGTGCAATAAGAAGTAATTTGTGATTGTTCACTCATCTGTTGAAGCCGAGTATCATTCAATGATGGTTTTTGTGCCTGAGCTTACATGGCTAGAAAGTTTCTTAGAAGATTTGGGAGTTAAATTTTCCTCACCGATCACTCTATTTTGCGACAATCAAACTTCGATGCACATTGCCAAGAATCTCATATTCAATGAACGGACCAAACACATTGAAGTCTACTGTTATTTTATTCGAGAGAAAGTTCAATTGAAAAAGTTGGAATTAAAACAAGTTCTTGCTGCTGGGCAAGTTGTTGATATTCTCACCAAGATCTTACCATGTTTGTCATACTATTAGCTTTTTTCCAAGTTGAGTGCTTACGATCTGTGCTTCATCATGTGGGGGAGTGTTGAAGGAAATATGTGTAAATGCTCGTAATTAGGCTCATCTAGAGTCCACTTCCTCTTTAAGATTTAGTCTCACATCTTAGATTGGGATTTCTTCTCCTCTCTCTCTTCCTAAATAAGTGTACAAATACTTGTATGCAAATGATACAATTGAGAAATTAATAAAATCATAATCTATTTCCCTTTTTCCATGTATTTCCACAGTATTCATCATTTGTAACACATTATTCTTTGTCGACATTATTAGGGATACTATGGGTGACGTTCTATGTTGTTTTTTGGCATTTAATAGTTTTAGCTACTTTCTTTTATTTTGTGTGACTTGCATTAGTGAGGTAGGCGTCTGAGCATTGCGCTTTACGGTTAGGCTACAAGACCCCTTTGTGCCTCAGTACGTCTTTCGCCTTTAATAACATAACATCTAATTCATAGCGAGTAGATCTTGTCATTGTGAAAAATCTTAATTCTCGAGTTGTAGGAGGGACTTATGTCATTTTAAAGCTAGCTTTATTTTAGGATATCCCGAGCAATTGTGAAAATTGCGTTGATGATATTCCTAGTATACTAGATGTAATCATGTATACGGTCATACTCAATTTTGATGGCATTTTTTAAACAATTAGAAAATGTTATTCAAACCGTTCCATTTTCCTGAATGTCTTATGGTACTTCAGTATGGAAGCTATACTTAAGTTGTGAAATGTTATGTACAAGTCATTTTTTATCTTTGTATATGTACACCCCGTGTCAAGGTAGTTATGTCTTTTTAATTGTTTTTAGATTTCTCTTTACTCAAGTATATGCATGAGTAAGAGACTAGCATTATCATTATTATTGAATACATCCTCTTTTCCTCTTCACTTGGTATCAGAGGCGAGAAACAAAACTCGTGCCTTAGTCTTCCCCGAACTCGTCTTCGCTCGGATCGCTTTCGTCGTCCTGTCGCGCTTCTTCTACACACGACCACAGCTCTCCCATCGCGCTTCTTCCTCATCGTGATGACGGGCGGCACTCTTGTTGGCTGCTGAGAGGAATGCCGCCGTCGTTCCTCCATGAAGCAGCCTGCCTCTCCCACTTCTTCATTAAAAACGAGTTTTTCGTGGCCCTCTTGGCGTCGATCCTTGTCGTCTGTGCCGCTATAGTGTCGTTGTCCTTCTCTTGTGCCACTGCCTATGCTGCTGCCCCGGGTCGCTGCCCCGGGTCGCTGCCCCAGGCCACTGTCGCAGGCCGCTGTCCTGCTCTTGTGTCGCTGCCTGTGCGTCGATCTGTTGATTTGCATGACAGAATAAGGTGATGCTAATCTGTTGTGCTGCTTCTTGTGTTGGTATGGGTGAACCCGATTCATCTGTTTATTCTCTGGGCGTGATCCAGCCACCGATGGTTGAGCCTCAGCAGCCCCATGGCCACTCTAGCTCCTTGAAGATTACCATGGTTCCTAAGGATGACACGAATTACCTGGAATGGTCTCGTGCTGCTCACCATGTCATCCGTAGTGAACAGATGTTTGGCTATATCGATGGGTCGATTACGGAGCCTCCAGTGTCTGATCCCTCCTGGAAGCATTGGGATTCTGACAACTCTCTGGTTGAGTCTTGGCTTCTGCATTCGATGCCGCCCAAGGTCTATCGGAGCTATATATTGATGGATTTTGCGTTCGAGATATGGACTCGTGCTCGTGAAACATACTCTCAAATTGGTAGTTCTATCCAGATTTACGAGCTCACTCGCCGCATTTTGGAGTTACGTCAAGGGTCGATGACTGTCCCATCTTTCTTCTCGAAGTTTGAGCGCTTGTATCAAGAACTGGACTACTTTGCACATTTCACTCCAGCATGTACAGCGGACGTCGTCCTGTTAAAGCAACGGGAGGATCGCTTCCGTCTTCATGTCTTATTAATGGGGTTGAATATGGAATTTGATGTGGTCCGGACACATGTTCTCCACTGTTCTCCTCTTCCCTCCCTTCGGGAGGCGTTCAGCATGATTCTGGGTGATGAAGACCGCCACAAGTCTTTCAGAGTTATGACTCCTCCTGATCGTTCTGCCTTGACGAGTGTTGGTCGTGGCCTCATCTCTACTCCTGCATCTTCAGTTCCTATCTGTGATTAGTGTGGTCGATGGGGACACTCTCGGGAGGTGTGCTTCAAACTTCATCCGCATCTGGCACCTCCTGGTCGAGGTCGTGGTCGGGGCCGTGGACTTGGTCGTGGGGGCCATAGGTACAGTGGCTACCGTTCTCATGACGATACTTATATTACTGATGTATATGATGAGTCCCAGTCTCCGGCTTCCTCCTCTCTTACTGCTCATGAGTTGGATGTCTTTTGGCGCTTGCTTCACTCTCAGTCTGATCCGGTCACTAGAAGCTCTACTTCTCTTGTCATTGTTGTTATGCCTAGTGCTCATGCGGCAACAACCTCACCTTCTGAATGGGTGCTCGACTCTGGTGCTACCCCCCACATGACCGGTTATTACTCAGGTTTTCTTTCTTATACTCCTTTGTCTGGTAAGGAGAAAGTTATGTCTACTAACGGATCGTGGTCCTTTATTGCGGGCAAGGGCAACATTTCTTATTCTCCGTCCATATTTCTTACCTATGTTCTTCACGTTCCCTATTTTTCACGTGATTTACTTCTCATTAATAATCTTAAGAAATCTCTTAACTGATCTGTAACATTCTTTCCTAATTCTTGTGTTTTTCAAAAACTGGGTACGGAGCGGAACATTGGCAGTGGTAGGTGCAGTGGCAGCGTATACTACCTGGACTCTCCTCCCTATTCTCAGGCCCTTTCCAGTTTTACTATTACTGCAGAGGATGTTCACCGTTGGCATCTGCGTTTGGGACACCTGTCCTCCGTCTACCTGCAAAAAATATTTATTGTTTTTACCATTTCTTCAGAAATTTTCTTGTGATATTTGTAATCAGTCTAAACATGTGTGACAGACCTCGTCACATATTTCTTTTCCTAGTAGATCTCCTTTTGATGTTATACATTCTGATGTTTGGGGGTCATCCCCCATTGTATCGTTGACTAGTCTTCGCTAGTTCGTCACCTTTATTGATTGTTTCTTGCGTACTACATGGGTTTATCTATTAAAAAAGAAAAGTGACATTTTTTCGTGTTTTCAAGTCTTTCATAACATGGTATAAAATCAATTTAATGTCATTATTCATGTTTTTCGAAGTGATAATAGAGGGGAGTATGACGATCGTGGTTCCTTTTGCGCTTACCTCACCTCTCACGGTATCATCCACCAAAAAACTAGTGCTTACACATCTACTCAGAACGGACTGGCCGAACGAAAAAATTGGCATCTCCTCGAGGTTGTTTGTTGTCTCCTCTTGACGATGCATCTTTCTAAACCATATTGGGGTGATGCGGTTCTTACTGTTTCACATCTTATCAATCGTCTTCCTTCTTGTGTTTTCTCCTTTACTACTCTAGCCCGTCTCTCTACCTCTGGCCTGGTTCATACTTTCCATTTGCCACCTCGTGTCTTTGGGTTTGTCTGTTACGTGCATGTGCATCAACCTCAATGTGACAAACTTGACCATCGGGCTCAACGTTGGGTCTTCCTTGGCTATTCCTCCACGACAAAAGGGTATCGTTGTTATCATCCCCCCTCCCGGCGAATGTTCTGTACCATGGATGTTACCTTCCATGAGCAGGAGTCCTACTTTTCTTCCTCGAGTCATGTTCTTCGTCAGGGGCAGAGTACTACTACGGATGATGGTATTGTTGTCCCTCTGCCTCTTCTTCCATCCTCTTCCTCCATTCCTTCACCTCCTTCCACTCTGGTACCCAGAGCTCCTCCTATCCCGATACCGGACTCCTCTACTATGATCTCTCCTTTTCCTCATGTATACCACTGTCGTTCAGGTGCACAGGTCACTGTTGCTCCACCTTTACCAGTGCCGACTTCAGACTCAGATTCTGATGATACCGACCTGCATATGTCTCTTGCCTTGCTGAAAAATGATAAAGCTACTTCCACGCAACATCCAATTTCTAATCATGTGTTTTATAGTCATCTTACTCCGATTCATCAGACTTTTGTCTCATCTCTTTCTCTAGTTGTTATTCCTAAGACATGGTAGGAAGCATCAGCAATACCGACTTGGACACAGGCTATACGTGATGAGATGTCCGCCTTGGACAAAAATCATACGTGGGATATCACCGCTCTCCCTTCAGGAGAGGAAGCTATAGGTTCCCGGTGGGTCTTCTCTGTTAAGCAGAACCAAGATGGCAAGGTAGAACGGCACAAAGCGCGTCTTGTCGCTCAAGGATACACTAAGACTGAAGAAGTTGATTATCATGAGACTTTTGCTCCTATAGTAAAAATGGACTCTATTCGGGTTCTGTTATCATGTGCAGCTTGTCTGGACTGGGAACTTCATCAACTGGACATGAAAAATGCATTTCTCCACGATGAGCTTGAGGAGGAGGTGTACATGAAATTCCCTCCTGGTTTTGTGAAGAAAGGAACTGAAGGGCTTGTCTGCCGCCTAAGGAAATCCTTTTATGGCCTGAAACAATCTCCAAGGACCTGGTTTGGAAGATTTCTCATAGCAATGCTCAAGTTTGGGTACAAACAAACCCAATCGGATCATACCATGTTCATCTGGAGACATGAACGTGTTATGGTTCTCATTATCTACGTGGATGACATCGTGATTACTGGAAATGATATAGATGCGATTGTCAACCTCAAGACCCTCCTGTCGGCTGAATTTGAAGTGAAGGACTTGGGAATATTACGGTACTTCTTAGGCATCGAAGTGGTTAGATCGGAGCGAGGTATCTTTATATCCCAACGGAAGTACATATTGGATCTCCTAAAAGAAACTGGTATGCTTGGTTGTGTTCCTGCGAACACCCCTATGGAGGAAAATCACAGGATTGATGAAGATGGTGATGGTGATGATGCAGATGTATCACGTAACCAAAGATTGGTCACAAAACTTATATACCTATCTCATATGTGTCCCGACATTACGTATACAGTTGGTATTCTTAGCAGATATATGCATTCTCCTAGAATCATACATCAAGAAGCGGTGTATCGTCTATTGCGGTATTTAAAGAAAGCTTATGGTCACGACCTCCTATTCTCTAGGAATAACAACTTGGAGATTGAGGTTTTTACTGACGCTGATTGGGCTAGTTGCCAGGATGATAGAAAGTCTACAATAGGATACTGCTCCTATGTTGGTGGTAACCTCGTAACGTGGCGGAGCAAGAAGCAAAATGTGGTGGCCAGGTCAAGTGCAGAGGCAGAATATCGTGTCATGACCCAAGTCTTATGTGAGGGATTATGGTTGCGTACCATGTTACAAGATTTAGGTTTCCATGTGAGAGCCACCTTTTTCTTATTCTATGATAATAAGGCTGCAATTAGTATTGATCATAACCCGGTCTAGCATGACAGGACAAAGCATGTCGAAATGGATCGGCACTTTATTAAGGATCACTTGGATAAGAAAACTGTTGTTGCTCTGTTTGTTCACTCCAGGGATCAGTTGGCCGATGTGTTCACCAAAAGCTTGGGGTGTGATGTGTTTATCGACGATATCCAAAAAAATGGGATGACTAATATCTTCCGTCCGACTTGAGGGCGAGAGTTGTGAAATGTTATGTACAAGTCGTTTTTATCTTTGTATATGTACACCTCGTGTCGGGATAGTTATGTTTTTTTCCTTGTTTTTAGGTTTCCCCTTACTCAAGTATATGTATGAGTAAGGGACTAGCATTATCATTAATATTGAATACATCCTCTTCTCCTCTCCACTAAAATTTCAAAATCAACATTTCGCATACTAGAATTAAATTTTATATAAATAACAATCAAGTACAAATGTCTTCATACACTCGGGCACATCTGTTTGTGTAGGGACGACAATTTGAAGCAAGACTACTTTATCTCGCCAAACTGGATTCTCCTCAAGAAACTTCTCAAATGCCAAAAGCTTTTGAGGAATCCCTTTGATCATGTCAAGCTGATCAACTCCTAGCATTACCTAAAGTATCAAAAAAAGAAGGTTATCAACTGTGACATACAAAGAAAGTGAAATTTCTGAAACATATAAAAAATATATCACTATAGAAAGCACTTGGAAACTAAAATAAAAGTGGCACTTCTTTACTAAACAGGAACACCAATTAAAATAAGTAACACAGTTTATAAGATTAGAAAGTGCAAAAAAATCAAGTTATATTTTCATATAAACCCAGTGCATTCCACTATGAACTCATCAGAGTATGCCTTATATAGGCTTCGTTTGCTTCGGTGTTTAGCCGCCTCCATTTGGAGCAAACGCCGTCGGACGACGGGTAAAAAAATGGCTGTCGCCGGTGTTTGCTCCGTTTGCACCCGCAGCAAGGAGGAAACGGCCCCGATCCGCTCCGTTTCGACCCCCACCTCTCCCCCCTTGGTTCCAAAGTGGCGTTTTGACCCACCGGATGCACCCTCCACCGCCGAACCAAATATAGCAATAGTTTCCCTTTTTCATTAAAAGCTGAAATTCTTAGCATGCGTGTGCTTCTTTTTCCAATTGATGTGAGTTTAATTACAGTTAATCTGGATGGGAGTCTGAACATAACAATTGGAAGACTTTCATGTTCTCAGTTCAAGAAATATGTTGTATATCAAAGGACCTGAATCTTTTGATCTCTCTTTGAACCACCACTAGATATTGCTTGAGGATAGAATCTCTTTTCTCAAATGCTCCTTCAACATGTGATGCATTACTTGCGAACCTGTATGTATTTCAACATCTACACCTAACTCCCAAGCCAACCTCATCTTGGGGCTCAATGCTTCGTATTCCGCTAACCTTCCAGAATGATTTGGCTTCTCCGGAATAGTTCTCAAAGGATGATCAATGACAAGTTGTATCGAACAGCTCTGGAAATGAGAACGAAGTCTCCATGTTGATATGATCAAATCTAGGGCTAGCTTTTCAAGGATAGTATATTTAATATCCACATCTTTGAATATCTTGCTCACATAATGAATGATGAATCGGAAAATGTTTCTTCCCTTCCTCCAGAACCAACACAGCGCTTATGGCTTCGGGGACAACTCGAAGATACACCAATAGATCCTCCCATTCCCGAGGACTCTATAGTTGTGGAGTGGAAGATAATTGTTTTTAGTTTTTTGAAGATCTTATAATAATCTTCATTCCATTTGAATTTGGATGATCCTCTGAGAGTTCTAAAGAACGACACAAACTAATCACTTGAAAGTGAGATAAAACAAGTAGTCATGTGATCATCGCCGTTAGTTGTTGTACTTCTTTCGGAGTTTGAGGAGATGACATGTTCAAAATAGCTTTTACTTAAGTGTTTGGGTTAGACTCAAGACCATGAGGTGTTAACAAATTATCCAGGAATTTCCCCTCACTAGCACCAAAAACGCACTTCGCTGGATTGAGCCACATTTTGTACCTTTTCAAAGTTGAAATTGTCTCGACGAAATCGCAGAAATATTCTTCGTGTTTTTGGCTCTTAATGAGTATTCATCTGCATGCACCTCAAAATTACGCCCCTTCTTGTTTTTTAAAACACAATTCATCATGTGCTGACAGGCAGCACATGTGCTCATGAAGTCAAAGGGATTGACCTAATAACAATAATATTTGTCATTCATGATAAATGAAGTGTAAGGAGTATCGGGGATGTGCATCTGAATCTAGTAATATCCCGAGAAAGTATCTAAGAATTTCATCACAGGAAATCACAAAGCTGAATCAATTAGGGAATTTATCTGAGACAAGGGAAAATAATGCATAGGGCGGGCTCTGTTAAGTTTGGTGAAATCTACGCACATATACCACTTAAGGTTAGACTTTTTCACCCTTAAAATGTTTGAAACCGACTAGAGGTATTGAATTTCCATAACAAAGTTTGTCTTAAGGAGTTTTACAACCTTTTTCGTTGGTGATGGAAGTTTTTCCCACGTTGCGGCATGGGTGGGATGAACTCAGAGCGGTTCATCGGAGCACGGTGGGATAACCACAAGGAGATTGGGTGTGAGAGGAGTTCTCCCTCTGTTGCTGTTGCACTAGTTTGGCGACAGAGGAGACGAAACCAGGATTGGTTGTCTCCCCCCTCAATAAAATGGTTTGTCATGTTGCTCAAGTCTCTGTAAGAACTAGGTGGTTTCTGTATAACTTCAAAATTGAAGAACCACTCATGAATCCCATGCATTAGAGCAAACTGATACATGGTTGGATTGTCGGAGACCCTGAGGATCTTCCCTTGGAACCGGTCGACATAGTGGTTGAGGGCCTCAGACGCCCTCAGTTTGATCTGAAAGAGTGCTTGAAGGGCGCTCTTCCACTACTTCGAGGTAGCAAACCGCAAAAGAAATTCTCTCCCGGGCTCTCAAAAAGAGTTGATGGACCGGGAGGGTAACTTGTAGAACCAATATTTGGCCTTCTCATCAAAGGTCATAGCCAGCAGCTTGCAGCAGATACCATCAGAAAGGTTCACTGAGAGATTGCAAACTCGAAAGCCTACAAATGATGAACGGAATCTTCTCTCCCGATAAACCAAGTGAGATGGGGTTCTCTAAATCTGACTGGGATAGTTTCCCAGGATATAGCATCTGAGACGGGACAAGGCTCCTCCACTGCATGGTCAGCGATTCCTTCAAAATCCAGTGATCGTGAAGGCCTAGGAATCGCAACCACCATGTAGAATTCATGCCTAGTATGGGTGAGTCCTTCATCATTTTGCAGCCTTGGCGTGGTATGGATTATACGTGGGCAGACATCAGGAGTCTCCACACCCCTGGTGAGAGACTCGACTTGTTCAGAAAACTGAGAAACTGCAGACGATAATAGGTTGAATCTGCCACTACTAATTGTCCCTTCAAGATTGTCACGGTAACCCTCAGGTGACTTCCCTGCTACATCTCTTCCATCCATTGTAACATAGTTGATCGCCAACCACCCATGATTTGAAGGTCGTGTATTTGTCTTGTTAGGGCAAAAAATTATCTCAATTCCACACAAGGAGATTATGAGATAGGTGAGGAACTGCGAATGGAAGAAGACTCCAGGTTACGAAAGAATAGATGAGAGAAGGGTGTCAAGAACGGTAAGGCCAGGTGTCACACAACACAAACAATTAGTCATACGTGATTTTATTAATTCAATCTACAGTTACAAAGTTTGCATTAGAAAATATTATAATAAAATGAAGTGTATTCGTGTTGTGGAGGGAAAAACCTGAGCTTGACAGAAACTGCAGACAATTTGGCGGGGTTTTTGATGCCCTTCATAGTACTATTTACCCTTATTTATATCAGTGGGGGGATGCCCAAGTATGAAGGCTCAAGAGAAAACTACTCGGGTATTTGAGAAAAGGGCAGACAATAGAATAAGAGCTACATAAGGCAAAAGCCATCGTAATAAATAGGAGGTCGCATGAATATTAGGTTGGTACTCGGGCGAGCTGCGGCGAGAGATCAAGTGCAGGCGAACTCCTGAGGCAAGTTTTCCCATACTAAAGAAGGCGTTTTCAGACGGATTCTACCTTAGAGCGGGAGATGGTCGCGGAATTTCAGGTAAACATATAGTATTTTTTTTGACATGTGTATAGGACTTTGTACACTACTGAGAGTATCTATAAACAATATATATATATATTTATTTATTTATCTGATTTTATGGTTGCCCTATGTATTAAAAAAATCATGTGTTCCATTAGCTAAAAGATTAAAATCAAAGGGCTAGGATTTATTTGATGGTCTTATTTTTGGATCATGATCACCCGAAGTTTCTCTTTTTAATATAATATAGAAAATAGTAAACTCGGAATTTAAAGTAGGAAAGATACATAGTGCATAAATTGGACAAACTCCTTTTGAATGAATGGTAAGAATTATGACAAAAAAACATCAAAGAGAATGATAATTTTCATACCTTGCGACCAGCAAATCTATGAGACAACTCATTGATAGCCACTTTAACTGCTGAGAGCTCAAGAGCACGTTGAAACCGGTCAGAATCTATCACAATAGGAAACTATTGATATTTCCAAAAGTGATGCGTGAACAAAAAAATAGGTATTAATTAAACTCTTAAATAAACAAAGAAACTATGCATGGCTGAAGTGATTCAATGAAAGGAAATGCTTACGAAATAAATAAAATGCTAAATTAGTGAGTCGGATTATACCGCAGAAACTCATGTCAGCTTTCCCTAGCCTTCCACTCCTTCTGGAGTACCCTCAAGTCCAAGAATTCGAGTGCAAGCACTTACAAAGTGCCTTGCGTAGTCATATGTGTGAAATCTAAATGATACAATAACACTCGAGTCTTTATCCCACTATAATGGGGTCGAAATCTAAATGATATGAGAAGAAAAAAAAACTAAGATTGTAATAATAACAATAATAATAGTTCACAAGAAGGATCATCACCTAAATAATTTCAGTGTAGTATGTGTCATTATGCAATTCCCACCAACAGAACAGGAAAGATAAACAAAAACATGCAGCCAAGTAATCGCAGTACTACTACTAAATAGAAAAAGTCTTGTCATCTCTAATCTGACAACTAGTAATTTTTTACAATAATATAGGTCATAAATCCTTAAATCTATTTAACAACTTGGATCCATTAATATAAAAAACTGTTAGGATGAGAGGCAAGAAAATGAATCATGCAATCCTTCTCTAATCTGACAAATATCATATATACGCCTAGATGATTGATCATTAATAATTATTATTATTATTGCACGTTATAGATCAATAAGTGTAAAAAACCATCCTTAAACAGCAAATTAACAGAAATAAGCTCCAGTACCCAACCGATTCGGAGAAAGAATAGTCGCCACTCCCATCGGCGCCCGATGAATATTCCCCGCTCTCTGTAGTTTTGCTCGCTCCACCATCACCCATAGTTGTTCCCTCCTCGTAGTTTACACAGTTGGCATTGTTGGCTCCATGCCCCGCGGTGGTACCGCCATAATTTGTATCATCTCTATCAATCTCTGCAATCCCCATCCCGAAGCTTCCACTCTGCCCCCTACTTCGTCGGGCCCTCTAGAGTCATTCTATCTGGCAACCATGCCCCAGTCGCCGCCGCATCTCACATAAAGCCAAGTCTTTCATCCCCCTCGACCATCCATCAGGCACACTTGCCCCGACACTAGCGACGCCCAACATTCTCCCCTCAGTAAATTCCCCTGCCACGCCATCTCCTTACAATTGCATATGAAATTTGTGAGCATGTTAATGCCCCGCCGCTCGATTCATCTCCTTTACAACAACGCTCTATCAGGAGTTGTTCTATAGGAAAATCAAAGGCCAAATGACCGGGTCATATAAGTCTTGTTCGAGCTTGACAAGCTCAATTTGAAGGTCGGGTGGATTGCTAGGGGTTCCACGTTGTCAGTTATATGTTAGTGGTTATATTATTATGAGTCTTTAGGTATTGGAGTCAAGTTGCATGAGTTGATTCGTATCAACACAAGTCGTAGTTACGAGTTATTAAAGTTCAAATATTTTAGTGTTTTACGCATCTCTTTATGTTGAGATTATTTAGGCTTATGACATCCTGTAATGTAACAAATAGACCCCTTGGGTCATGTATGAAGATAGAAAATGAATTAATCTAGTTTTCCTTCTCTTTAAGTTCCACTCTCAAGTTTTCTCCTTTTCCCATTTCTAGGATTATGGTTGAACAAGACACCCCTTCTTCCTCTCCCCTACTTGCATTCTCCATGGGTTGAGCTCACCTCCACTACAACCACCGACGGCATTACGGACTAGTCCCATAACATTCACTTGCCTAAGAAAGTAGACAGCTAAAAGATTATTTGCGTATTTTTGTTATACTCGTGAGAAGCCAAAATGATACCAATTTATCTAATTCTCTCCCTTCATTTACGTATTCTTTTGGAGAAATTTTTCCTCAGACATTTTGTTCCATGCGCGCCAATTTACCAAACTTTTCTTTATCAGTAATGGTATATCCTTGTGAAATGATGATAAGCATATGGTAATGATTTTAGTTAGCTCTTTGTATTCAAGGAAGTATAATGTTGTATAACATTTTCTTTGCACACTTGTTTAGTTGTTTGATACACTCGTAAATTCTAATTACTCTTTTACCCCCCCCCCCACCCCCCCCCCCCCCCCCCCCCCGTGATGTTACATCCCCTCCCGCCGCTCTGCTTACAAAAACAAACATAGAAGTTCAGCATGGCCCCCACATATAGTGGCATACCACTTCACAGCTCGCAGAGACCACCACTACTTGAGCTACATTCCAAACCAAAAAAAATTTCTGTTGTTACAACATGTCTGGATAGACAAACTTCTCAGCTATGAGTTTACAATGTAATTCAAGACAGACAAGAAGAATCGTGTCACAACAACAGGATCTGAAGCCTCATCCAGTGATACTGCAATCAATGGGAGGAACAAAATTGTTCTAACAAAAATTGTTTAAGAACCCTTATCTCAGCCCATCCCCCGGATAGATACATCGACAAATCCTCTGCTTTCCCTCATCAATGGGAGATTGCACCAACAGAGGTGCCTCATCCTCTTTGCAACACACTCCTGCATTACCAATCTCCTCATAGAGTTTCATGTTAAATCTTATGCAGGACAGCGGGGGACTTCTGACATGTTGCTATTTCACAGCACCAATCTACCGGCATGGTATTCCACAGAACTTGGAATCATTCGTGGAGACCTTCCTAATTTACCAGCATGTAAAATATGAAATTATATTCCCTAGGGGTTCCTCTAGTTTGTCTGTGTAGAATCTCAAGTAGGATGACATGGTAATGAATTTCAAATTAAGGCAACCAAGATTTGGAGGGGTTGACAGCATCTTAGTGGTGGTGGATCGCATGTCCAAATACGGAGTTTTGCTTATAGCATACCATTCATTCACCACTCGTCAATGGATGAATCGTCCACCCGAGAATTGGCAAACCTTCTTCAAGCTTCAAAGGACACAATTGTGCAAGTGTGCATCGTATCACCATTCAAAAAACATGAAAACATATGAGTAATTTAATTATTCTTAATAGTGCTTGGAGGAGTACTTTTGTTTCTTCACTTAGGAGTAGCTTCACTGTTGTACAAAATGGATCAATTGGGTCAAACACTCTTATATGTTCATTCATATAGAAGCACCATGCCTTTCCATATTGCCTATGGTGATCACCCACATCCATGCCACGACACTTACTTGGGGACTGTCAAGTTAACGAATTTGTTATCCAACTACAGGGTCGAGAGGAGATTTTGTGAAAACTAAATTTCATCACCATCGGATGCAACAAGACGTGGCACAACAGGAAAACAAGAGATATCACACAATGAAATTCAAGACTTGGGACCCCTTTTAGTTAAACTCTAACAATATTGTAAGATTTTGATGGCATATCACGCCTACCCCGAACCCACGGGCTGCGACTTAGAGTTGTTCACCATCAAAGTGTGCATATGTGAGGTAATGACCGAGCATCCTGTGAAAGGGCAATTTTGAAGGTCTTCATCGCAGACTACGCCTACCTTTATGAACTTGGCACCATCATGGTCTGCCGCAAAAAGCCGCATGGAGAGACTTTCGCTCAAAAATGCCCTTTCACGGGATGCTCGGTCATTACTCTCTTCAGTTGAGGAACAAGAAAGACTTGGTGGATATTACTTTGGCCAAAAGTTTGTGGTGGTAAGTTACCTTATAAAAACACGTTTTATGGTGAACTACCATAATTCGTAGCTCGTGAGCTCGGGGTAAGCGTGATATACCAATGAAATCTAGCAATATGGTCAAATGATGCGTGAGCGTGTAATGGGACCCGACGCTCATCCACACTGTGAAATTCGTCTTTGCCCTGCTCAACCTAAAAACTTTCCTTGTCTAAAGTGTCTCGCCAAGATTCAAATTTTGCGTTTACACCACCGCGCATCTCATCGAACAAAACGATATCATCTGCAAACAATAAACACCAAGGTATTGCTTGTTGGATATGTCTGGTGAGCTCATCTAAGCTAAGGGTAAAGAGATAAGGGCTTAAAGTTGAACCTTGATGTAAGTCAATAGTGATTGGGAATTCCTGTGTTAATCCTCCAGATGTCCTCACCCTTATCACTGAATTTGTATACATATCTTTGATTATGTCAATGTATGATACATTTACACCTTTCTTTTTTAAGATTCTCCATAAGATCTCTTTTAAAATTCTATTATAAGTCTTCTCAAGATTGAAAAACATAGTATGCAAATCTTGTTTTCATTCAGTGTAGTTGTCAATGAGCCTCCTCAAGAGATGTATAGCTTTCATGCTGAACTGCATTTGTGTCACGGGCCCACAGCCCAGGACCAGCTCAAAAAGTCTTAAGGGGACCCGACTGATTCAACTGTGAGGGCTGCAGCTCAAGTGACCCAAACGCATTTCTGGCCGGTTTATCAGCACAGCGCGGTGTTGGTGTTGGGTCTCGAACTCGCGACCCTTGATAAGGAGCCTTAATATCACTCTCCATCACCAACTGAGCTGCACTTTTTGTCACAGCCTAGACCCGGCTCAAGGAGTCTTAATGGGACCCGAGTGGTTCAACCGTGAGGGCTACAGCCCAAGCGACCCCAACGCATTTCTGGCTTGTTTATTAGCGCAGCGCGGTGTTGGTGTTGGGTCTCGAACCCGCAACCCTTGATATTAAGGCTCCTTATCAAGGGTTGCGGGTTCGAGACCCAATGCCAACACCGCGTTGCACTGATAAACAGGCCAGAAATGCGTTGGGGTCGCATGGGCTGCAGCCCTCACGGTTGAACCACTCGGGTCTTATTAAGACTCCTTGAGTCGGGTCTGGGTCGTGATAAAAAAAAGCTCAATTGGTGATGAGGAGTGATATTAAGTCTCCTAAGGGTTGCGGATTTGAGACCCAATGCCAACACCGCGTTGCACTGATAAACAGGTCAGAAATGCGTTGGGGTCACTTGGGCTGCAACCCTCACGGTTGAACCAGTCGAGTCTCATTAAGACTCATTGAGTCGGGCTTGGTCCGTGACAACTGGCATGAATCCAAATTGATCTTTTGAGATGTTATTCTCTCATCTTACTCAACTTTCTATTACTCGTTCTCATAGTTTCATGGTATGACTCATCAATTTAATTCTTCTTTAATTAACAAAATTTTGTATATCTCTTTTGTTCTTATACAAACGTAACAAGATATGTTCTCTTCATTGGTCTGTCATCCTCTTTGACTTCAGTATCTTATTGAAAAAACATGTAAGCCACAAAATTCTCTCATTCACTGACATTTTCATACTTTGATGGTATATCATCTGGCTCAAGCGTCTTTCCATTTTTCATCTTCTTTAGAACATCATTTACCTCTAATACTTAAATTTTACGATAAAACGTTATGTTCATATACTACTCCGATTTACTTACTCTTCCAAGTTGAATTCATTGTCTTTTATTTCATTATAAAGTTGATGAAAAAAAATCATCGCTCTTTAATATTCACGTCATCCATCAAAACTGTATTTGTTTCATCCTTTATGCATTTTACTTACCTTAAATCTCTTATTTTTCTTTCTCTAGCTTGAGCAATTTTATATATGTTACGTTCTCCATTTTTGGTATTTAATCGCTTATAAAAATTTTTATAAGCTTGACTTATTGCTTTACTTACTGCACGTTTAGCTTATTTTTGGCGACTTTATATCTGGATAAGTTTTCATCATTCCTACAGGCGTAGAGTGATTTATAGTTGACCCTCTTTGCCATCACTTTGTCTTGTACTTACTCTTTCCACCACCAAGATTCTTTTTTTGGGGGCGCACGAACTTTTGATACTTCAAGTACGTTTTTCCTCTTATCCTTAAATGTGATGATATGTTACAAAGTTGCAGCCGGAGGAGCCGGTATGGCAAGTGTACACGAAAAGGCGGCGGGCTTCGATTGAACAGCACGGCTCGGAGGAGGATGCTCGCGGCGCATACGAGCCGGAGGGCGATACTCGCGGCTCGAACGAACCGGACCCGCACCACTCCGGATGATATTTTTATTCAGTTTTTATTTTCAGTATTTTAATTATTGTATTGGCCCCCTCACTATAAGAGTGGGTGTGGTTGGACTTATCAATTATCTAAGAAAGGGGTCTGATCCCTCTTATCTCTCTCTAACCCTAATCCTCTCCTTCCCTCTCCTCCTTTCCCTGCCACCCCCTTCTCTTCCGCGCCGCCAGCCTCCCCTACCACCGTGCGACATTCTTGTCTTCGAGCGATACCGCTGTCGCTTCCCCTCCCCCATCGATAATATTTGGTATGAGTTGCCGCTCCGCCCGCCCGCGTGCCGCCGGATCTCGCCCTCTCTCGTCGATGGCGCCCACTACCCGTACCCACCTGACTGACGCCCACGACGACACCGACGACAACCGCTCCCGGATCGACCGCCGGGACGCCCTCCAATCTTCCATCGAAGCCCTTCTCGTCGGTCAGACGCTCCTCCTCGGCCGCCTCGATGTCATCCAGCCCCCGATCTCCACTCCTCCGTCCGGTTCAACCTCGGCCGACGCGGCATCCATCATAGGGATGTCGCGCCCCTTGTAGCCGCCCGTGCCCCCCCCCCCCCCCCCCCCCGCCGACAACCGGGCGGGCAGCACCTCTGTTGGATATTTCCCCCTTTTCTGGTGTAGATCCTTTGGGATGGATCGCGCGCGCGGAGCAATTTTTTGATCTCAATTTCACACCGTCGGCGGATCGGGTCGACACGGCCGTGGTCGGCCTCAGCGGCTCTACTCTCCACTGGCGCGTTGGCTCCGCCAAGTTCAGCCCACCATTTCCTGGCACGAGTTCAAGAAAGAGATGATCACTCGCTACGACCCGCGCAACATCGGGTCTATCATTGAGCGCCTCTGCAGTGCCCGGCAAATGTCGGACTTGGACGCTTACATGGATGAGTTCGTTGCTCTGGTGACGCAAGTGTCGGACCTCCCACCCGACCACTCTTTGGGGTTCTTTCTTTAAGGGCTGCTCCCTACCATCCGCTCTCGCATTAGAACACATCACCCTCGCACTGTTTCGGAGGAATTAGAGCTTGCTCGTGTGGAGGAGGCGGACCTTGGCCTTCGCCCGACCCCATCCCAGGGCCACCACACGCCCCGGCCGCCCGTGCCTCGGGATCGGCCCCGCTTCCGGGGGGCGTGCAACCGGGCCGCACCAATAATCCGCACCGTATTTCCAATAATGATTACAACGAACTCCGCCACAAGGATTGTGTTTCTGGTGCCGCCAACCGTACTCTCTCCAGCATGTGTGTGTCGTCAAGGAGTTTCATGCTCTTTTCAGCGACTTTGAGCCCGAGGTCACTATGGCCGACTTCAACGCGCTCGCCATACGGGATGACGACCCGCCCTCATCGGTTGAGGGTGCGGCCCTTAATGTCCTTGACCTTCCATTCTTTTCCGTGGGCGGTCTTACCGGGCCCCGGACAATGAAAATGACCGAGGTGATCCTCGACCAACAGGTGTTCGTGATGACAGATAGCAGAGCAAGCCACAACTTCATCTCGGCACGCCTAGCGCAAGACCTCGCCCTGTCGGTCTCTCTGTCCCCGGACTTCTTGGTCTGCCTGGGTGATGGCCGCCGCCGACCGACCGACCCTAGGACAATTTTTTGGGGTCACTCTGTTCGTAGGCACCTGCACTCTCACGGCGTATTTCTATGTGTTTGAATTGGGCAGCCTCGACGTCATCTTGGGGGTGGCATGGCTCCAGACCTTTGGGGATGTCCGCGTGAATTAGGTCGCTATGACCATGTTGTTTCAACACAATGGTCGCACATGCCGCTTGGAAGGAGAGACGGCTCTTCTTCGGTCACCAATCTCGGTGCGCGCTCTCACTCGGGTTGCGGACGTGGAATTTTCAGCCTGGCTTCTGCCCGTTTTAGCAGAGTCCTCCTCCACAACCTTGGTCGTGGACTTCCAAGCCCTCCTCGAGGACTTTTGGGACATATTTGCCGCACCACAGGGGCTTCCACCTACGCGCCCAACTGATCACCTGATTGTGCTCCAGTCAGGGGCAGCGGTCGTGTCGGTCCGCCCTTACCGCTACGGGCACGCTCAGAAAGACGATATCGAACGCCTCGTGCGGGAGATGTTGTTGGGCGGCCTCATCAGACCCAGTGCCAGTCTTTTCTCCAGTCTGGTGCTGCTAGTCTGAAAGAAAGACGGAATTTGACGCTTTTGTGTTGACTACAGGGAGCTCAACAAGGTCACAGTGCAGGATAGGTACCCCATTCCGGTGATTCAGGAGCTCTTGGACGAGCTACACGGCGCCGCCTACTTCACGAAGCTGGATCTCTGGGCGGGCTACCATCAGATTCGGGTTTGCCTGGATGACGTGTCGAAGACCGCGTTCCGGATGCATGACGACCACTTTGAATTTTTGGTCATGTCGTTCGGCCTCACCAACGCGTCGACGACGTTTCAAGCGACTATAAATGAGATCTTTCATCCAGTTCTCCGTAAGCATGTGCTCATTTTCTTTGATGACATCTTGGTGTTTATTCGTTCTTGTCAGGAACACTTTGATCACGTGGGGCGCACCTTCTTGACGCTCCGGCAACACCAGCTCATTCTCAACCGCAAGAAGTGCTCGTCGGGGCAACGACAGTGAGCTACTTGGGTCACACTATTTTGGTCGTCGGCGTGGCCATGGAGGCGGATAAGATCCATGATGCCTGTAGTGGCCGACTCCCGCGTCCCTTCGGGAAGTCCGCGGATTTATCGGGCTCACTGGCTACTATCGGCAGTTCATCAAGGACTATGGCGCGTTGGCTCGCCCCCTCACCCAGATGCTCATGCTCTCGTAGGAAGGTCCCTTCTCATTGTCACCCGCTGCCATGGCGGCTTTCTCCGCGCTCCAAACCTCCCACGTGCAAGGGCCGGTTTTGGCTATGCCAGATTTCTAGCAAACCTTCGTCGTTGAATGCGACGCCTCCGACTCTGGCGTAGGAGCGGTCCTCATGCAAGTCGGATGGCCCATCGCCTACTACAGTCGCGCTTTCTCATCAACGATCTGGAGCCGCTCAGCCTATGAAAACGAGCTCATGGCCCTTCTGCTCGCAGTCCAACACTGGAGACCTTACCTTTTAGGTCGCTTTGTGGTCCGTACTGACCACCACAGCCTCTGCTACTTACTGCAACAGAAAATCGCAACTCTGGCACAGCAGGTCTGGGTGGCTAAGTTATTGGATTATGACTTCACCATTGAGTTCCGTCCCGGTCGGGCGAACTGGGCGGCGGACGCTTTATCCCATCAACCGAAGGACCTTGAACTCGCGGTCATCTCTCAGCTGGTGTGGGACGACGCGGCCACAATACAGCGGGAGGTCGAGCAGGAACCACACCTTGCGGCCATCCGGACGGCCCTCTTGGCGAACCCGGAAGTTCATCCACCCTACTCACTCGTGGGAGGCCGTTTATTCCATCGGGGCCGCCTTGTCCTCTCTGCCTCCTCTCTGAGTATACCCCAGCCACTAGACGAGTTCCATGCCACCCCGATCGGTGGTCACATAGGGGCATTCCGCACTTACAGGCGTTTGGCGGCATCCCTGTATTGGCCACAAATGTTCAGCCAGGTGAAGGCCGATGTGGCCGCGTGTCTCCCGTGCCAAAACGCAAAGTATGAGACTATGTTTCCCAGCGGCCTGCTATAGCCTCTCTCGATTCCGGACCGAATCTGGGAGGGCATTGTTATGGATTTCATCACCCGGCTCCCTCGTTCGAACGGGGTCGACTGCATCTTGGTGCTGGTAGACCGCCTGTCGAAGTACGCACACTTTATCCCCTTACGCCATCCGTACACGGCCGCAACGGTGGTTGACGCCTTCATCGCAGAGATTGTGCGACTACATGGGTTTCTCCGCTCCATCGTCAGTGACCGCGATCCCTTGTTCCTCAACAGTTTTTGTACCTCCCTCTTCCACCTATAGGGTACCCATCTCCGTATGAGTACGGCCTATCACCCGCAGTCTGACGGGCAATCGGAAGTTCTCGACCGGTGTTTAGAGATATATCTTCGCTGTTTCATTGGAGAACGGCCAGGCACGTGGGACAAATAGCTGTGTTGGGAGGAGTACTCATATAACACAGTGCATCATCATGCGGCAAACACCTCCCAATTCGAGACAGTGTATGGCCAACCACTGTCGTCTATGACCCCCCACCTTCCCGGGGAGTGCCCCGTGGCCAGCCTGGCCGACCATCTGCAAAACTGGGACATCATCCTCGACAGCTTGAAATGCCACCTTCGGCGAGCCCGAGCGAAGATAGCCTCCTTCGCCAACCGGAAGCGTTGGGATCTCTCTTTCCAAGTAGTAGAGAAGGTCTTCCTCAAAATGTAGCCCTACCGCCAACTTTCGGGCGCATGGCGGCCGTGCCCGAAGTTGGCACCACGTTTTTTTGGGCCGTTCGAAATCATCAGTCGCATCGGAGCCATGGCATAGCAGCTTCGCTTACCCAGTGGCAGTCACATCCACCCGATTTTAAACGTCTCCCAGCTCTGACGAGTGGTAGGCAACCACCCCGTAGTGGACCATATTTCGGCCGACCTCGAGTACTTCGGGCACGAGCCCTTGTACCCCCAAGCCATTCTCGACCAGCAGCATCACTTACCCGGGGATGCTAGCCCGGAAGAGATCCATGTCGCTTGGCGGCACCGCCCAACAAACGAAGCTACTTGGCTCCTTCGAGACGATTTTCGCTGACAATTTCTAGAATACTGCCTTGAGTACAGGGACAATTTTCTAGATGGCGGTATTATTACCGAGCTGCAGCTGAAGGAGCTGGCATGGCAAGTGTACACGCAAAGGCGGCGGTCTCCAGTTGAACTACACGGCTCGGAGGAGGATGCTTGTGGCGCATACGAGCCGGAAGGTGATACTCGCGGTGCGAACGAACCGGACCCGCACCACTCTCGATGATATTTTTATTCAGTTTTTATTTTCAGTATTTTAATTATTGTATTGGACCCCTCATTATAAGAGTGGGTGTGGTTAGACTTATGTGCATCTTTGGATCAATTATCTAAGTATGGGGGTTGATCCCTCTTATCTCTCTTTAACCATAATCCTCTCCTTCCCTCTCCTCCTTTCCCTGCCTCTCCCTTCTCTTCCGCGCCGCCAACCACCCCTACCGTCGTGCGACATTCTTGCCGCCGGGCGATACCGCTATCGCTTCCCCTCCCCCATCGATAATAAGATAGAATTTTTTATGAGACATTAGAATCAACATATGAATCATCAACTAGTTGTTCTATAATTGTTGCCTTGAAAGCAACCTGTATTTCTATCTTCAAGTTCCACCACCGAATTTTTGACAATATTTTTGTTCTTATCTTAAATTTATTATATTTAATTTATGTGTCTAACACTACTAACCTGTGTTGTGTTGTCAAATTTTCTCCTGGTATGACTTTGCAATCCTAATAAATCATTTTATCAATTCTGTGAGTCATAGAATAATCAATTTTTGACTTATTTGATCTGTTTTTAAACATAATTAAATATTTTTCTCTCTTTACGAAAAATGTATTGTCCCAATTAGCTCATGTGCTACGGTAAAATCTAAAATAATTCGTCCTTCTTCATTTCTTTCTTCATATTCAAATCTTTCATGAACAGCTGTATAATCTATATTTTTCTTCCATATATGTCCATTTAAGCATCCTATAAAAATTTTCTCTCTTTGTGGGATTTCCCTTACTAAAGGCTTGAGTGTTGTTGTTGTGTTGTGGGATTTCCCTTACTAAATCATCTAAGTCTTTCCAAAATTACATTTTAATAGTTTCACTTAATCCTACTTGTGTCGCGTAACCACTGATCACATTAATAGTTTCATTTCCTATGACCAATTTAAGAGCTAAAATTTTATCACATTTTTTACTTACCCCAATAACTTCATCCCTCCAAATAGTATTCACATGTAATCTATTAATCTTTAAAGAGAGTTTTTCTTTCCATATATCTGAACTCAGTGTTCCTTCGAGTAGTTCTTTTCATGCGTGTTTAACAAGTGTTTGGCATTGTGACACAACATGGTGTGACAACTCCAGGTTCCATTGAGTGAATGAGTTATGTTATACAATTATGTTTTCTTATTAGCACTCCTCGTAGCTAGCATTCATTAATGGAGTTTTAATTCTATACCTTAGTTTTCTCTTGCTCCGAATGAACATCTTCATAGACTAAGCCCAAAGGAAGTCAATCACTCCATTAAATTTCACATTAATAACTCACGGTATTAGATATAGTTAGCTCTATCCATAGACAAAATAGCATAAGAGAGCAATAAAAAATGAAAGAGAGTACCAACCTCTAATATCCAAGAAAGAACTGCGAACAACTCCCACAGACACAAACAGTACAAGCATCACTAGGAATAACAGCGAAACCTATAGACTCTAACGATACCAACGAAAGTATGAGGAAACTAGGGGCAGAGAAATCATCATCAAATATGGGTCGTCATCATCAAATACGGGTCATCTGTTATGCCCCCGAACGCGCTATGGTTCAAAGGGAACAAATGTGCTCGACGACCTAAGGAGGCTATAGGAAGCAACGGGGCTGAACCAACCGGTTCAGCCCCCATTCACTAATCTCGGACCTGCGAGGCTGAAACAACTAGTTCAGCCCATATGGGGGTCGGCCGGCCCCTTGGTTCCGGGTATATATATACCCGGAACCCCTCTTGGAGCAACATGAAGAATTAATCCAGGTCTTTTCCTTCTCCTTCTTTCTATAAACCCTAATTTCTCCTCTCTGCCGCATAGATTCTCTTCTAGTAGCATAACATTTGGTATCAGAGGTCTCTTCCTCCAATCATGGTGAACACCCGCTCGAATGAAGATGTTGGATGACTAGCTTCGTTAGAGGAAAACTACATCGGACTGACGGATTCGGTAGCGTCCATGGAGGAAAGAATGAAAGTTTCAACCCAACAAATGGAAGAACGAATGGAGGCCCGCATGGAGGAGACCAAAACCCTCCTAACTCAAAACCTAAAAGGAAAAGCGGTGGTTACGGATGGATTGGAGGCGGATATACCCAATCCCGCGCTGCAACAGTACACGCTATCGGGTTCCAGCCATTTCGCGCAGGTCGGCCTCGATGGCATCCTGCAATCTCTATTCGGCACGGACAGAGACTACCCAGCAGGAATTGAGGCCGGAGGGGGGTTTGCGGGGTACTTGCGGCCTCCGGAGCAGGTGACGGTAGCGCGCGGCCTGGGCGGCCCTCCCGCGGGCTACGTCAAGATCGGCATAAGCCACACGCCCTTTGGGAGGCTTCCAGAGCAGGCAACAGGGCAGATGCGGCCTTCGACAGCCTCGGGTGGTTCCACAAGGGGATTGCTGGGTTATTACCCCTTCCCTGGAATTTCGGATACCCCGCGGGATACGGAATTGGCGATCAAGGGCACATGCGGCCACCATCAGCAGGGATTTATGGGGAGGGACAACACCCGGGCGGCGAACAAGGAAGGGAACATTTTTTTCCAAGACCTAAGGGACCATACCCCCCTGTGGAGTAGCAGAGGGAAGCGGGGTACGAACATAAGATGGGTGGGTTTGGACAAGCGCATCATCGGGCCCACATGGCACCCAAGAGGACTCGCGTGAATTTTCCGAAGTTCAGAGGAGGAGATGCACTCGAGTGGATACAAAAGGCGGAATTGTTTTTCCAATATCAGGAAATCCCCGAGGAACAATGGGTACAGCTAGCAGCCTTCCACCTGGAGGATGACGCCTATCATTGGACTCAGTGGTTCCTGAGGGGACGAGATTTTGCGCCATGGACCGAGTTCGTCGGGGAATTCTCAGCTTGGTTTGGGCCTTTGGAGTATGAAGATGTCGAGGCTATGTTATAGAAACTACAACAGCGGGGAACCGTGATGGAATATCGCACCGACTTTAAGAGATTGGCCAACCGGGTCCATTGGGAGGAGAGAACCTTGCTAAGTTGTTTTGTCTCGGGTCTAAAGGATCACCTACGTGATGAGGTTCATGCTTACATGCCCCGTAACCTGAGTCACGCTATCAGTTTGGCGAGAATACAGGAGGAACGTTTCAACAGACAACGGTCCCGCACCACAGGGAAAGCAGCCACGGCTCCCACACCGGCTAGGCGGGAACAACTAGCGGCCTGGAGACCGACAGTGACGCGATTAACATGGCCTGAACTGCAGGCGCGCAAGGAAAAAGGATTGTTTTTCAACTGCGATGAGAAGTATGCTCCAGGGCATAAGTGTCAAAAGGTCCAGGTTTTCATGCTGCGAGAGGAAGATGAGGAGGATACCACCGAGCTGGACTTAGAAGGGGATTTGATCCTGACTGAGTTCGGGGTCTCTATCTAGGCGATGGATGGGTACACAGCCCCCCTCACTATGTGCATAGCCAGGAAGATCGTCCAGGAGCGGGTCATCATACTGATTGATAGTGGGAGTACCCACAATTTCATCAACCCCACTGTGGCACGAAAAGTGGGGCGCCAGGTAGATCAGAGCGCCATGTTCTAGGTCATGGTAGCAAATGGGAGCAAATTAAGGTGTGAAGTGGTGATGAGGGGAGTCGACCTGCGAATACAGGGGTACACTTACCGCACCGATGTCTACCTGTTGCCCATCTGGGTGTCCGATATGGTCTTGGGAGTTCAGTGGCTGCAACAGTTGCGGAGAGTCACCTTCGACTGGGACCAGATGACCATGGAGTTCGTACAACTCGGACAGGAACACTACATCCACGGCCTCAAATCATCCCCGCTAAAGGAGATATCGGTTCGAAGTCTGGAACATCTATCCGAAGAGGGCAGTTCAATAATAATGATTATGGGCCTTGCATCACCTCCCCCTCTCTCATCTTAAGTACCAGAGCTGATGCGGTCACTATTGACTCAGTACGAGGACAGTCTTCCAGGAGCCGCACACCCTTCATCCACTAAGGTTCCAGGATCACGTGATTCAGCTCAAGGTGGGGTCGGAACCTACCAATATCCAACCATACCGCAACCTGAACATCCAGAAGGAGGAGATCGAGCGCAGTATTTAGGAGATGCTCACCACCGGGACCATCCATCCTAGCATCAGTTCCTTCTCGTCACCCATTATTTTGGTAAAGAAGAAAGACGGTTCTTGGCGATTCTGTGTTGATTACCTCAATCTGAATAGTTCAACAATCAAGGATAAATTTCTCATTCCCATGATTGGGGACTCATTTCAAGGTCCGCACCGATCACCAAAGTTTGAAACATTTCTTGGAGCAACGTCTAGCTTCTCCTATTCAATAGAAGTGGGTGACCAAGTTGTTGGGGTATGATTACGAGGTTGTTTACAAGCAATGGAAGGATAATGTGGCCGCTGATGCACTCTCCCGCCTTTCGGAGAGCTCTTTCGCCCACATTTCGGGCCCCTTGATTGATTCCCTCAACGACATCCAGGCAGAGGTGCAACAGGATCCCACACTCCAGCTTATTGTGGACGCACTGCGACTGGGGAAGCCCACTACACCGGGGTACCAGCTCCAAGGGAGGCACCTTTACTATCAGGGTCAGGTCGTCATTCCTTCTTCCTCAGCTTGGAAGACAGTTATGATGCGGGAGTTTCATTCATCGCCGACCGGAGTCCACGCCGGTATGCTCCGGACCCTCCAAAGGTTGAAGGCGAATGCCTTCTGGAAGGGCTTACGCCGGGACTTTCAACAATTTGTGCAACAGTGTGAGGTGTGTCAATGACAGAAAAATGAAACAACCTCTCTGGACAGGTTGCTAACCCCGTTGGAAATTCCACACCATATTTGGGAAACGGTATCCATGGACTTCATCGACGGATTGCCCAAATCTCAGGGCAAGTCAGTTATCTTGGTTGTGGTCGACAAACTCTCCAAATACGCATATTTTCTTGCCCTGAGCCACCCCTACACGGGCAAAGTCGTGGCCAATCTTTTTGTTTGCGAGATCGTACGCCTTCACGGCGTGCCCCGGTCTATCATCTCGGATCGTGACCCAGTGTTCGTGAGCAATTTCTAGAAGGAACTTTTTTGGCTACAAGGGACAGAACTACGCCTGAGCACGGCTTATCATCCCCAGACAGACGGCCGGACAGAGGTTCTCAATCGAGGGGCGGAAACCTATTTACGCTGCTTTGTGATGGATGAGCCCCGGATGTGGACCCGATGGTTACACTGGGTCGAGTACTGTTAAAATATCTTGTATCATACGGACAGCAAGTTTACCCCGTTCGAGGTTGTATACGGCCGCCCGCCACCTTCTTTGGGCTCATATGAGGCCGGCAGCACAGCTCTTCTGTCAGTCGACCGCCAATTGCGCGATCATGATCGCACCTTAACCCTCCTGCGTGAAAATCACCGGGTAGCTCAAGACAGGATGAAGGTACAGGCAGACAAACATCAGACCAAGCGGGAATTCGCAGTGGGGGCGAGGTATTCCTCAAACTCCAACCTTACCGACAGCTCTCCGTCTGTCGTCGGGCGAATCAAAAGCTAGCACCACGATATTATGGACCGTTCCGCATTACTAAGCGGGTGGGACTGGTGGCATACACCTTGGCGCTACCGGAAGGTTCCCGGATCCACCCGACCTTTCATGTATCTCAACTCAAGAGGAAGCTGGGCGATGCCGTCCAGCCAAGCCTCCTCTTACCCGAGGCTACTACGTCGAGGGAGCTGCGCTCGTTACCGAAGGAAATAATGCTGATCAAGTGGAAGCAACATTGTACTGAATATCGGTCCGAGATACTAGTTAAATGGAAAATTTTAACAGTGGAACACAATACCTGGGTCGATCTGCTGGAGTTCCGTGACTCGTTTCCCGATTTCCACCTTGAGGACAAGTTAGTGCTTGATGGGGAGGGGAATGTTATGCCCCGAACGCAATACGGTTCAAAGGGCACAAATATGCTCGAACACCTAAGGAGGCGACAGGAAGCAACGGGGCTGAATCAACCGGTTCAGCCCTCATTCACTAATCTCAGACCGGCGGGACTGAACCAACTGGTTCAGCCCATATGGGGGTCGGCCGGCCCCTTAGTTCCGGGTATATATATACCCGGAACCCCTCTTGGAGCATCATGAAGAATTAATCTAGGTCTTTTCCTTCTCCTTTCTCTAAACACTAATTTCTCCTCTCTACCTCATAGCTTCTCTTTTAATAGCATAACATCATCATCCTCAAATATGGGTCATCGTCATGGAATAGAGGCGTCGCCGACAATTCATTCGAAGCTGGTCAAAGATCGTCCACGCTAGAAAGTGGGAGAATATTTTAATAATGTGATAGACCAACAATGGAAGGTGATCAACAATACGTTGAAAACATGCATAATTACTTTAAATCACAAGATGTCACTGACTTGCTCAGATGCCATGAAGAGTATGAAGAAGATTACGTGAAAATGGAAACACCCTAAATACAACACATTCTAGATTGTTGGATAATTTAGTATATGTTCGCGCGTGTCAAGACCGACTCGGTATTGACTCATGGGTTACGTGTCTACATAGGGCAAGGCTCTATGTTGGAGGTACTATAAAAAGTCATTCCAAACTTGATGGTCTATAATAGAATACTTTGAGCAGAGTCTCCCTAACATAGATCACAGTCCTCATGATCCCCTTTTCATGTGAACTCTGCAATAGGGTTGCGGTAATACTCTACACACTGGAATAATAAAAAAATTCTGATATGTTAGCCCACCAAAAATGAAGGCAGAATCCTAATGAGGGTCGCATAATATTGGGTCTCCCTTAGGTTCAAGTAAATTACTTTTAACAGAAAAATTAAGGTATCTATTTATACTTTAATAAGATAATCAGATAATTGCTAATATGATCTCTGCTAAAAGGCATGCCATTTCTTCAATCTTTGTTCTACTAATTTGAAGATCTTTATCTTCTAAACAATATCTTCATTGTTCTAGCTTGTGGTTTAACAGAATAGATATCTTACTAATAAGATTTATTTCATCATCAAAAATCTTCACTAAGACACCTAGCTTTGATTGAAAATTCATTAGTCACCCAGCGACTACCTCTAAAATTAGTTCATACTCCAAGAACAAACTTTCACAGAAAATATCACAAATTTATCTGCATTGTATCAAGACTATTGTAATTTACTATGAAGAACTGATAATAAGACAATAAGTTGTGGTCATTAGATTTCTTAACATGCATCTGCATTGGTCTGCAAGCGATGCAAAAAAAATTAGAAGTGAATTATAGTCACATGCAATATGAGGTAGTGATGCAGACACAAAAATTACACGGTATCATAAGTGCAAAAAGTGCTTACCCGACTAAATCAGCCGCGAGAATGGATCTAAGAAGCTCCGATCGAGATGGCAGTGTTTGTGAATTTCTGATGAAGGAAAAGGTGTGTGTAGGAACCAACCAACTTTCATCTTGCTGTTATATTCTTTCAGGCATTTCGGAAGATACATGAGGTGGTAATCATGGCACCACACAACATCCCCCTCTTCATAGTGTTGATTTACAACATCAGCAAATATCTGGTTGGCCCTTTTATATGCATCAAACTGAGACTGGAAGCTGCGAGTAGTTGCAAGCCTATCTTCTTGAGGAAGTCCCAGATAATGAAAAAGAGGCCATAAGATATTGTTGCAGTAGCCATTGTAGTATTGATGCACTATTTCCTCATCAAGAAAAACTGGAATGCATCTCTGCCAGAAAGAGAGACTCGTGCACCAAATTATAGTTCTCAATCCTAAACTCGAAGTAAACTGCATAAAAAGAAAGCTTAGAAGGTTTAAAAACCTTCTCAAGCCAGTGTCTTTCTAAGCGCCTTCTGCCCAACTACATTAGGCACATTCACACAAGCCCATCCAATCCGTTTAGCATCAACATCCTTCATACCTACGCAAACATGAAGGGAAGAAAAAAAAATCATACTCAAATTACCATTCATACAAGGTAATCTTCTTTCAAATAATTATACCAATCGCATGAACTTGAATAAGACGAAAACCGACAAACCAACTTCATGACATCCTAATGCCACTTACCAAGAAGTGCACTGACCAGGCCTCCGGCACTGATCTCCAGCGACCATGAATCTTCACCGTGCCGGAAAGCAGACACGGGAAGACGGTTAGCCACCACTAGCAGCCGCTGCTTCAAGGGTTTCCCCTCCGACGCCCCAAATCCATCTCTAAGTGTCCTCGAAGAAATAGGGGAGGCTTCCACCACCCCACCTTCATGGGCTTCACCCAATCCCATCTTCATCCTCCAGGAGTACCTCAGTCTCACCGCCACTGCTATTTCTACTGCTGTCAGCTGCATTGTTATCATCAATTGTGAAGATTTTGTTGAGCTTCTTGAGCTCCCTCTCACGAAGCAGTCTTCCTTTAATTTAAGTTCAGCCTCTTTCTCTTCGATTATCATCAAAATTATAGCTGTAATACACACTGGAATTTACTCCGTCACAACTGGAATTCATTATGTTACAACTGGAATTTATTATGTTACAACTGGATTTTATTCTTTTACAACTGGATTTTATTATTTTACAATTGGAATTTATTCTTTTCCAACAGCATTTAACTTGCGAGTATTTTTCCCTAAATGATAGAAATCTACAGTATCATTCCCTATTGTACATAGTGAAGAGGAAGCATACTCCATGTACTGCGATTATGCCCATAAACCTGGATTCAGCGTGCGGAAGCAAAATATTGTCTATTGGGCACATACCAGATTTATTAAGGGCCGAGGGTATAGTTGCGCAAAAGCTGGCTTAAAGGTTTACAAACCGTTGAATGACGAACAACAAAAATACCGTAAATTGGATACTCGTACAGATTGTTTGGCCTGCATTTTTTTAATGCAGACAAAGAAGGTAAGAATTGGGAGGTTACGAAGTTCATCGAGGAACATAATCACACACTTGCATCAGAGAATGACAAGCACCTACTGATGTCTCATCGTAGTATATCTACTATTCAAGCTAGCCTTCTAAAGAATATGACAGGTGTGGGTATTAGAACAACCGATGCATACAATTTCCTTGTAGATGAAGTGGGCGGTGTTGAAAATGTGGGGTTTTGCAAGTCCGATGCTTATAATTTTGTCCAACGCGAAAGAAGAGCACTAATAGATAGTGGGGATGCTATCAGCTTGTCCAAAGTATTGCAGGATAGACAATTCGAGGATAATATGCTCTCTTATGATATCCAAACTGATGAGATGAATAGACTTATTAGTTTTCTTTGGATCGATGGCCATAACAAAATTGATTATGATTGCTTCGGTGCTCCAAATCGCGAGCCGAGTCCAAATACATGGAGGCAAGACCGTTGCGAAGGTTTTCATCCGGCTAAGTTTACATGGCTAGGAAGAGGGGTCGGAAGGTAACGACACTTCTCCTCTTGGTTTTAGGATGCGTGTTTAGCATCTTTTACTTTCTAGTTTTTGGGCACCAAACTCTCAAATGAGAGATGTTTGGGTCGCCATTGTTCAAGAGGAACCTTCAGTTCGATTGAGTCCGTCCCCGGCAAGTTTTTTCATTAGAGATCCGCTCCGTTAGTGGATTAGGCATTGTGGGTGAAGTCGTGGTCGTGACTGTTAGTCTAGCTCGGTGATGTTACATACGAGCTTTAAGAATTTTGTAGAAATCCGTTGTGGCAAGATGTCGTTTGTGATGTTGTATTTTCCCCCTTTTCTTGAGTGAGTGCGTGTAGCCGGAACCGGACAAGGTTAGCTCCGCAATGGCGGTAGATGGTTTCCTTGGTGGACAAAGTTAGCTCTGCATTGACGGTAGATGGTTTTCTTATTGCGCGGGGACGTTGCAGTACAAATGAGGGATTGGGGTGGGAATGATTATGGATTATGATGTGCTAAGGCATGGCTTTGTCTCCGTGGTCAGCTGGCTATCTCGTGACGTGCAAGTCATGTGTGGAGAGTGTCCCGGCGAGACTAGTCCCCTTCTGTGAGACTGACGAGAATGCCAAGCATGGGGCAAGCCCGTACAATGAGGCCATGAGCGGGTGGGGTCCAGCAAGGCTTCTTAGAATCGGTCAGTGTGTTAGACGGAATCCTGACATGAGAAGTCAGAGCTTGCAGGCAAGCCCGGGTCTAAGACCGTGAGCGGGTGGGGCCTTGGACAAGAGTTCTGTGTGGCGGCTTGTATGTCATTGGGGGAATTACAGTACCCCCTTTGTTTGCGGCTTAATGCCAATACGGAAATGATGAGTACCCAAATGATGTGATGATGTGCTAGATGCATACGCGATAGGGTGCCTTGGGTGAAGCCCGGGTTTTGCATACATGTTGCATAGTAGGCCCCTTTTCCTTATATGCTCAACAGTAGAGAACGTGCATGTTGTTTGAGACATCCAAGCCTGTTCTTTAGTGCTTTATTTGTTTATATATATTTTATACGAAGTGCTCACTTGCAGGTTGGAGGGGTACCCCGGGGTCCGTTAGGGGCGGCCGGGAGGAGATGTGTTTGTTACACAGTTTCAGGTCAGCCTTTGCTGACCCACGTTACAACCAAATTTTTACAGGGCAAGGATCGCAAGCAGGATCTAGCTCACCGGCCAAAAAGGCCTAAGCCTCATGAAGTGTTACCAGCTTTGCATTAGCTCTACTTTTGTGATATTGTATATTTGATTCTTTCGACTTCCGGCTTGCATGCCGAGGTAGCTTAGGAGTGCCTTTGCACATTGATGTGTTATGTATTGATAGAGTTTTGGACTCTCGTTTGTTGTAAGGCCATAAGGCCGTTTCGATACTCTTGTGTATGTGGATAACTTCTAGTCTTGGTTGATGTTTCCGCTGTGGTTTGATTATGAGTTTTGAGATTGGGTAGTTATATCATCTTATAATACTAAAGCTGTGGCGTTTGTATGTTGTGGGGCCCTGGCCGGACCCATATTATACAGTCATTACCAGGGGAGGTGTTACACAGTACACAAATAAAAACACATTTAACAAAAATCATGTTGAATAAAAAATAAGGCAAACAATTGCAATCCTAATTAATAACACATGAATTACTAAGTAAAATAAAATTTCATTAATTTTTTATCACAAGGTTTTTCTGCTATAAGCTTTGGTTAATAGTTACAGAACAAGTTTTTTATGAAATTTAAAACTAAGAACATTCTATGGTAGCTCTGGTTCTTTGATGACTATACCTTTTCCAGACTGTATCTTTGCTTTCATCTCAGGCACCTTGTCATCTGCAACCTTCTTCCCTTTGTCATCCTTAGCTTTAGCTTTTGTAATGACTTCTTCTATCAACCTTTGTCTTTCAAAGTAATGGTATGGCTTTGGGAAATATTTACTGGGCTCAACTGACTTAGCAGGTAGTTTTCCTTTCTTCAGATCATGTTTGAACTTCTGGATAACTTCCTGCCACTTTAAATGTTTGGCTCATTCCTGTTCAGAATACCATTTACCTCTTCTGTCACATTTGCATTTACTGCCTTCCATGCAATGATAATTATTGATCTGAAGGTTGGGCTCCACTGCTCAAAATCTGGTCTAGCCTTAGCTTGCTCTCTGAACCTTTTCTTTGAAAGTTGTGCCTCTTTTTCTTTGAGCATAACAGATTCAAGCATCTCCTCCTTTTCACATATAATATTTTGAATTGATGGTGGAGGACTGTACATGTATTGGACAGCTGTTTGGATAGTTTCAAATGTATCTTGTGCTGCAGGATTGTATATGGTTTGCTCTGCAGCATGAGTACCAGTAGTATGAGGTGCTTCAAGGTGAGCTGGTTGACAACCAGACTCAGCAATCTGATCTTCATAATACCATAGGGGAGGAAAGCCTAAAGTATCTCTGATATTACTGGATATCCAGGTAGCATTTTCAGAACTTGCTCTTATCATCACCCTCTCCCCCTTTATGACTTCTCATTTAAAATGATCACTTAGATCATTCTTGTGAAATCTAACCTGACCATCTAAGTAATTGATACCTGAAGTGACAATATTCTTTACTTTGAGTAAATTCTTGTCCAAATCTCTGTCAGAATTTTTAACATCTTTAAGCAAAGAGGTTGAATGGTTTGCCAGCTGAGTTTCTATGGCCTTTGTAGCAGCAGCTAATTTATTTTCTAATTCAGTAGACTGTTCAGTTAGTTTAACCATTGTCTTTATATGCAGGGTAGTTATGTTTTCATCCAAAATTCACTGATTTTGAAGGACATAGCCTTGTTTGACAACAATGTCATCTGCAGTTGTCTTGGCTTCTTATTGTTGTTTAGGAATATAGACCACAACATTAGCTCCTTTCTCAAAGAAAGTGGTTATTTCAGTTTTCAGGAGATTGACTTCAAATCGTATTGACTTAATATCCTGAGCGAGTTGAAACTGCAGCTCTTTATTGTTTTCATCAACATATTTATCTAGTTCATGCTTTTGCTTATCCAGCATTATCTGAATTTGGACTAGTAGTGAGCTAGTATCTCCTAAAGGAGTAGCTGGTGTTCCAGATTGTAAATTCTGTTTGTAGCACTTGTTCGTCTTCTTCATTTCTGAAAACTTCCTTTTCTTCAGTTAAGATTCTTCTGCATTTTCTGATTCAGAAGAACTTACCTCTTAAACTTGAGGTGTCTCTTTGGTTTTGTCAGTATCTGGGGCCAACTCCCCATCAGTTCTTGTACCTTTCTCATTTATATTGATATTATTTAAGTTATCATCTGCATGCTGAATTGCAGCATCAGGAATTTCAATCCGGGGAATTTCATGTATCTCCCCCTGGATATTAGTTTCTTTAAATAGAAGAACTTCTTCTTTAGTCTCTATTGTAATTTCTTCCTCCATCTCTTTCTCAGATGTTTCTTGCTCAGGTTTCTTTGAGTTTTCCAGTTCTTGTACAATATCCATTATTATATTAGTAGTTGTATCCATTGGCAATTCATTGAGGTTCTCCCCCTCAATTTGTTCTTTTTCAGGAATGTTCTCCCTCTGCACCTGATCACTAGTTCTAGGTGAGAGTCTTGGAGATCTTCTTTGTTCTTTCTCAGCATCCTTATCTAAGCTAAACTCTACTTGTTATTCAGAATCACTTGAGGATTCTTCTTCTATCATTACCTTCTTGTCTTTTACCTCCTTTGCCTTTTTGGGTTCTAGAGTGTCCTTAGATAAGATCCTTTCCCATCTTGACAAAATTCTTAGGTTCATTCTCCTCATATGATTTATCTTGGACCCAATCTTCTGATTGATACTATCTGGAATTGTCTTTACCAAATACAGACTAACAATTCTGCACATATTGGGCTTCTGAATCCCTTCTGCAACTTTATCAAAGACTACCTTATTCTAATCACTCTTGATTCGAAAGATAATCATCGTCATCAGCCTAAACATAGATGATGAAATCCTGTCATGTACTCTAGTCTTGCAGATGAGCACCTTTCCAATTACTTCAGATATAAATTTTCCCTGGGAATTCATTCCCTTCCTGTTTAAGGAACTTCCAAACCTAGTGGTTGGAGCTAGTCCACATCATTCTAAGGCCTCTGCAGTCTTGCTTGAATTCAGTTCATCTTCATGTACAGTTCTTGGAATCTAAAAGACTTTAGTCATTCTTTTGGTTGTGACCTTTACTCCTGCTCCATTGTCACTGGATTTGATCTTGTCTGACTTAGAGTTTAGTGAGACATTGGAATAAAATTCAAATACTTCACTCTTCCATATTTTAGTGGGTTCTGAAAGTAGATATTCAAGACCTGCCTCATTGACAAGGTCAATCATATTCTTTATTTCTTCTGGTGCGGAGACAAAGTCATTTTGCACCAGTTCGTAACCCTCGTTGATGTTGTCGTCCATCTTGGGTGTCATTCTAGTTGAAAGTGTTAGAAATTGAAAGGTGTCGACAAAGGATTTCTAGGTCTCGACACTCATTGATCAATCTCTCAAGATTTCTGGTAAGCGTAGTCGACAATTCCTTACATCTCCTTTTTATAGTAATTGTCTATTGAAGGCGAAAAGGCACGCTGCATTTAGTAATTTTCTCAATATTGGGAAATATGTAGTGTCGACATGGAAAACCTACTCTGTCGAGATGTGTCGACTTAAGTCGACACAAGGTTCATGTCTCTCAACACAGATCTCAAGGCCTCGATAATCATATGTCTCGACACTAAATTATAGTGTCTCGACACACTATCACTAATTAATGTCGACACACAGTCAGGTATTGTCACGACCCACATTTTCACCGCCAAATAACTATATCAGAGTAAGAGAAAAATACGTGTCATTATTCCACGTCAGCAGGAGATAACTGCGAACACTCAGGCAAAACTCCTACTTAGCCATGAAGAAAGGTTCTTTAAGTTACTTAGAGTTAAAATCAATTTAAGTATAGTAGTTAGTCGTATCACTCAGCTTAGTGGCTAATCTAGTGCACAAAGAAATAGTTATATACTGCGGAAAATACTTCTTTTATGAGATTAAACATCCTACAAGAGTGTAAACATCCCCCATGGAACAACTCATGGTATGCAAGACCGTAGATTTATAATGAGTTTAGCTAAAAGTCATTACGTTGACCAGAAAGTAGTGACTTAGTTTTGAAACAGATGGCATGTATGATGTACTAATAATAGGGTTTTATAAGTTAAAAATATCTAACATGCAGTCCTAGCATAAAACATCCCAGAGAGCAAGTATCTCAAACACACAGAAAGAAAGCTAAGCAGCTAGCAAGTATCCAAAAATAACAATCCTGTGGGCGTCAACAAACTGACACGAACTCACAAAAGTAAAATACGTCTGAACTAGTGAATAAACAAAAAAACAACAAACTACCTCACTACGATGAGGTAAAGAACACAGCCAACACTACTGCTCAGCAACTCCAAAAAAACTAGCACGACTACCAGCTACAGCTTTGAACCTGAGGCATCCCAAAGATAGAACACCTCAGCAAGAATGAATAAGTAATGGTTGAAACTAAGCCAAAAGTAAATAAAGTCGAGGGGTACCAACCCAAGACCAAAGGAAAATACTTAATTAAAGTATAGCAGAAATGTACAAAAGCCAAAAATAAACACTTACGTGAAGCGTCATGTACCACAAAGCACCCAAAATGCACAAGACTATAAGGGGAAAAGGTCATGATTAAACCATCTGGAAATAAGCAAACCCATATTAACTACATGTGGTCAACTCCACCAAACAATCAGAAACGGGCAGGGTGGTCAACTCTGCTGGAGACAATTATCCGTCTAAATGCGGGGGAGACTAAACACTCCACCATTCACCGCAAAGACAATTATCCGTCTAAATACGGGGGAGACTAAACACTCCACCATTCATCGCAAATGCCCCAAACCTCCGGTAGAGCCCCACAAAGTACTAATAGAGAAGAAAAAACATTGTAACGATCCAGGTTTAGAGCTCAGAGGCCCACAGAAATGTGCAGCTTGTCTCGCCCCACGACATCACCACGTAGAAAAAAAACCGTGATAGAAACCTCAAGACAACAATGGCACATCAGATTCTACTAAACAATTATAGATTCGAAGCGGTTGAATAACCTTTAGGAGGAATTTACAACCCTAAATAACCTTCAACGCATTCTACGAGAAAGTTACAGAACGGTAGTAAAAGTGATATTTAATCTCATCATTAAAACATATAACACTACAAGGTTAGGTAACCAAGATCAAGAACATGGAAAGTAAAATGGAAATAGACAGAGATCTCGTCAACACTTAAAAACCAGCAAGTTATTTATTAACCATGATAGCAAGAAGTTAGAAACTTCTACAAATCTGGATAAAGAAGGGAAGGGAAGGAGAAAACCATCACTTGCCTTAGTTTTACCAGAAAAGTTCACCAAATCACTCCTTGACGTAGATCGGGGCCAAAGATGATGAGGGAAGTCGAAATCTAACAAGAATGGCCAAAAATAGGAGTTAGGGCCGAAAACCCTAACAAGAAAATCTGAAGGAATGGGGAAAATTTTACCACGATGGCGTAGCTCTCGTTGAGAGCTTTCCGGATCTATATTCGGCTGAAGATTTCGAGCACCGGAGCACCGTCGGCGGTCACCGGAAGGATAGTAGAAAATCTCTCTCTCACTCACGCCACTGGTTTGGAAGATGAACAGAATGTTCAGTCAAAATGAAGGAGGAAATAAGAAGTAGGTATATATATACCTAGGGTAAAAAATCAGGATAACCACACTTAAGAAAGGGTTGGGGTCGGCTGAACCGGGCTTCCCGAGAAGAAAGAAGGGTTTTCTCGAGAACCAGGAGGCTATTCTCGATAATAAAAAAACAGTTCTTGAGAACCGGGAAGTTGTTCTCGAGAACAAAATGACAGTTCTCGAGAACCAGGAAGTTGTTCTCGAGAACAGAAAGACAGTTCTCGAGAACCAGGAAGCTGTTCTCGAGAACAGAATGACAGTTCTAGAGAACCAGGAAACTGTTCTCGAGAACAAAAGGACAGTTCTCGAGAACCAGGAAGTGTTCTCGAGAACAAAAAGGCAGTTCTAGAGAACCAGGAAGCTGTTCTCGAGAACAAAAAGGCAGTTCTAGAGAACAAAACGACAGTTCTCGAGAACCAGGAAGCTGTTCTCGAGAACAAAATGACAGTTCTCGAGAACAAGGAGACTATTCTCGAGAACAAAAAGGCAAATTCCTGAAAACCGAGATGCATTTCCGAGAACTAAAAGTTGATTTCTCGGGTGGAAGAACATATTTATCAAGTACATGAAGTATTACTCAAGAACAGGAGGATGCCTCTCGAGAACACATACCTTCTCGAGAACCAGAAGGGTTGTTCTCAAGTACAGAGAAAGGACATCTCGAGAAATGGGAGGACTGTTCTCGAGTACAAGAAAAATTTCTCGAGAACAAGGAGCTTTCTCGAGAAAAATGCTGATTCTCTAAATTAAGGAAGAAGAACAAACCCGATCGTTGAACGCAAAACCCGTTCGACGAAATCAGTTCATAGTTCGTCGAACGCAAAGGAACAAAAATTTCGTTCGACGAACTGCGCATGAAAAAAATCGTCGAACCCAGAACCCAGAACCACTCGACGTTCATCGAGCTCCGCTCGACGAAGTGTCGAGCTGCTTTGGGGTATACGACCTGCAGGCCTTGTATATTTTGGTTGTACTACCCGACCCAGGTGTGGTGTCGTGGTAGGCCGGGTGATGTCGTGGGGCGGTCTAAAGGGCCTAAACCCGGGTCGTTACAGGTTTCTCAACACACGACTACTTATTGTGTCGACACACATTCTGGTGTCTCGACACAATACACCATATGGTGTCGACACACATTGTGGTGTCTCTACATAATTCTTTAACTTAGGTACAATTTGTATTCTGAATATAATTTCTTAATTTTGTTGCATATAGTGTCAACATGCACTGTGGTGTCTCGACACAATTCTTTGACTTAGACAAAAATTGTGTTCTGAATATACTTTCTTGACTTATATCAAGTCTTTCTTGGTTGTAAATCTTTGTTGACCTGATTAACCATATTTATATGTTGTACAACTTTGTTGTTACTAATTGAAAGGATTTATTCAATGTTTAACATGCCTAGTTCAAATTTAAAGTAATTGAACTTATCTTCATCTAGGGGTTTTGTAAAGATGTCAGCAACTTGTTTATCTGTTGGAGTATATTATATGCTAATATTTTCTTTTTCAACATTCTCTCTAAGAAAGTGATATCTAATCTCTATATGTTTAGTTCTACTATGTGAAACAGAATTATTAGCAATTGAAATTGCACTAGTAGAATCACAAAACATAACAGATTTACTTAGCTGTACATTGTAGTCCAGTAGTTGATGCTGAATCCACATCAACTGTGCACAACATCTTCCAGCAGATATATACTCAGATTCTGCTGTAGAAATTGCAACACTTGTTTGCTTCTTGCTACTCCAACTTATTAGTCTTTTTCCTAGAAACTGACAAGTTCTAGAAGTACTTTTTCTTTCCTCTTTACACTATGCAAAATCTACATCCGTGTAGCCTGTGAGTTTAAAATCACTATCCCTGGGATACCAAAGCCCAAGATTGGGTGTGCCCTTAAGATATCTCAATATTCTCTTCACAGTAGTGTAATGAGACTCTTTGGGGCATGCTTGGTACCTTGAACAGACATAAGTTGAGAACATAATATCTGGTCTACTAGCAGTCAAATACAGGAGTGATCCAATGATGCCTCTATACAAGGTTTCATCAACTAGTTTCCCCGACTCATCCTTGTATAGTGCCACAGTAGAACCCATTGGAGTTCTCATTGTAGTAGAATTCTCAATACCATATCTTTTAATCAACTCCTTAGTGAACTTAGATTGAGAGATGGATATACCATCCTCAGATTGTCTAACTTGGAATCCCAAGAAGAACTTTAGCTCACCAATGCTGCTCATTTCAAACTTGTCTTACATAAGCCTGACAAATTTTATATATAACATCTCATTAGTAGACCCAAAAATTATGTCATCTACATAAATCTGGACTAGGATGCTTGAATCTTCGATGTCCCTAAGGAATAGTGACTTGTCTATCTTTTCTCTAGAGAACTTGTTTTCAAAAGAAAGATAGACAGGGTCTCATACTAGGCTCTAGGTTCCTGTTTTAACCCATACAAAGCCTTGTGCAATCTGAAGACATATGTGTTGTTTTAGGGTTAACAAAACCTGATGGCTGCTCTACATAAACTTCCTCCTTTAGTGTACCATTTAGGAATGCTGACTTTACATCCATCTGGTAGAACTTGTATCCCTTGTATGTTGCATGAGCTAAACACAATCTTATGACTTCTAGCCTAGCTACATGTGCAAAGGTTTGGTCAAAGTCTATCCCTTCCTCTTGTTTATATCCTTTAGCCACTAATCTAGCTTTATTCTTAACTATAACCTCATGCTTATCTAGTTTATTCTTATAAATTCACTTAGTGTCTATGATATTGTGATCACTAGGTCTAGGAACTAGACTCCATAGTTTGCATGTCTCAAATTAATTGAGCTCTTCTTGCATAGCCATAATCCAGTTGGGGTCTGAATTGGCTTCTTCAAACTTTTTAGGTTCTGCCTGAGAGAGAAAACTAGAGTATAAAATCTCATTGTGATGTCTACTTCTAGTTGTTACTCCTAACCTGACATCACCTATTATTTGGTCAATAGGATGATCTCTAAGATGTCTAACTACTACTGGCAGGTACCTACCATCACCTAGTTCTGTAGGAGTATTAGGATGATTCTCTTCCTCCCTCTGGGCAGTTATAGTATCTTCTATAGAAATTTTACATTATTTCTAGTGTGTAACTCTAGATCAGGTGAATCACCTATATTTAACTTTTTCATCATAGAGTTTATATCACCCAAAGTAGAGTTGTTAGAGTTCTCATTATATAAAATAGAAACTTCATCAAAAACTACATTAATTGATTCTTCTACAACTTGATGTTTCAAGTTGTAGATTCTGTATGCTTTGTTATGTTCACTATATCCTACAAAAATTCCTTTATAGGATTTTTCTGAGAACTTAATTAGATAAGTTTTCTCATTGTCCAAAACATAACACTTACTACCAAAAATTTTGAAGTAGGACAGATTTTGTTTTCTGCCTTTCATTAGTTCATATGGAGTCTTGTTGTGATTCTTGTTGATCAATGCTCTATTCTGAACATAGAATGCTGTGTTTACAGTCTCAACCCAGAAATATTCTGGAATAGATGTATCACTCAACATTGTTCTAGCTACCTGAAAGTCCACCTAGTGTCGGCTATGTGCACCTATGGGGGGGAATAGGTGACGTGTAGCACTTTTGCGGAATTTACGAATGTACCTGCACAATAAAAATAAAAAGCACAGCACACAGAATACACAGGCAATTTATAGTGGTTCCCCGACTTGGGTACATCCACTTTCCCCCTTCGACCTATCTCCCAATAAGGGACGACTCGGTCTCTTCTCCAACAGGATTGAAATCCAATCCCTGCACTATCGGAAGGAGCCCTTCCACACGTGAGAGTCAACACTCCCACAAACCGGGTTGCACCCAACCCTTACAATACGGAACAATCGTTCCTTTACAACAAAAGTAAATATGGAATGTACACGAGATACAAACTTCGTTTGGAGACTACGGTGTTCCTCTTCGTTCGACGACGTGTTCGTGAAGTCAACGAAGAGTCTACAAACTTGGTCTCTCTTGGAGAGGATCTCCCCGGAACCGGCGGCGGCAACACGAGCGGCGGCTAGCTTCGGGATCGGCGGCTATGATGATGAGCGGCTGCTGAAAATAGAGATCCAATCTTCGTTGCGAAGCAAGCTAGGTCTACCAACGGTCACTCTAGGATCAGTCGTCTCGATCGATTCGGATGGGGGAGTTTTTCCCGGTCACCAAATCGAGAGATAAGAGATCTCTGGATAGACACGTGAGACTCAAAGCTTTGCTAAGCTTCTGTCGCCGGAGATCGGGAAGAACAGCGATCAGCAGCGGCGACGGACTAGCCCGAGCGAGACGGCGGCGGCGGAGAGGAATCGCGATTTTTTAGGGTTACGTTGCGGCTCGGTTTCTGATTCTCACGTTTTTACTGTTCAAAATACCCATGTATTTATACACCGTAGCTAACTCCAATATGACCGTTTGTGGGACCCACAATAGAAATCCCTAAATCCGGTTCAAACTAGTCCAGCGGCATAATCCGATCCAGCAGCATCCCGAGAAATCGCTAAGTGAAAATCGGCGAGAATCGCAGGTGATTCTCGACGAATCGGCGAGAATCACCAAGTGAATCTCGACGATTCGTCGAGAATCGCTAGTGATTCTCGCCGAATCACTTATTGATTCTCAGCGATTTTCACTTGGTATTCATGAGCTGCTTAACCACAGGTTCGGCGAGAATCACTAGTGATTCTCGCCGAATCTTACTTGGCACCGTTTTGAGGTAGCCAGAAGGGGTCGGCGAGAATCACTAATGATTCTCGTCGATTCGGCGAGAATCACTAGTGATTCTCGTCGAATTTTCCTTGGACGAATTTTCGTCTTCCACCCAGGAGCTGCTCCTTGACCCATCCATGCTCCTTGTCTTCTCTTGCATATGAACGGCCCTGTACTTGAAAGTAAGTGCACTCCAATAGAGAGAGTACACGTAGGCCAACACACTGATCTGCTCAACGAGGGATTACGTCTTGCAGACCCGTGTATATTGACCTACTGCACCCTGACATTGGTGTGCACTTAGCATGGAGGAGCTGCAAGTACAACTTAAGATGTTTCATCAAATACATTGTGAATTCATCTTAGCTTGACAGGTGGCTTCCTCAAATCCAAGTAATTGTGGATACAATACCCAACAATCTCCCCCTATTTGACGAAGCCAAAACCCTACTAGGTAAGATGAATAACACCTATCAAATAATAAACATAGCATTCAGAAATTAAACATGCAGCACAAGAGAATATATGCAACCAGATCAGGACTTGAGTCATTCAGAAATTCAAATATATATACCAATATATATATATACACATATAATCTCAGAATTGTTCATATGATAACAATAATCATTAAATGTTCTTAAGACAAAGTGACAAGCTATAAGTTATTGACTATTTTTCCTTAGCTAAGTCACCCTTAGGATTTTGAGCCAAGTACTTCTTGCTTTGCCTCTCCATGTATTCTTTGGGCTTCGGGTAATACCTAGGAGGAGGAACTTTATCTGCATCCTTGTTGTTTCTGAAAAAGATGTTGTGTTTCGCTTCAAACGTTTTGTGCGTTTCCCACTCATACTGGCTATATACTTCGTTTCGATTGATCTCTCCTCTTTCTTACAGCCAGAAGGTGTCTAAGATGATGTTCCTTGAAACTGGACTCCACCTTTCGTTTCGTACATCCTCCTCACTCATTCTGATTCTCTTCTCAGCTAGAGTCTCCTTGGAGGTCCCTTCCTGAACTTTTCTCTTTCCCCTGGCTTTTGCTAAGGCCTCTTGGTCAAACATGCTCCTCAGTTTAGCTTTGGAGAGAGCCCTAGCATCAGCGTCATTTGTGGGAACATCTGCAGCACTTGTACTTAAATCCTCAGCAGCACATACTCTCTCAGCGGCCGTAGATGTCTCAGGAACATGAATAACTGCAGGATTGTCAGGCAGAACGACGCCTAACGTACCTAACGCCTGTTGGAGCATCCACCAGCAGCTCTCATAGACATATTTGCTTGATTGTGCGAAGTGTGTGCTCATGCTTTCTTGAAGCTCGGCCAACTTAGCTATATACTCTTTCTCCCCCTTTTTGGCTTCGACAGCGATGCAGTTTGCATATGAGTGTAGGGAGTCATCAATATGCTTTGAGGTCCGGGAGAATTCATTGACTAAGGCTTGCTGATTGGCGTTAAGAGTGACCATATTACCGTCAAACTTTTGAATGTTGTTGGCTACAACATGTGCATTCTGATTGACGACGGCAAGAGTGTCGGTGTTCTTCTTCAATCCGGCCATAAGAAGTGTGACAGCTTCGCCGGCCGCGGTATACTTCTCTTCAAATTTCTTCTCCATCACGTCCAGTTTATGGTTGATTTCCACCATATTCTTGAGCATCAGATTTTCAGAAGTCTTAATCCTTTTCAGCAGTTTATTCTGAGCGTTAGCAAAGGAGTCTTTGAGTTCATTCACAATTCCCTGAATAACATTTACTGTGTGAGTGGCTAGCTCATCTCGTAATGGAAGAGCCGGAGGCACTTGTGGACCTTGCCCTTCAGCAGACGCATCTGTAGAGCTGGATACAAGCACAGTCTCTAATGGAGGAATGCTGGAGGCCTCGGTAGATTTATCGGACTCCCCCTCCACGGGTGCATCCTTGTCCGATGGAGGTTCAACAAGATCTGGAGCCTCCAATACTTCATGTCCCTCATTCCCATCTTCCTCTCTGTCATCATCCAAGAAATCATCTATATTAGCAGCATCTTCCAACTCGTTGTTAGCAGTCTCCATTCCAGTAGCTTCGGCTCCTTGCTCGTTTCGGTTCGGGGCCTCCCCATGCTCCATCTCAGGTTCACTTTCTTTGTGTAGATCTGCCACAGCATCTCTGGCCAGCTGGGAGATGTCAGATACTACATCAGTATGCGAGGGTAGAGGCTCCCCCTCGATTCCTGCAGTCAGGGTATCAGGAATTTCACCAGGGGTTACTACTGGAGATACTCCCTGTTGCTCTTCCACTGTAGGCTGCCCAATACGTCTCTCCCATCGGTCAAACACACTAGTATCCATCTTCTTCAAGTAGTGGAGAGGGACACCTTTGCTCATGTCAAACTTGTCTCCATTTACCTGGTTTAGATATAGACTTAAGATGCGGCCAAAACTCAGAGTGCCCAAGGTGTCCTTGATCTTCTCGAACAGCAACTCCCCCCAGTTGAACCTCTTACGGCAGACAACAGCTATCAGGATCTTGAACATATCTCCTGAGATATGGTCATGAGAGCCCGGCTTGCAAATGAGCACCTTTCCAATAATATCAGACAGGAGCTTCCCTTCTTCATTCATATCCTTTCTCTTTATTGACCGAGTTCCTCGTGGGAGACCGCAGAATAGGAGAGTTCTGGTTTTGTCCTCGTCCTCCAGATAGTCCTCATGCTCCGAGCTAGAAAGCTGCAGGTAGCGAGTCAGCTTGCTGGCAGACAGCTTGACCTTTTCCCCAGCCACCTTGCTTTTGATTACGGAGTCGCCATTTCGGAGTCTTGCAGTAGCGAAGAACTCCAGCACCTCTTTGTCCAGGATTTTGCAAGGGTGCTCCAGGACGAAGGTTAGCCCAGCCTCTTCCAGCATCAGAATGATGTTGCGGAATTCGTCCGAGGCGTGAGAAAACCCAGTCCGAACCAGCTCGCAACCAGAGACCAACCCAGCAGTTGTCCTTGGGGCCATTGCAGATCTAGAGAGAGAATCCCTACTCTAAGCGTTAATGAACATTCAAAAAGAAAGCGTCACTAGTGAGAGCGTCCAAGTACGGGTGAGGAAGAGGTTACCTAAGGGCTTATACGGAAGTGAGTTGGTGAGCTTCCTGCGAGAACTCTTCCTCGAGCGTCCTTTGGGAAGACCTTCGGTGGATAGGAGAGTTTCCTGCGGGGTTCGGCCTTGCTAGAACCTTGCGAGAACCTTCTCGATTTGACGATGGACCTTGCGAGAACCTTGCGGTCACAGAGACACTTCGCGATTCGACGAGAACCTTGCGAGAACTTACGGGAAGAAGATGGAGAGCCGGATTCGTGTAGCGATGAGCTTCCTGCAGGGTTCGGCGGGAATCAACGGGAGTTTGCGAAGGTGGTGCGACGAGCTTCCTGCGGGTCTCTGCGAGTCGGCGGAAGACCTCTTGTGGGATATCTGCTGCGACGTGATGCGGGATTCGTGTGGCTTGCTCCTTCAGAGGGATACTTAAGGAAGTTGAACGGTCGGCGAGCTCCTTCGGCGGGATTCGGCGGGATTCTTAAGTATAAAAATGAAATTGAAGGGTTTTCTGCAGTTTTCTTTACTAAGTATAAAAATGATACCAAGATTCCGAGTATATAATGGGTCGGCGGGATTTGTCTAATCCGAAATTGAAAGGTTTCTCTACTGGGAATTTTCATGATAGGAAGCATTGCAACATTTTCGAATTCTTCTGATGTCAAGTCAAAATAAGAACGATAAATACATATTTATTGTAAAGACAATCTATTTGGATTTGAGCGATGCTTCTCCAAGCACTTCTTGATGTCAATTGTGAGTTGTCGAGATTCACAATGACATATCTTCGTTAACTCTTTATTGATATATAAAGGTTTGCATGTATCGAGTTAACCTATCCTTAGACGTGCATACATACACTAATATACAAAGAAGTATCTGTATATAAAGATATATATATATATATATATATATATATATGTAATTGTCAATTGAAAACGACTCAAGTCTTGGAACTGATCATAAGTACCTGGGATTTTGAGAGTCATCGTTTAAGTCCCACAGGTAGAACATATTATAAGCTCAATGTGAGTATGCTCAAGTAGATATCACGTCTGTTATTGCAGACGCTTGTTCCAATTTAGTCTTGAGCCACCTACTGTCTAGTTCCCATCATCTTCACGGGAATCTAGACTACCCTGCAAGAAAGAATTACTTTACCTTAGGAACCCAAATCATATTGGGTCCTAGGTTCTTGTTAGCATAAGCACGCAACTGCCTTCCTTCAGAAAACCTGTCTGGAAGACTACCTCTGTCCCGAGAATGTGGATAAGCCCTTGCCGTGGGCACAGAGGGGTTGTGCCAACAGTCGATGGCAAAGTGCCCCACTTTGCCACAGCACCAACATGGGTGAATGTTGTATCGCCGTTTCCGACCTGTTCTCGTGACTGATGTAGTCACGGTCCTAGGTCTAAACGGGATAGGGCATGATCTTGTCACAAAAATTCCTCTTCCATCGTGACACGTGGAAGGGTGGAAATAATGCATGTTGTGAGCGTTATGAGGCCGGGAAGGTGGTGTCATTCTTTCAGGCATCTCCCTTACAGAGGCCCCATGGAACCTGACATCATGACCTCTATCCTCTCTATCCCGTGTCCTTGAGTGGTGAGAAGTCTTCTGTGAGCTGGAACATGCAGATCCACACTGTGTTGAGGCAGTGGCAGTGAATACAAAGGGCTCCGAATGAGCCTTAGGTATATCCTCATGGGTGGCCATGACGGCCCTTGCACTATGGACGTTTCCACATGGGGACAGATCATCCTTGCAGTGACCACGACTATTCCTGCGGTCATACCTGAAGGAATGATGAGTTGCCTTCCTGCTTGGAGTGGGGGGTCGGAATACCGTTTCCCCATTTCTCCACGACTTGATAATCCGGGAGATCCACCCGGTTTCTTGTTTTCTCTTTATAGCATCAACTTTGGAAAAGTTTGATACTATACATTTCTCATTCTCTAGACTACTCTCTAGAGTTGAGATCTTAGAGTCCTTGACCTTGTTGGACGCCAATTGGAGAACCAACAAGATCTTCAGTCGAGCAATCTCTCGAGCTTGCTCCTCAGCAAGTAGGTTGCTTTCCTGAAGGGCTCTCTTCAGGGAATCAGAATTTTCTGGAGGAGAGCAGTTTCTGTCTTCAGAAAGGTCAAAAGATATGGGGCAGGATGAAGATGTTACCTGCTCATCTGTGATATTGTCATTAGAATCAGTGACCATTGTTTCATCCTCGTCAGAGCTGCTTTCCTCACTGGTCTCGTCAGTCTCTGATACAGACATTGGAGATCTGATGTTGTCCGAGTGATGCTTGCCTTCATCTTCAGAGGTGAGGACCCCCACATAGGCTTCCTCGTCTGGTTGACAACATATTCCAGCTTTCTCTGACTCCCCCATCAACTCTGATATCATCACCCACATGGATTTAGCCGTCCTACATTTTTCCAATCTAGAGCGAGAGGCTCCAGACCAGATATCCATAATAATTTGACGAATCCTCTCGTCCAAGTGAAATAGTGATAGTTCCGTCTCTGACATCTCAGCAATGCCCATGGGCACTTGGATCCCAGAGTCGGAGGTCTTCATGGGAATAAACGGACCCTCTTCCAGGATGAAGGATGCTCGAGGATCGATAGCATCAAGGTGAAATGACACTCTCATTCTCCAGATGGGATAATAATCCTTTGTGCATGCGGGGAGTTTGAGTGGCGGTATCTCATAATCCAGATCCATGCTTCTGACACTGGTGGCAGGATTCTACTCAAGGTGTTAACCTTTTTGAAGAGTAACCTGCTTTGATACCACTTGAAAGTCCACCTAGTGTCGGCTATGTGCACCTATGGGGGGGAATAGGTGACGTGTAGCACTTTTGCGGAATTTACGAATGTACCTGCACAATAAAAATAAAAAGCACAGCACACAGAATACACAGGCAATTTATAGTGGTTCCCCGACTTGGGTACATCAACTTTCCCCCTTCGACCTATCTCCCAATAAGGGACGACTCGGTCTCTTCTCCAACAGGATTGAAATCCAATCCCTGCACTATCGGAAGGAGCCCTTCCACACGTGAGAGTCAACACTCCCACAAACCGGGTTGCACCCAACCCTTACAATACGGAACAATCGTTCCTTTACAACAAAAGTAAATATGGAATGTACACGAGATACAAACTTCGTTTGGAGACTACGGTGTTCCTCTTCGTTCGACGACGTGTTCGTGAAGTCAATGAAGAGTCTACAACCTTGGTCTCTCTTGGAGAGGATCTCCCCGGAACCGGCGGCGGCAACACGAGCGGCGGCTAGCTTCGGGATCGGCGGCTATGATGATGAGCGGCTGCTGAAAATAGAGATCCAATCTTCGTTGCGAAGCAAGCTAGGTCTACCAACGGTCACTCTAGGATCAGTCGTCTCGATCGATTCGGACGGGGGAGTTTTTCCCGGTCACCAAATCGAGAGACAAGAGATCTCTGGATAGACACGTGAGACTCAAAGCTTTGCTAAGCTTCTGTCGCCGGAGATCGGGAAGAACAGCGATCAGCAGCGGCGACGGACTAGCCCGAGCGAGACGGCGGCGGCGGAGAGGAATCGCGATTTTTTAGGGTTACGTTGCGGCTCGGTTTCTGATTCTCTCGTTTTTACTGTTCAAAATACCCATGTATTTATACACCGTAGCTAACTCCAATATGACCGTTTGTGGGACCCACAATAGAAATCCCTAAATCCGGTTCAAACTAGTCCAGCGGCATAATCCGGTCCAGCAGCATCCCGAGAAATCGCTAAGTGAAAATCGGCGAGAATCGCAGGTGATTCTCGACGAATCGGCGAGAATCACTAGTGATTCTCGCCGAATCGGCGAGAATCACTTGGTGATTCTCGTCGAATTTTCCTTGGACGAATTTTCGTCTTCCACCCAGGAGCTGCTCCTTGACCCATCCATGCTCCTTGTCTTCTCTTGCATATGAACGGCCCTGTACTTGAAAGTAAGTGCACTCCAATAGAGAGAGTACACGTAGGCCAACACACTGATCTGCTCAACGAGGGATTACGTCTTGCAGACCCGTGTATATTGACCTACTGCACCCTGACATTGGTGTGCACTTAGCATAGAGGAGCTGCAAGTACAACTTAAGATGTTTCATCAAATACATTGTGAATTCATCTTAGCTTGACAGGTGGCTTCCTTAAATCCAAGTAATTGTGGATACAATACCCAACAATCTCCCCCTATTTGACGAAGCCAAAACCCTACTAGCTAAGATGAATAACACCTATCAAATAATAAACATAGCATTCAGAAATTAAACATGCAGCACAAGAGAATATATGCAACCAGATCAGGACTTGAGTCATTCACAAATTCAAATATATATACCAATATATATATATACACATATAATCTCAGAATTGTTCATATGATAACAATAATCATTAAATGTTCTTAAGACAAAGTGACAAGCTATAAGTTATTGACTATTTTTCCTTAGCTAAGTCACCCTTAGGATTTTGAGCCAAGTACTTCTTGCTTTGCCTTTCCATGTATTCTTTGGGCTTCGGGTAATACCTAGGAGGAGGAACTTTATCTGCATCCTTGTTGTTTCTGAAAAAGATGTTGTGTTTCGCTTCAAACGTTTTGTGCGTTTCCCACTCATACTGGCTATATACTTCGTTTCGATTGATCTCTCCTCTTTCTTACAGCCAGAAGGTGTCTAAGATGATGTTCCTTGAAACTGGACTCCACCTTTCGTTTCGTACATCCTCCTCACTCATTCTGATTCTCTTCTCAGCTAGAGTCTCCTTGGAGGTCCCTTCCTGAACTTTTCTCTTTCCCCTGGCTTTTGCTAAGGCCTCTTGGTCAAACATGCTCCTCAGTTTAGCTTTGGAGAGAGCCCTAGCATCAGCGTCATTTATGGGAACATCTGCAGCACTTGTACTTAAATCCTCAGCAGCACATACTCCCTCAGCGGCCGTAGATGTCTCAGGAACATGAATAACTGCAGGATTGTCAGGCAGAACGACGCCTAACGTACCTAACGCCTGTTGGAGCATCCACCAGCAGCTCTCATAGACATATTTGCTTGATTGTGCGAAGTGTGTGCTCATGCTTTCTTGAAGCTCGGCCAACTTAGCTATATACTCTTTCTCCCCCTTTTTGGCTTCGACAGCGATGCAGTTTGCATATGAGTGCAGGGAGTCATCAATATGCTTTGAGGTCCGGGAGAATTCATTGACTAAGGCTTGCTGATTGGCGTTAAGAGTGACCATATTACCGTCAAACTTTTGAATGTTGTTGGCTACAACATGTGCATTCTGATTGACGACGGCAAGAGTGTCGGTGTTCTTCTTCAATCCGGCCATAAGAAGTGTGACAGCTTCGCCGGCCGCGGTATACTTCTCTTCAAATTTCTTCTCCATCACGTCCAGTTTATGGTTGATTTCCACCATATTCTTGAGCATCAGATTTTCAGAAGTCTTAATCCTTTTCAGCAGTTTATTCTGAGCGTTAGCAAAGGAGTCTTTGAGTTCATTCACAATTCCCTGAATAACATTTACTGTGTGAGTGGCTAGCTCATCTCGTAATGGAAGAGCCGGAGGCACTTGTGGACCTTGCCTTCAGCAGACGCATCTGTAGAGCTGGATACAAGCACAGTCTCTAATGGAGGAATGCTGGAGGCCTCGGTAGATTTATCGGACTCCCCCTCCACGGGTGCATCCTTGTCCGATGGAGGTTCAACAAGATCTGGAGCCTCCAATACTTCATGTCCCTCATTCCCATCTTCCTCTCTGTCATCATCCAAGAAATCATCTATATTAGCAGCATCTTCCAACTCGTTGTTAGCAGTCTCCATTCCAGTAGCTTCGGCTCCTTGCTCGTTTCGGTTCGGGGCCTCCCCATGCTCCATCTCAGGTTCACTTTCTTTGTGTAGATCTGCCACAGCATCTCTGGCCAGCTGGGAGATGTCAGATACAACATCAGTATGCGAGGGTAGAGGCTCCCCCTCGATTCCTGCAGTCAGGGTATCAGGAATTTCACCAGGGGTTACGACTAGAGATACTCCCTGTTGCTCTTCCACTGCAGGCTGCCCAATACGTCTCTCCCATCGGTCAAACACACTAGTATCCATCTTCTTCAAGTAGTGGAGAGGGACACCTTTGCTCATGTCAAACTTGTCTCCATTTACCTGGTTTAGATATAGACTTAAGATGCGGCCAAAACTCGGAGTGCCCAAGGTGTCCTTGATCTTCTCGAACAGCAACTCCCCCCAGTTGAACCTCTTACGGCAGACAACAGCTATCAGGATCTTGAACATATCTCCTGAGATATGGTCATGAGAGCCCGGCTTGCAAATGAGCACCTTTCCAATAATATTAGACAGGAGCTTCCCTTCTTCATTCATATCCTTTCTCTTTATTGACCGAGTTCCTCGTGGGAGACCGCAGAATAGGAGAGTTCTGGTTTTGTCCTCGTCCTCCAGATAGTCCTCATGCTCCGAGCTAGAAAGCTGCAGGTAGCGAGTCAGCTTGCTGGCAGACAGCTTGACCTTTTCCCCAGCCACCTTGCTTTTGATTACGGAGTCGCCATTTCGGAGTCTTGCGGTAGCGAAGAACTCCAGCACCTCTTTGTCCAGGATTTTGCAAGGGTGCTCCAGGACGAAGGTTAGCCCAGCCTCTTCCAGCATCAGAATGATGTTGCGGAATTCGTCCGAGGCGTGAGAAAACCCAGTCCGAACCAGCTCGCAACCAGAGACCAACCCAGCAGTTGTCCTTGGGGCCATTGTAGATCTAGAGAGAGAATCCCTACTCTAAGCGTTAATGAACATTCAAAAAGAAAGCGTCACTAGTGAGAGCGTCCAAGTACGGGTGAGGAAGAGGTTACCTAAGGGCTTATACGGAAGTGAGTTGGTGAGCTTCCTGCGAGAACTCTTCCTCGAGCGTCCTTTGGGAAGACCTTCGGTGGATAGGAGAGTTTCCTGCGGGGTTCGGCCTTGCTAGAACCTTGCGAGAACCTTCTCGATTTGACGATGGACCTTGCGAGAACCTTCTCGATTTGACGATGGACCTTGCGAGAACCTTGCGGTCACAGAGACACTTCGCGATTCGACGAGAACCTTGCGAGAACTTACGGGAAGAGGATGGAGAGCCGGATTCGTGTAGCGATGAGCTTCCTGCAGGGTTCGGCGGGAATCAACGGGAGTTTGCGAAGGTGGTGCGACGAGCTTCCTGCGGGTCTCTGCGAGTCGGCGGAAGACCTCTTGCGGGATATCTGCTGCGACGTGATGCGGGATTCGTGTGGCTTGCTCCTTCAGAGGGATACTTAAGGAAGTTGAACGGTCGGCGAGCTCCTTCGGCGGGATTCGGCGGGATTCTTAAGTATAAAAATGAAATTGAAGGGTTTTCTGCAGTTTTCTTTACTAAGTATAAAAATGATACCAAGATTCCGAGTATATAATGGGTCGGCGGGATTTGTCTAATCCGAAATTGAAAGGTTTCTCTACTGGGAATTTTCATGATAGGAAGCATTGCAACATTTTCGAATTCTTCTGATGTCAAGTCAAAATAAGAACGATAAATACATATTTATTGTAAAGACAATCTATTTGGATTTGAGCGATGCTTCTCCAAGCACTTCTTGATGTCAATTGTGAGTTGTCGAGATTCACAATGACATATCTTCGTTAACTCTTTATTGATATATAAAGGTTTGCATGTATCGAGTTAACCTATCCTTAGACGTGCATACATACACTAATATACAAAGAAGTATCTGTATATAAAGATATATATATATATATATATATATGTAATTGTCAATTGAAAACGACTCAAGTCTTGGAACTGATCATAAGTACCTGGGATTTTGAGAGTCATCGTTTAAGTCCCACAGGTAGAACATATTATAAGCTCAATGTGAGTATGCTCAAGTAGATATCACGTCTGTTATTGCAGACGCTTGTTCCAATTTAGTCTTGAGCCACCTACTGTCTAGTTCCCATCATCTTCACGGGAATCTAGACTACCCTGCAAGAAAGAATTACTTTACCTTAGGAACCCAAATCATATTGGGTCCTAGGTTCTTGTTAGCATAAGCACGCAACTGCCTTCCTTCAGAAAACCTGTCTGGAAGACTACCTCTGTCCCGAGAATGTGGATAAGCCCTTGCCGTGGGCACAGAGGGGTTGTGCCAACAGTCGATGGCAAAGTGCCCCACTTTGCCACAGCACCAACATGGGTGAATGTTGTATCGCCGTTTCCGACCTGTTCTCGTGACTGATGTAGTCACGGTCCTAGGTCTAAACGGGATAGGGCATGATCTTGTCACAAAAATTCCTCTTCCATCGTGACACGTGGAAGGGTGGAAATAATGCATGTTGTGAGCGTTATGAGGCCGGGAAGGTGGTGCCATTCTTTCAGGCATCTCCCTTACAGAGGCCCCATGGAACCTGACATCATGACCTCTATCCTCTCTATCCCGTGTCCTTGAGTGGTGAGAAGTCTTCTGTGAGCTGGAACATGCAGATCCACACTGTGTTGAGGCAGTGGCAGTGAATACAAAGGGCTCCGAATGAGCCTTAGGTATATCCTCATGGGTGGCCATGACGGCCCTTGCACTATGGACGTTTCCACATGGGGACAGATCATCCTTGCAGTGACCACGACTATTCCTGCGGTCATACCTGAAGGTATGATGAGTTGCCTTCCTGCTTGGAGTGGGGGTCGGAATACCGTTTCCCCATTTCTCCACGACTTGATAATCCGGGAGATCCACCCGGTTTCTTGCTTTCTCTTTATAGCATCAACTTTGGAAAAGTTTGATACTATACATTTCTCATTCTCTAGACTACTCTCTAGAGTTGAGATCTTAGAGTCCTTGACCTTGTTGGACGCCAATTGGAGAACCAACAAGATCTTCAGTCGAGCAATCTCTCGAGCTTGCTCCTCAGCAAGTAGGTTGCTTTCCTGAAGGGCTCTCTTCAGGGAATCAGAATTTTCTGGAGGAGAGCAGTTTCTGTCTTCAGAAAGGTCAAAAGATATGGGGCAGGATGAAGATGTTACCTGCTCATCTGTGATATTGTCATTAGAATCAGTGACCATTGTTTCATCCTCGTCAGAGCTGCTTTCCTCACTGGTCTCGTCAGTCTCTGATACAGACATTGGAGCTCTGATGTTGTCCGAGTGATGCTTGCCTTCATCTTCAGAGGTGAGGACCCCCACATAGGCTTCCTCGTCTGGTTGACAACATATTCCAGCTTTCTCTGACTCCCCCATCAACTCTGATATCATCACCCACATGGATTTAGCCGTCCTACATTTTTCCAATCTAGAGCGAGAGGCTCCAGACCAGATATCCATAATAATTTGACGAATCCTCTCGTCCAAGTGAAATAGTGATAGTTCCGTCTCTGACATCTCAGCAATGCCCATGGGCACTTGGATCCCAGAGTCGGAGGTCTTCATGGGAATAAACGGACCCTTTTCCAGGATGAAGGATGCTCGAGGATCGATAGCATCAAGGTGAAATGACACTCTCATTCTCCAGATGGGATAATAATCATTTGTGCATGCGGGGAGTTTGAGTGGCGGTATCTCATAATCCAGATCCATGCTTCTGACACTGGTGGCAGGATTCTACTCAAGGTGTTAACCTTTTTGAAGAGTAACCTGCTTTGATACCACTTGAAAGTCCACCTAGTGTCGGCTATGTGCACCTATGGGGGGGGAATAGGTGACGTGTAGCACTTTTGCGGAATTTACGAATGTACCTGCACAATAAAAATAAAAAGCACAGCACACAGAATACACAGGCAATTTATAGTGGTTCCCCGACTTGGGTACATCAACTTTCCCCCTTCGACCTATCTCCCAATAAGGGACGACTCGGTCTCTTCTCCAACAGGATTGAAATCCAATCCCTGCACTATCGGAAGGAGCCCTTCCACACGTGAGAGTCAACACTCCCACAAACCGGGTTGCACCCAACCCTTACAATACGGAACAATCGTTCCTTTACAACAAAAGTAAATATGGAATGTACACGAGATACAAACTTCGTTTGGAGACTACGGTGTTCCTCTTCGTTCGACGACGTGTTCGTGAAGTCAACGAAGAGTCTACAACCTTGGTCTCTCTTGGAGAGGATCTCCCGGAACCGGCGGCGGCAACACGAGCGGCGGCTAGCTTCGGGATCGGCGGCTATGATGATGAGCGGCTGCTGAAAATAGAGATCCAATCTTCGTTGCGAAGCAAGCTAGGTCTACCAACGGTCACTCTAGGATCAGTCGTCTCGATCGATTCGGACGGGGGAGTTTTTCCCGGTCACCAAATCGAGAGACAAGAGATCTCTGGATAGACACGTGAGACTCAAAGCTTTGCTAAGCTTCTGTCGCCGGAGATCGGGAAGAACAGCGATCAGCAGCGGCGACGGACTAGCCCGAGCGAGACGGCGGCGGCGGAGAGGAATCGCGATTTTTTAGGGTTACGTTGCGGCTCGGTTTCTGATTCTCTCGTTTTTACTGTTCAAAATACCCATGTATTTATACACCGTAGCTAACTCCAATATGACCGTTTGTGGGACCCACAATAGAAATCCCTAAATCCGGTTCAAACTAGTCCAGCGGCATAATCCGGTCCAGCAGCATCCCGAGAAATCGCTAAGTGAAAATCGGCGAGAATCACTTGGTGATTCTCGTCGAATTTTCCTTGGACGAATTTTCGTCTTCCACCCAGGAGCTGCTCCTTGACCCATCCATGCTCCTTGTCTTCTCTTGCATATGAACGGCCCTGTACTTGAAAGTAAGTGCACTCCAATAGAGAGAGTACACGTAGGCCAACACACTGATCTGCTCAACGAGGGATTACGTCTTGCAGACCCGTGTATATTGACCTACTGCACCCTGACATTGATGTGCACTTAGCATGGAGGAGCTGCAAGTACAACTTAAGATGTTTCATCAAATACATTGTGAATTCATCTTAGCTTGACAGGTGGCTTCCTCAAATCCAGGTAATTGTGGATACAATACCCAACACTACCTTAATGAGAGTTCTATTTTTCCTCTCAGCAACTTCGTTTTCCTGTGGTATTCTTAGAGAGGAGAACTCCTAAAAGATCCCTAGTTCATTACAGAAATTTTTCATCTTTTCAGATTGAAATTATGTACCATGGTGACTTCTGAGTTTGATCACAGAATATCTCATCTCATTCTGAACTTGTTTGACAAAATCAGAAAGGTTGTCTAGTATTTCAGACTTTCTCCTTAAGAAGAATACTCAGGCAAACCTAGAACGATCATCCACAATCACATAGGTATAGGACTTCCTACCCAAACTAAGAACTTGCATAGTACCAAATAGATCCATATGTAGTAAGTACAGACACCTCTCAGTGTCTTTGGACTATATGCACTTAAAGGAGACTTTTGTCTGTTTGTATTTTTGACATGCATGACATAAGCCTTCTTTGGAGCATTTGAGTTGTGGACTATTTCTAACTAAGTGCATAGAGAATAGTTTGCTCATTGCTTTATAGTTTAAATGAACCAGCCTCTTGTGTCATTGCACACACAAAAAGTCTTTTTCACTAGCTACAAGACATACAAGTGATTTCTCATTTACACTTAAAAATTTAGAAAATAAATATTCCCACTCCTAGTGCCTGACAAGATGATCTCTTAATCACTTGAATTTCTTATCAGACACTTATCATTATGGAAAACAATTTCATAACCTATATCACAAAGTTGACTTATGCTTATCAGATTGTGGTTCAATCCTTCCACATAAGCCACTTTGTGATGGTAACTAGACCATTAGAAATATTTCCATATCCTTTGGTGAGTCCTTTCTCGGACCCTCCAAAGATGACTTTAGGTACATTTCTAACTGGAGTATAATCCCTTATCAAACTCCTTGTTCCAGTCATGTACCTGAAACAGCCACTATCCAAGTACCATATTGGCCTTACTGTGGTACTTGGTTCTACCTGCAAACACAGAATTAATTTACCTTAGGCACCCAAATAGTTTTGGGGCCTTGGTTCTTGTTAGTCTTTGCTGTGTGAAACACAGCAGGCTGTCTAAACAAACCTGGTTGAGTCTTATATGAAGATGTTGTTGGATTATACCAACAATCTAGGGCATAATGCCCAACCTTCCACAGCACCAACAATCAAATCGATTATATCTTTTCTTTGGTTGCACATTTGAAGTTGTTCTTTTCTGCAACTTGGATTTGACATCCAACTTCCAAGATAATGGTGCAAAGTTTACACCCTTACCTTTCAGTTTTTGGTATGGTGTACTAGGTCTAGCTTCAAGAATTCCTTAGCTTCTTGGATTGATCACCCTTTATGGTGTTTTTTGGCATTTATTGCCTTTAGATGTTTATCCCTCCCAGCAATGCTCTTTATTGACATCGTTGGTAGTGCACTCAGGATTCATGTATCCATGAACACATGATTCATTACATCTATTGGAAGTCAGATGCTTGGGAGGTGGCATAATAGGATCCATTGGGGCTTTACCCTTAGGATCATACTTCTTAATAGCCTTTTTATTTTTTCCATAACCTACACCATTTCTAAATGGTAGAGAAAATGTATATATGATAGGTAACACTGACTTGGTTTTGAGAACTAATTCAGGAGCTGTCTTTCCTGGGTGAGCTTTGCTTCCAGGTCCTTGACAGTCTTGACCTATTCTACTATTACTTCTGCATGGCTATCTATCTTGTTAGTTAGTTCTATAAGTTTCAGTTTTTGTAAGTCCAACTTTATGTTGGCCCTTTCCAACTAAAAAGATATTTCTCTCAATGATTCTAATTCACTGGCCTGATTCTTAGCATGCTCTTTGCTTGCAATCAAGGCCTTTAATAACTTCTTATATCTATTGATATAAGGGTGTTGAAATCAACTTCAGTGTCTGAATCATGTTCTTTATTATTAGAGGAGTAAGAACATGATTTATTTTCTGATGCAGAAAAAGAAACTGATGCAAAACTAGGGGAGGTTGGTTTTACCTTAGCAGGAATTAAACAATTATGTCCATCTTCTCCTGATTGAGTCTCCTTAACAGTCATCAGGCCCATGAGAGCCTCCTCCTCTTCTGATTCTGATGAATCAGACTCATTATCAGATAGTGTAGATTATTTTTTTGCCAAGAGGCTTTTGTTAGCCTTCTTGTATTGTCCAGTCTTTAAGTTTTCTGACTTTTTCTCCTTTTTTGTTGGGCAATCAGCTATGACATGCCCTTTCCTATTGCAACAATAAAACACAATATTAGTCTTAATATATTTGTTCTGTGAAGAACCATACCTATCCCCAGAATTCTTCTTCTTGGGTTTCTCTGGATGATTGGTCTTTTGAGAAAAGAGTCTCCAGCTGGACCCTTCCAGCTGCCTTACCTTCTTCTACTCAACATCTTCTTGAACTGTCTAGAGAAGAGAGACAGTTCCTCCTCAGTTAGGTCTTCTCCTAATGAGGATGATTCTGTACACTCAGAGGTTGTGTCTTGTTTCTCTGAGAGTGTTGACTTTTCTCTGACCTTCCTAGAAGTCTTAGCTTTGGGGTCGAAGGACTTTTCTCTACTGTGTGCTCTAGCTGAATCTTCTTCAGACTTCCTGAGATTGAGTTGTAACTCATGGGACAACAGCTTGCCAAATAGAGCCTGGGGGTCTATATTGGCTAAATTGCCCATTTCTCTTATAACACAGATCTTGATGTCTCATTCCTTGTTCAGGGACCTCTAGAACTTGTCATTAAGTTCATAGTTAGTAAAGCTCATGCCATAAGTCCTCAGGTTATTTATAATTCTGAAGAATTTTTCAAAACATTCAACCACTGTATCTTTCTTATCCTGTCTGAAGGCTTCATACTGTTGGTTTAGCAGAGATTTTTTATCATCTCTGACCTCTTCAGTTCCTTCCATATAGACTATCAGTGACTCCCACATTTCTTTTGATGTTTTACAATGAATCAGATTTTGAAAAGTGGAATCATTTATTGCACTGGCTATAATATTCTAAGCCCTCTAATCCATAGAGGCCAGAATGATTTCATCCTTATCCATCTCCATGTAAGTCTTGGGTGTCTTGATGTTTGCATCAAGAACTGACACTTTCATGAGAATGAAAGGTCCTTCAATCACTATGATATAAATTCTTGGATCTACTGCCTCCATGAATAATCTGACTCTCTCCTTCCATATTCCAAAATTTTCTTTGGAGCAGACAGGGAGCTTGATGGAATTTTTTTCCCTCTGAGCCATGATATATCTTTCTCTCCAATCCTTTGGATTCTCACTATGCTGTTATTCCTTTTTCAGTGAACCTCCCTCTGATACCAATTATAAGTGTTTGTTTTAGGATTGAGAGTGACCTAGAGGGGGTGAATATGTCTAATTTAAATCTTGCCTACCTTTTTAATTCAGAGATATACTTTTTTAAGTTAAATATCACAGCCAGATAAAACAAGATAATCTTAACAACAATCTAGAACTATAACAGCATACCAAACACAACATACACAGCATAGTACACAATTTTATAGTAGTTCCTCAATTTATGGATACATCCACTTTCCCCCTTCGCCTATCTAGCAATGAACTAGATTCAGCCAAACTCCTTCTTCCTTTACTCAAATCCTCAGATCCTTTTCTGCTTGCTTCCTTTGATCTTGAAGTGATAGATTTGATCCAACCCTTCTTAACTTTTCAAAGCTTCTTGAAGTGGAAATTAAGGTAGATCTAGGCTGGAGAATGTTGAAGACAATTCTTGATCCGACTTCTCTCCACCTTCTGAATTCTAGCAGATAGCTTCTTAGATCTGGACTTGCCAATGTTTCTCTCTATCTTTTCTAAAGAGTTGATCCCTTTATATAGGCTCTGTTAAATGTAACCGGCTAATCCGGTTAATAACTGACATCTGACAGTTCTGACAGTTGTCAGACCCTTTGGCTTGATTTCTGTACTTTGGAAACAAATCTACTTGAAGTGTTGAAACTTGATTGTTGGATGTGTTGACACCAGTCCTGGGTGTCGACACTTCTCTTGTAGTGGTGTCGACATACTTCTGAATGTGTCGACACAACCTTCACCTTGTCTCGACACAACTGATGTAGAATGTGTCGACGCTAGTCCTGAGTGTCGACATTACTTACTTCCAGTCTTGACTCAGCTTGTGAAGTATGTCAACACTAGTCTTGAGTGTCGACACAACTGTCTTTAGTCTCGACACTACTTGTATAGAGTGTGTCGACACTTGTCCTTAGTGTCGACACAACTTCTCTTTATCTTGACACAACTTGTGCAGTGTGTGTCAACACTAGTCCTGAGTGTTGACATAGTTGCTTTCTTGTATCATAGTGTCGAAACAAGTCCTGGGTGTCAACACAACTTTTTTCTTGACTCAACACTTCTTGTTTAAGTGTGTCGACAATAATCCTGAGTGTCTACACAACTTTATCCTTGTCTCAGCACATCCTTGACAAAGGTGTCGACACTTGTCTAGTGTATTGATACTTTTGTACTTAGCTTTATTTGCATGCACACATGAACTTAATATTCATCAAATACAACTATGTGTATATCATTGAACTAAAAGGGCTTCTTCAAATCAAGTACATTGTGACCAATGTACCCAACAATGATGCTATACTGCTTGCTTGTAGGGAAGGAGAACCATCGCCCCGAAAAAGGGGTAAGGTCATTACACCATCATGATCAGCTTTAGCTGATTGTTCTTTTGTTTTCAAGATCTTTATAGATTGTACCTGTGCAAGTGCTGGCGAGCCGAGTGGGAAATAGCGGGCTGAATCACCTTTTGCTGAGCCGGCCCTTGAAGACTATGTTTTAGTGTTTAGCTTCATGTATGACCGACCTACGTGCCAATGCGTGTAAATCATATTGTGACATAAACACTTTTGGAACAGCTTGTAAGGTCTTAAGGCCAAATCTTTTGTGTACATTCATTCCTAATTTTTATATAGTGGACATTCCCTTGTGGTGGGTTATTGTTATTTGAATTGCTTCGCCAGAATGTAACTCTATGTTAGGTTGCATAGATGTTTGGTTTCATTTCGTAACCATGTTGTCTGTTCTTTGAATATAGCATGGGGGCCTGGCCGGAACTTCTGTTATATTCTTTGTGACGGGCGTGGTGTTACAATTTGATATCAGATTCTTGTGTTGGTTTCTTCTCGTTCAAATTTGTGGTCAAGTTCTTTTTAGGGGCAGTGAGCATGTGTGTACGTCACCATTATAACATGAATTAACTCATGAATGGACACTTAGGAATGAAAAAATACATATGTTTAAGGAACATGCATGTTCCTATGATTGTTGTTTGCAAATGATAATAGTCGATTAATTATGTGTTTTATGATTATACGTGATTGAGAGTGGTATAAGGCAGTCTCAACCCCAGCACTCTACTAAGAGTAGTGCACCAGCTAATGTGCCTACACCTCTTCCTTTTGTTGAGACTAATCGTTTAGTTACTGAAGTCGTCTTTGTAATGATCAATACGCAACCAGGAAGGCTGATACAACCTCCTACTCCTATAGTGGCCCCGGTGTCGGTTGGTATAGTTAAGCCTTTTATTGTGAGGCAAGTGGAGTAAGAGGCCTTAGCAGCAGGACGAGCGATGAAGAAGCAACTGAAACACTTTTTGAGCTTCAATCCTCCTACACATGCGGGAACTGGATCCCCAACTCAAGCTGAAGATTGTCTCTCAAGGATAAGGAAAACCTTGACGGCAACGGAGATGGAGGAAGGATAGAAAGTCACCTTAGCAACTTTCCTATTAGATAGAGGCGAGGATTTGGTGGGACACTGTTGGAACACCCTATTACTAATTTGGGTCAGGATCACTATGTCTCTAGGAATTTATGCTTTGACCTTCTGTATAGATAATAGGTCAATTAGAATTGAGTCTAAGGGATCAGGAGTCTAGGTTTGGAAGCTGCTCTGAAGACCCAAGTTTTTCTGGAGACTAAGTCCAAATCGTCGAGCTCAGCACGACGTTTCGTCGAACTCCGGTCGACGATCGTCTAGCTCAACTTCTGCAGATCGTTGAGCTCCATTCGACGATCGCTGAGCTCAACCCTCATAATATCGTCGAGCTCTGGTCGACGATCGCTGAGCTCAACTTCTCAATATCGTCGAACTCCATTCGACGATCGCTGAGCTCAGGTCGACGATTTTGGTTCTGCACTGGATCCTTATCTCTGAGCTCCGTTCGACGATCTTTGGTCAGATCGACGATTTCTTTGCTGATTGGATTTTCCAGTTCGCTGAGCTCAGCTCGACGATAGCAGAGCTCAGTTCGACGATTTCAGTTATCTTTCAGAATTCAAATTCAAATTAGATAGAAGTTATTCTGCATTTAATTCAGAAGATCTGCCAGCCATTTTCATTTACTTCTGGAGCAAGTTTCAAGGGATTTTTCAAGGAACAATTCAGTGGACTTTCCTTCAGAGAAATTATGCATTTAAGGCTGAAATTAATGCAGACCAACGGCTATCTTAGACAGAGAATAATATTCTATACAGAGAATAAAAAGAAGAATGTTTTTGTAGGAATAGAGATGATTCAGAGAAAAACAAGAGGATACACACACACAATACAGAACAACAATCTCAATCTTCTGTCAACAAGAATTCTGAAGAACACTTCTCAAAGAGATCAAGCTTTCAAACAAATCTTCAGATCTCTTCAGCTCTCAAGTGTCCAAGGCCAACATCATCTCAAGACTCCAGACACTCAACATTTCAGCTTGCTGAAATCATCCTTTGCTGGAGATCTATCTTTGAAGGCCTATCACCCTCAGCAAAGCTCATCTTCCTGAAGATTTCAAGAACTCAGGGGGAGCTTTGACAACATCATTGAATCCACATAGTCTTCTCAGTTGCTTGAGAAAGAGAAGACTGCCATCACTCTCTCACCTCCATTCTGTAAAGGGTTTTTCAAACTCCCTTCAAAAGTTTGAATCTGGTTTTTGAGCACCTTGTCAAAAGCTCATTGGTGGCAAGACACCTGATCAAAAAATCTGTTTTGGTTTTTGAGCACCTTATCAAAAGCTCATTGGTGCCCAGGACACCTGATCAACTCATCCTGCAGTGGATTCCTACCTAGGGTGGTAGAAGAGTGGATGTACCCAAGTTGGGGAACCACTATAAATTTCCTTGTGTCATCTGGTTTTGCATGCTTTCTTTTTGTTTCTGGCCTAGATTTTCTTGTGATTAATTTCTGCATAGCTTAGTTTTATTTCTGCTTCCCTGCTTACACTCACTACAACAATTGTTGTAAAGCTTTGCAAAAGTTTTCTTTGTAAATTTTTAAAAGCATCATATACTCTATTCACCCCCCCCCCCCTCTAGAGTATATCAGATCTAGTTTCCCCTTTCAATTGGTATCAGAGGGAGGTTGGTTAAACATACCATTCCTGATTGGTTGTACAGGCTAACACCTGAACCCCAAGATCCCAAACTAGATCCTTCTTTTTATATTTTATTATTAGCTTTAGCTTGCACAAATCATGGCCCAAAACAAAGACTATGCTAGCACCAGACCTCCAGTGTGCAATCTGTCAAAGTTTGCACTTTGGAAAGCAAGGATTAGATTATACATGAACTCTATTGATGAAGATATTTTTAATTCTGTCTTAACAGTGTGTCCAAGACCTCCAGAGAGCACAAGCACTAATGCTGTTCCACCCCCATCAGGAACAGATGCTGACATCAAAAAGTGGAAAGTGGCTGATGCCAAGGCAATGAACATTCTAGCTCAGACAATGTCAGATGACATCTTTCAGAAGGTAGCTGAATGTAATTCAGCCAAGGAGATCTGGGACAAGCTTTCAGAAATTGTCTCTGGCTCAGCTGATGAGAGAAAGGACAGAAGGTCTCATCTCATCTCCCAATATGAGAACTTCAAGAAGGGAGAAACTGAGCCAGTGGGAGACATGTACAATAGATTAAGTCTAATTGTCAGTGAACTGAGGACATTAGACAAAGAAATCTCACTGACAGAACTTAATGACAAGATCCTATTGTGCTTCCCCAGCACTTGGGACTCAAGAATCTGGCCAATTAAAGATGCCAGAAGTCTGAATGAGATCACAACTGAAGCTTTGTTGGGTAAGCTCAAATCTTATGAGCTACTCATCAAAAACAGAGAGGAAGAACAGAAGGCTGCTTCACCAGCCACAAGAAAGGAGAAGACTATAGCCTTCAAGGCCACTGAAGATTTGCCTGAAGAAAAAGGAACAGGCAATGATGAACTTCTCAGCTTGCTGGCCAAAAGATTCTATAAGATGGCCAGAAAGGATTTCAGAAGAAGATCATACAAGGATCAGGACAAGCCAAGGTATGACAAGTCCATTGGCAATAATAAAGATATTATTTGCTTTGGTTGCAGGAAACCATGGCATATAGTTCCTGACTGTCCAGAGAACAAGAACAAGGACAGAAGGGAAAGAAAGGAGAGAAGAAAGGAGAAAGACTCCAAAAGGAGTGGAAATAGCAAACCCTCATCCAGCAAAAATAAGCACACAAGGAAAGGATTTGTTGCTGAATCCTGGAGTGAGACTGAAGAGGAATCAGAAGCCTCCTCCAGCTCAAGTGATGATGAGGATGATGCAGAAGAAAAGGAATTCTGCATGATGGCAATTAATGCCTCACAGCAAAACTCAGAGGAAGAAGAGTCAGATTCAGACTCAGAGATTCAACCTGAAGAAGATCAGGTAATCAGTTCTTTTGATTTTAATTCAGAAGATTTTAAGTCTGAATTTAAAGCATTGTATCTAGATCTGCTAAAGTCTGAGAAAGAGATTATCTCTCTCAGAAATCAATTATCTGAACAAAATGCTTTAAAATCAGAAAACCTCAAACTCTCTCAGGAGTTGGAGAACCATAGGGAACAGATAGCTTCACTGAAGAGTGAACTCTCTGAGGCCAAGAAGCTTGAAGAATCTCTTAATGGGAGAAGCATCAAGCTGATGGACATAACAAGCACAGTGAACTCCAGACTTAACAGTACACTGGGCTTGGGTGCTTCATCCAGCCAACCTATAGTCCTAACAACTCCCATCAAGTTCATTTCTAACAAGGGAAAGGGAGTTGTAGAGGTTGCCAGGAAAAATTCTGATCTGCCTCAAAAATTTAAGTCCCAGCAGAAATCGTCGAACGAAGCTCGACGATCGCCGAATGAAGTTCGACGATCGCCGAACGCAGCTCGACGATCTCAGGGAAAATCGTCGAACGCTGATCGACGATCTCAGCCAGAGTCGTCGAACGCAGCTCGACGATCTCATATACCTGACCTCAGCCATAGTCGACCGTCGAACGGAGCTCGACGATCTGACCCACGATCGTCGAACTCAGCTCCAAGATCGTCGAACAGAGGTCAGAGCAGTGGAAAAATTTTCAAAGGCAAATCAAAATTGAATCCTGAGGGTTTTTCATCCCAAACATTTAACCCTTATACTGAATGGATTTTACCTCCAAGGAGATATCATCCTGAAGGATATAAGAGTCAGCCAGGGATGTCCTTCATTTCTGAATTTAAAGGTTATCAACCTAGGCCCAAGGTAAACTGGGTCAAAAACAAGTAAATTGTTTCATGTGCAGGTGAAGACCTATCCAACATCTAACCAGCAATGGTATTTGGATAGTGGATGCTCAAAGCACATGACAGGGAACAAGGAAAACCTCAATTCCTTTAGAGCCAAGCTTGGACCCAAAGTTATCTTTGGTGACTCCAACTTTGGACAAACTAAAGGATATGGTGCAGTCCAGATTGGTTCAGTAACCTTCAAGAAAGTAGCATATGTGGAAGGACTGAAGCACAACCTGATCAGCATCAGTCAGCTATGTGATGAAGGCTACCAGGTGACCTTCAGCAAAACCTTATGCAAAATCAAGTCAGAGGACAACACAACTGTGTTGACAGGTATAAGGAAAGGTAACATCTACCTAGTAGATTTTCTTTCAACTTCTATAGATATCTGCTTATTCAATTCAGTTTATAGATCAAATGTTTTATGGCATAAGAGACTAGGACACCTAAACCTTAGAACTATTGCTAGGCTATCCAAGGACAACCTTGTTAGAGGACTACCTTCTGGCCCCTACAAGAAGGAAGGACTCTGCAAGGCTTGTCAATTAGGCAAGCAAACTAAAAACAGTTTTAAGTCACTTAATAAGAGTGATTCACCTAGGATACTGTATCTGTTACACATGGATCTATTTGGACCCATCACAGTACAAAGCCTAGGAGGGAAATCCTACACTTTGGTGATTGTAGATGACTTCTCTAGATTCACTTGGGTGTTCTTTCTAAGGAAGAAGTCTGATAACTTTAAGTGTCTGACAGAGTTTCTCAAATGTGTAAAGATTGAGTTCAATACTCACATTGCCCTGATCAGAAGTGATCATGGGACAGAGTTTGATTCTCTTCTTATGCAAGAGTTCTGTCAGAGTGAAGGGATCAGGCATACTTTCTCAGCTCCTAGAACTCCTCAACAAAATGGGGTAGGTGAAAGGAAAAATAGAACCCTTATTGAATCTGCCACTACATTGTTGTCAGATGCTCATCTATCTCTATCCTTCTGGGCAGAGGCAGTGAACACCTCCAACTATGTGCTGAACAGGAGTCTGATACATAAACTGAAGGGAAATACTCCCTATGAATTACTCAAAGGGAAGAAACCTAAAGTTGACTATTTCAAAATTTTTGGTTGCATTTGCTATATTCACAATAATGATAAGAAACATCTAGCAAAATTTCAAGCCAAAGCTGATGAAGGAGTGTTTCTGGGATACTCCATGATCAGCAAGGCCTATAGGGTTTATAATAAATCATCATTGAAAATTGAGGAATCTGTTCATGTTTCTTTTGATGAAACTAACATGTCTTTCAAGGAGAAGATTTCTTCTACCATAGAACCTTTGCAGGAACACTCTCTAGTTGAAGATATGAACAAGCTACAGGTTGCTCAAGAAGATGAAAGCAGTGAAGATGAAAGCAATGCTCAACACATTGAAGCTCCATTTGAAGAGCCAGTTGTTGTACCACAAGAGGAAACAACAACACAGGTTGGTGAACAATCAACACCCCCTGTTGATTTAGTAACATCAAGAGACCACCCAATTACCCAAATAATTGGAGAACTCTCAGCTGGTGTGCAAACCAGAAATCAGGTCAACCAAAACCTGTTGCACACCTGCTTTCTTTCTCAAATTGAACCTCAGTCCATTCAAGATGCAGAGCAAGATCCACACTGGATCATTGCAATGCAAGAGGAGTTGCATCAATTTGAGAGGAACAAAGTATGGGAACTAGTGCCAAAGCCAAAGAATAACTCCATTGTTGGAACAAAATGGGTATTCAGAAACAAACTGGATGATCAAGGAGTAATAATAAGGAACAAGGCAAGGCTAGTTGCCCAAGGATATTCTCAAGAAGAAGGAATTGACTACGACCAGACCTTTGCACCTGTTGCAAGATTGGAAGCCATCAGGATATTTCTAGCTTATGCAGCTCACAAAGGCTTCAAGGTTTATCAGATGGATGTCAAGAGTGCCTTCTTAAATGGAGACATCAAAGAGGAAGTCTATGTCAGACAACCTCCAGGTTTTATCTCTCCAACTCATCCTGATTTTGTTTTTAGATTAAATAAAGCATTATATGGTCTCAAGCAAGCTCCTAGAGCATGGTATGAGACCCTAGCATGCTTTCTTTTGGAAAATGGTTTTATAAGGGGTAGAGTAGACCAAACTCTTTTTATTAGAACCCATAAGTCCCATACCATACTAGTACAAATCTATGTAGACGATATCATTTTTGGTTCTACTGACTCAAAACTATGCAGAAGGTTTTCTAACCTGATGCATTCTAAATTTGAGATGAGTAGCATGGGTGAGCTATCCTTCTTCCTAGGATTGCAAGTCAAACAACATGCTGAGGGCATCTTTATTTCTCAAACCAAATATGCTAATGAGCTGGTTAAGAAATTTGGCATGTCTGAGGCATCTTGTATGAAAACACCCATGCCTACCAATGCTGTACTGGATGCTGATGAACATGGGAAACCTGTTGATCAGACAACATATAGAGCAATGATTGGCTCTTTGCTGTATCTTACAGCCAGTAGGCCAGATATAATGTTTGCTACATGCATATGTGCTAGATTCCAAGTTAGCCCTAGAGAGTCACACCTCACATTAGTAAAGAGGATTCTTAGGTATGTTAAAAGTTGTCCAAATCTAGGTCTCTGGTATCCAAAAGATTCAGCATTTGAGTTAACTGGATTCTCTGATGCTGATTATGCTGGATGCAGAATTGACAGGAAAAGCACCAGTGGAACTTGTCAGTTCCTTGGTGATAGACTTGTCTCCTGGTTTTGCAAGAAACAAACATCTGTGTCAACTTCAACTGCTGAAGCTGAATATATGGCTGCAGGCAGTTGTTGTTCACAAATATTGTGGATTCAAAATCAACTCCTAGACTATGGTTACAACTTAGAGAAGTCAAAAATATTTTGTGACAATACAAGTGCTATCTCCATAGCTCAAAATCCAGTCCTCCATAGTAGGACAAAACATATAGAGATTAGGCATCATTTCTTAAGGGATAATGTTGAAAAAAATAAAATTGAACTGCAATATATCCCAACTGATTTACAAAGGGGAGATATTTTCACCAAGCCTTTGGATGAAAAGAAACACACTTTCTTCCTAAATCAGTTAGGAATGTTAGATGGAGGAAGTCTTAAATAATCTCCAAGATTTTGAAAGCTAAAAATTGACCAAGACTAGGCAAAATTTCTGATTTTCCTTAGAGTCTAGAGTTTTCTGATCTCTGAACTGCGCTCGACGATTTCCCCAAAGATCGTCGAACGGAGTTCGACGATTTCCTGAATCGTCGAACTGAGTTCAGCGCTCCTTTGATAATATAGATTCTCTCTTCTGGTCAACGATCGTCGAACGGCGCTCGACGATTTTGTTCCCTGAACGATCGTCGAACTGAGCTCGACGCCTTTCCAGATCGTCGAACGGAGATCGACGATTTTGGAGTCTCTTCAGATTCCTTTAGAAGCCTCGATCGTCGAACTGAGTTCAACGATCTTTCCTTTTTTGCGTCGAACCCTAATATAAAACTCTTTTTTCATCGTCGTTCTCTCTTGCGCTTTCAATTTCTCTGCAAACTTTTCTTCCCTCCAAGCAGTTCTACACTTGGTCGTTTTGTCTGTTGATTTTTTGCAGGTACCATGGCCGTTTCTGTTGCTGTGCTCGCCGCCATGAAATTTGATGCCGGCTTTGACATCGATTTCGATTCCTTCAACACAACCGATCAAATCTTCCAGGATATTCTCAGATTGTTCAAAGATCAGCAATTATCTGCCCTGATGACAACCAGAATCAAACTAGCATCTGATGAGATTAAAGAATGGGTATACACTGCCCACAACCTGGACAACAATACCATAGTTGGCTCCATTGGTGGCACCCAGGTACCTATGACTCCTGCAGTATTGACAGAGGTTTTTGGTTTAAGGAATGGTGAAGATTCTGCTGACCTTTCTGGAGAAGAGTTTGCTGATGTACTTGCCAGGATGGGTCATCCTGAAGGGAACCCTAGCAAGCTGTTTAAGAGGAACCTGTCTGTGGAATACAGGTTTATGGCTGATGTGGTAGGCAAGGTTCTCTTGGCCAAGCATTCTGCTCATGACACAATCTCCAGATATCAGCTCTGCCTTATGGGAGCTCTGGTAGATAGAAAAAGCTTGAACTGGGGAGAAGTATTCTTTGATTTGTTGAAGAAAAAGATCAACAAGACATTTGTGAACTTTGGAAGAATTCTGGGAATCTTCCTCCAGGCTAAGTGCCCTGCCCTGCTAGTCTCCTCTGGAGTGCACATCAATGCCTCCAAGAGACTCACCTGTGCCCTTTTTGGGAAATGGGACAGGCAAATCTCCAAGCCCAGCAGGCCCTCTTCTTCTGGCCCTTCAGGCACAGGACTCTAAGAGTCACTCCACCCCAGGCCTCTGCCCCTGCAGAGGACCTGCCTGCTAGTGCTGCTGCTTCTCCTCCTCCAAGCTCAACCCTACCTCCACTTCCATCCACCTCTCCAGCCACCTCCACAATTACCATCTCCAGCCCATCTCCAACATCTACTCCATCTCCAGCAACAATTTCCTCTCCACCAGCAGACCACTTCCTTCCCTTATTCTCTTATCCCCCTCCAGATGTCACCTCATCCCCATCCATTCCATCCTTCACTCTCTTGGATGAATCCTACATGGATGATTCCCCCTCCTCTCCTCCAGATTTGCCATCCTCCTCCACATCCCTCCAAGATCTCCTCCACCAAATTCTTGATCAACCCACCTTCACTCCCTCCATTTCCATCCATGTATCCTCTATCTCTACCATACCCTCTCCTGAGCCATCCCTTCCACCCTTCAGCCCTCCTCCTCCAGCTCTCTCAGCCTTCCCTGTACCCTCTACCTCTGCTCCCCTTGAGCATGTAGATCTCCCAGCCCTTGCTGATCAGTTGTATGAGCTCCTTGCACCTAGGCTCTCTCTTCTCCTGGAGGCCTCTTTAGCTCCTCTACAACAATCAGTGGCAGCTCTTTCTGCCAGGCTGTCCTCTTTCTTTGCTCCTCTAGCATCACCCCCAGCAGTGTGCCTTGATGCACAGGTATCTGCATCCAGGCAGGGGGAGATGCCCTATGAAGCTGTTGCTGCTGCTGCTGCCCCTGCTGTTGTCTCTCATGCTACTACTACTGCTGCTGCTTCTGCTTCTGCTACTGCTGCCATTCCAGTCATAGCAATAGACCTAAGGTCTCTGCTATCTATTTTTGACACTGCTTACTTCAGCTGCCTTCCAGAAGTCTATGCTGTCCAGCCTCCAGAGGTTCTTGCTGCCCAGTCAGAAGATTTGTCCAAGGCTCTAGTGCCCTTCTCCTGCTGTGACCCCAGAATCATCTCTGATTTTATTCAGTCAGTGACTGCTGCTTCTAATGTTCCTGCTGCTGCTGCTGAAGACAATGCTGTATCTACCTCTGAAGTTACATCTGCTGCTGTTGAGCCCATTTCACAGGATGTTTTGATGTCAGAGGCTGTTGATTTTGAGCCTGCTGAAGAAGTTGTTGTCTCCAAAGCTGCTGCTGTCTCTCCTGAAGTTGCTAGTGCTGTTTCTAAAGCTGTTTCTGTTGTAACTACTGCTGCTCCTGTATTTGTTGTAACATCTGCTGCTTCTGTATCTGTTACATCTGATGTTTCTGTTGCCCCATCAGCTGCTGTGAAACTGAAAGAAGATTTGATGAAACAGCTTGATGCCTTGTATGATCCTCAAAGTTCTGAATCTGAGGATAATAACACTGCTTCTGATGACTCATCTGCCACAATTGCAAGAAAAAGAAAGGCAAGAAGTAAGGCCTTGAAGAGAGTTCCTCCTGCCAAAGTTAGAGATGACAATGATGTCCCCTACTATATTCTGCACAATTACCCAATCTCTGAGCATTGGATGCAATTCTCTAAGAATCAGTTAAAGGCAATGAAGAAGAAGAGGAAGTTTGATAAAGATTCTTCTCAGTCCAAGCACCCTCATCCTCCTCCACCACCTCCACCTGATGCAGGTGCAGGTGGCAGCTCTGCAAGATCAGGCCCTGCTAGAAGCCAGGCTCCCTACCAGCCTCATGCAAGAACATATCAAAGGGAAAGCCAATCTAGGGGGTCCTACTCTAGAAGGGAAGGATATAGGGGAAACCAAAGAGAAACTCAGGTTTACTCTAAAGGACACTCCAGGCAGCATCCTTATTCTAGGGGTGGACATGTTCCTTCAGATACAACTTCAGGTCCATTCCCTTATAAGCTTAGAGAAAATGTGACTGTCAGGACTCCTCAAGATACTACTTCCAACAGGTATGAGCCACCTGTTCCATTTGAGGATCCTGAGAAAAATCCTATGGCTTGGACTGCAAGGATGAAAGAACTGGCTGCTTTGGACCAGATAAAGAAAGCAAAAGAACAAGGGCTAGACACTTCCAACATATCTATAATGTCAGAACAAAGGCAAAAAGAATTAGAAAGATATGCCTCCAGTAAGTTTTTTGATGCAGACAGGTACATGGAGTTGCATCCAGCTGCAGTAGTTCCCAGGGCTTCAAAGCAAATCTATTTGGGTGCAGCTGATGATACAAGATCCAACAAGGAAGCATTAAATCCTAACAGGGAAATTAAAATGGTAAAAGGCAAAGAAAAGGAATAACTCTGTAAGGTGACAACTTTTGGTTTTTCTAAACTGCCTTCTGGATATCATATATATCTCTGTGATGGTTCTGTAATGTCTAGCTTCTGTTGTTTCTGTATTTTTCTGTTTATATGTTGTTTGTTTTTCCTATGTCTGTAAATAGTTTTCCTAACCCAAATAGGGGGAGATTGTTGGAACACCCTATTACTAATTTGGGTCAGGATCACTATGTCTCTAGGAATTTATGCTTTGACCTTCTGTATAGATAATAGGTCAATTAGAATTGAGTCTAAGGGATCAGGAGTCTAGGTTTGGAAGCTGCCCTGAAGACCCAAGTTTTTCTGGAGACTAAGACCAAATCGTCGAGCTCAGCACGACGTTTCGTCGAACTCCGGTCGACGATCGTCTAGCTCAACTTCTGCAGATCGTCGAGCTCCATTCGACGATCGCTGAGCTCAACCCTCATAATATCGTCGAGCTCTGGTCGACGATCGCTGAGCTCAACTTCTCAATATCGTCGAACTCCATTCGACGATCGCTGAGCTCAGGTCGACGATTTTGGTTCTGCACTGGATCCTTATCTCTGAGCTCCGTTCGACGATCTTTGGTCAGATCGACAATTTCTTTGCTGATTGGATTTTCCAGTTCGCTGAGCTCAGCTCGACGATAGCAGAGCTCAGTTCGACGATTTCAGTTATCTTTCAGAATTCAAATTCAAATTAGATAGAAGTTATTCTGCATTTAATTCAGAAGATCTGCCAGCCATTTTCATTTACTTCTGGAGCAAGTTTCAAGGGATTTTTCAAGGAACAATTCAGTGGACTTTCCTTCAGAGAAATTATGCATTTAAGGCTGAAATTAATGCAGACCAACAGCTATCTTAGACAGAGAATAATATTCTATACAGAGAATAAAAAGAAGAATGTTTTTGTAGGAATAGAGATGATTCAGAGAAAAACAAGAGGATACACACACACAATACAGAACAACAATCTCAATCTTCTGTCAACAAGAATTCTGAAGAACACTTCTCAAAGAGATCAAGCTTTCAAACAAATCTTCAGATCTCTTCAGCTCTCAAGTGTCCAAGGCCAACATCATCTCAAGACTCCAGACACTCAACATTTCAGCTTGCTGAAATCATCCTTTGCTGGAGATCTATCTTTGAAGGCCTATCACCCTCAGCAAAGCTCATCTTCCTGAAGATTTCAAGAACTCAGGGGGAGCTTTGACAACATCATTGAATCCACATAGTCTTCTCAGTTGCTTGAGAAAGAGAAGACTGCCATCACTCTCTCACCTCCATTCTGTAAAGGGTTTTTCAAACTCCCTTCAAAAGTTTGAATCTGGTTTTTGAGCACCTTGTCAAAAGCTCATTGGTGGCAAGACACCTGATCAAAAAATCTGTTTTGGTTTTTGAGCACCTTATCAAAAGCTCATTGGTGCCCAGGACACCTGATCAACTCATCCTGCAGTGGATTCCTACCTAGGGTGGTAGAAGAGTGGATGTACCCAAGTTGGGGAACCACTATAAATTTCCTTGTGTCATCTGGTTTTGCATGCTTTCTTTTTGTTTCTGGCCTAGATTTTCTTGTGATTAATTTCTGCATAGCTTAGTTTTATTTCTGCTTCCCTGCTTACACTCACTACAACAATTGTTGTAAAGCTTTGCAAAAGTTTTCTTTGTAAATTTTTAAAAGCACCATATACTCTATTCACCCCCCCTCTAGAGTATATCAGATCTAGTTTCCCCTTTCAGACACGTTAGAGTTGCATCAGTTTGCGGGCAGACAACTAACTGATGTCTCTATGGACGAGTTCTCGAGACTATTTTTGGCAAGATATCTCCCTTCTACACAACAGATTGTTATGGAGAACCAGTTTCAGAGATTGACTCAGGGTGATAGTTTGGTAGACGATTATATGCATGAGTTTACCAGAATTTAGCGTTATGTAGGATACATGTTTGTTTATGAGGAGCGAAAGACCAACAGGTTTTATGAAGGTCTGCAGGATGATCTGAGGCTCCATCTATCAGGTCTGATGATACAAGGCTTTCTGACCTTGGTGAATATTGCTTGTTCCCTGGAGCAGGATATGAAGTGGGTCCAACGTAAGAAGGACTTAGCGGTGAAAAAGCCAGAGTTTAAAGTACCGAGCTCTACAAAATATGAGTACCACAGTAGTTGAAAAAAGAAGTCTAGGTCTTTAGGGCCAGCTTCTTCTGCTGTTTTTGGAGAAACTACAGGTCGAGGTCTGCTTACTTGCTATACTTGCGACAAAGTGGGACACTATGCTCGAGGCTGTTTGAGTGGTCCTCCAAAGACAGACACAAAGGTGAGAGCATCTTATGCTAAAAAGGGAAAGACAGTGGAGTCAATTGCGTCCCAATATGCTCCATTACAGCCTAGAGTGTACAATTTGGCCAGCAGGAGGCCATTAAACAGAGCGATGTGGTGACAAGTACAATTTCGTATATAGTTTTCCCTGCTTTATATATTTGCTTCCTTGTGAATTGCTTGTTTAACTTGTTTATATTAGGATTTGTCCTAATTTTGGACTATCCGGCGAGAGCATTGTTTGATAAAAGAGCTTCTCACTCCTTTCTGTCTGAGGACTTTGCATTGCATTTCGGAGTGCCTTCTTTCTTATTGACAGGTATATTAGATGTGTTGTTGCCTAATGAGTGCTTGATGCATGTAGATATAGTTTGTTGTGTTAAAGTACAGATAGGAAGTCATGAATTTGGATTGGAAGCATCAATGATGTCGATATCAAAGTTTGATGTGATCTTTAGTATGGACTAGCTTTCGGAGCAGCATGCATGCATTGCAACTTGAAGGAAATTACACTAGGACAAGACACCGAACATGAGACTAAGTTTCTTAGTATGCGAGGATCGAGTAAGATATTGATGTCTACTCTTCATGTGGTCAAGGCGATTCAGAAATGCGCAAATTTATTCTTCATGTTGTTGGAGGCTTCAGAGCCTAAACATAGTTTAAGTGATGTTCTTATAGTATCAGAGTATGCATATGTGATTCCAAAAGATCCCCCTAGAGTTCCACCTTAGTGAGAGATCGGCTTCACTATTGAGTTGGTGCTAGGTGCAAAACCCTTGTCACGCTCGTCGTACCGTATAATGTTAAAAGAGATGGCAGAGTTGAAAGTTCAGTTACGGGAGTTACTAGAGCAAGTCTACATATGTCCGAGTTCATCTCCTTGGAGTGCACTAATCCTTTTTGCGAAGAAAAATGGTCGAAGCTTGCTTCTATGTTGTAACAGTCCAAATTTCTGAAACATGAATTTTTGGGTGACACGGCCTGGGACACGGGCGTGTCCCAGGGCATGTCAGCAGACACAGCCTGCGACACGGGCGTGTCGCAGGGCGTGTCGAGGTTGTGTCGACGATCGGCCTTTGTGTCGACGATTTTTCGCTCAACGATGTGTCGAGAGGAGGAACACGGCCCAGGACACGGGCGTGTCCAAGGCCGTGTCGTGTGCTCGACGACTTTTGCTCGACGATCGTCGAGTGTCGAGACGTGAGTGTTGAGTGTCGAGAGGTTGAACATGGCCTGTTACACAGGCGTGTCACAGGGCGTGTAAAATTAGGTCGACGAACTCAGCCCGACGAAGGATTTCGACAGGGCGTGTCTTTGTGCCGTGTCTGGGCACACGGCCTGGGACACGGGCGTGTCACAGGCCGTGTGAAGTCTCGGGATGTTTTGGGATTTTTTTCGCCCAGGCACACGGCCACAGACACGGGCGTGTCGGAAGGCGTGTTGGGTGACACGGCCCATGACACGGGCGTGTCCCATGGGAGTGTCACTGGTTTGGATAGGTCGGTTGACCACCGCTTGAGGCACACGGCCTGGGACACGGCCGTGTCACAGGCCGTGTCAGGTCAATTTTAGCGTTTCTGGCAGTTTTGTGGCCGTCCATTCCTTCAGCTGGGATCTAAGGGCTGAAGCTTCTTTCCTCTTTTCCTAAAGGCCAAAATCTGAGAAGTTATTCTCATTTTACTTGGCCTTGATCTTTCTTCAAGTTGGAGAGAAAGAGAGAGAGGAAGAAGGAGGAAGAAGGGGAAGGGCTGCTGCTGGTGGTGTTGTGGTTTACCGACAAGAGATCCGAAGCCGGCGTTGCGGAGGAAAAACTCTTATGCTTCGTGCAAGCTAGCTTTGCGTTCATGGCACCGAAGCGATCGTCAAGGGTAATGACTTTTCTTCCTAGCCATGTGAAGGCTTCCTTTTGGCATATCTTGTGATTCCCCCACCAAGAGGTGGCTGATTTTGGGAATCTTTAGGTGGATGCTTGAAATCCCCTTTGTTGCATATAGATCCGGAAATGGAGTACGGAATAGGCATGCTGTGTGAAGCCCATCTGGACAGGTTGGTCTGGATTGGTGATGTTGCATACGAACCGGAGAAGACTCCGTGATAACGTGTAGTTTAAGGAGTCAACGGGTTATGCCTGCGAAAAGGAGTAGCAGTAAGTACTAGAGTGGTAGTCCAGGAAAATATCCATGTTATGTTTTTGGGTCCAACCTGTGAATAAGGCACAGGAAGTACTGGTGTGACCAGGAAATGCCCTTTGTGATGCTTGATGTCGTAGGGTGTCCACCTGTGAAACGAGTAACAGGAAGTACTAGCATGGTAGCCAGGAAAGACCCCTGACATTTGTGATTGTGCGGTGTCCACCTGTGGAGAGAGTCACAGGAAGTACTGGGAGGCCCAGGAAAGACCCGCTGTTGTGCTAAGGAAGTGGGTATCGAGAAATACCCAGGCTTGAATGCCAAGAACAGGATTGGTGAGACCGACCCGCGCCTTTGATATAGCCATGAGTACGCTGTACTCGGAGAAGGCAAGGCGATTTGAGCAACGGGGGGTGGAGGATCCAACCTGCGCTATGTCCGTCCGACGTGAGACCAAAAGGTGTGGTCTGTTGGAGCGCATAGCAAGAGTCTTCGGCCTGCGTGCCATGACACAATGGGGGGCTACGGGCCATCCCGGTGTAGGGAGACTAAATCCGGCTGCACGCCATGGAGTAAATGCTCAAGAGATTTACCGTTGGGTTGTGACCCTAATACGGTGGTGGGCAAGAGATTTGCCAGAACACCAAGAATGTACTCTGAGTGCATGGACCGTTGGGCCGGGTGGCGAACGTTTGTGATGGCTTGTGTGCGTGAAAGCACATTTTGATGATATATATTGTCATACTTGTGATATGATATGCCTGCAGGGAAGAATACTGCTGCCCCGAGAGAAGGGGTAGGGTCGTTATAATTTGGTCAGCTGAACGCTGACCGTTGCTTTTATTTGCCACCATTGGGTGGATTGTCCCTGTACATGTGCTGGAGAGTCGAGCGGGACGCATAGAGGTTGATGTTCCTGCTGCTGTTGCTGCGATTGCTGCTAGCCCTCGAAGGCTAAATGTGTTCCTTTTGTGTAGTTTCTTTTCATGTGGCCGGCCTGCGCGCCAATTTGTTTAGGCCACTGTTTGAAAGCCATGTAAGGCCATAAGGCCAACTCTTTGTACTTGTTGTAAGACATTCCTATATCGTATAAAATGTGGAGTTTTATATTTGGGCATTCATGAGAAGTTCAAGTTGTAGTCTAGGCTTCCGCTAGAATGCTGTGTGATAGGTGCGATGCGCTACTCTGGTATCATCATGTACCTTCACCGTCTGTTCTGTGATATATCATGTGGGGCCCCGGCCGGACCTTCTAGAATATACCATATGAACGGATGGGGTTGTTACATTTTTGGTATCGGTTGTCTTGGTCTTTCCCTCTCGAAGTCGTGGCCGACTTCTTTTGTGGGGTGGCGAGCACGTGTTTGTGCAAACCAAAGTCGACGAATGAACTCCTGAATGTCCATGATAGGAATGCAAATTGGTGTGTTTGCGGAACCTGCGTGTTCTTATTTTGTGTTGATTGCTTGGGTACGACCGCTAATGTGTGTCTTGTCCACCTTTAGGTGACACTGAGTGGAGCTGGGCCGTCTGAGCCCCAGCGTTCTGATGAAAGTACGACACCAGCCGCGGTGCCTACACCTCCACCGTCTGCGGAACATGTGCGTTTAGTTGTGGAGGCTTTATTTACCATGATCCAAGGCCAGCCCCTTAGGCAGGAGCAAGCGGCTGTGAGGCCAGAACAGGTGGCGGCAAGGCCTGAACCTGTAGTGGATGTGGCTCCTCGATCGGCTGAGAAGCAGCTAACGCGGTTTATGAGTTTCCATCCGCCTACGTTCTCGGGAGCGGGGACTCCGACACAGGCTGAGGATTGGCTCTCACGCGTCAAGCGAGTGATGACGGTGATTGGAACGGCGGAGCATCAGAAAGTTACCTTAGTGACCTTCTTGCTTGAAGGAGAAGCTCGATTGTGGTGGGATGAGATGGAGTTGCATCACTTGGCGGGTCGTCCGTTAACCCAAGTATCCATGGAAGAATTCTCCCGACTCTTCCTAGCGAAGCACCTTCCTGCGGCTCAGCGGATAGCCATGGAAAATGAATTCCAAAGGTTAACACAAGGTGATGGCAGTGTTGATGCATACCTGCATGAATTTACTCTCTTGGGGCGGTATGCGGGTTCTATATTTGCTGATGAACAAAGGAATACCAATCGGTTCTATGAAGGACTGAGGGACAAGCTGAGGTTCCTTGTGTCAAGTTCGGTGAACCAAGGCTTCCAGGCGTTGGTGGACACTGCGAGCACGTTGGAAAAGGATATGAAAAGGGTGCAGGGGAAGAGAGCATTGGTTGTGACGCAACCGGAGTGGAAGGCGCCCCGATCTGGGAAACCATTTTATAAAAAGAGATGGGGCAAGAAGTCCAAGCCCAGTGGACAAGCTCCTTCATCAGTTGCAATGGGAGCAACGTCAGGGGCTACCTCCAAGCCAGATACTCGTATCTGCTTCAATTGTGGCCGAATGGGGCATATTGCGCGAGATTGTCGGATGCCGCCAAAGAGTGAAAAGAAGGCGGGAGCATCTTACGCGGAAAAAGGAAAGGCGGTGGTGGATTCCTCTGCCTCGCAGGCGCAACCCCGGGTCTATAATCTTGGCCTGCAAGAGGCCATCATGTAGAGTGACGTGGTCACAGGTATGAGTTTAGTTTTGCATATGTTCTTGTTTGTATGCTTTACTTAGTACATATATGTTTGCGGTTTGTGTGTGTGACATGTCTGTCACAGGATTTGTGATGATTCGGGACACGCTAGCGCGAGCACTATTTGATACAGGTGCATCGCATTCTTTTCGGTCTAGTGAAATTATTACGTGGCTTGGGATACCCAGTCGTGCAAAGACAGATAGCGTCAGAGTGGTGTTGTCGAATGGCTGTTGGATGCTTGCGGATCAAGCTTGCGATGCGGCGGTTCAGTTAGGAAGTCGGGATTTTCATTTAACTGCATTTGTTTTGCCAATATCGGAATTCGACGTGATTTTTGGGATGGATTGGCTTGCGGAGCAGCATGCTATGATTGATTGCCAGTCCAAAGAAATCACGTTGGGCCAGAATACCGAACAGGAGACAAAGTTCGCGGGTATGCGAGGAGTGGGCGGGACATTGATGTCTGCACTCCAGGTAGTCAAGGCTGTTCGGAAGGGTGCGGAATGTTATTTTTCACTGATTCAGGCTGTTGAGCCTAAGGCCAATTTGTGCGAGGTTCTGATTATGGCAGAATTTACAGATGTGTTTCCCACGGATCTCCCTGGGCTACCACCCCAGCGGGAGATTGACTTCACAATTGAGTTGGTGCCAAGTGCGAAACCTGTGGCCCGCTCGCCATATCGCGTCGTGCCAAAAGAGATGGCTGAATTGCAGGTTCAACTGCAAGAAATGCTGGAGCAAGGGTATATCCGCCCAAGTATGTCACCGTGGAGCGCGCCTGTGCTTTTTGTAAAGAAGAAAGATGGTGGGTTGCGGTTGTGTATTGATTACCGTGAACTGAATAAGCTGACCGAGAAGAATAAGTATCTGATACCCCGGATTGATGAGTTATTCGATCAGCTGGTGGGCTCGACCGTCTATTCGAAGTTGGACCTGAAGTCTGGTTATTACCAGTTGAGAATTCGGGAAAGTGACATTCCCAAAACCGCATTTGGAACGCGTTATGGGCACTATGAGTTCACAGTCATGCCATTTGGACTGTGTAATGCGCCCTCGGTGTTTATGGATCTGATGCACCGTATTTTTCGCAAGTACCTGGATCTGTTTGTGATCGTGTTCATTTATGACATCCTGGTGTACTCGAAGTCAAAAGCTGAGCATGAGATTCACTTGCAGTTGTTGTTGAACACGTTGAGGCAAAATCAGCTCTATGCCAAGTTCTCGAAGTGCGAGTTTTGGTTATCGTCAGTGGCATTTTTGGGCCATGTGGTGAGTGGAGCAGGCATTGCAGTGGATCCAGCGAAGATAAGGGCCATACAGGAGTGGCCAATCTTGTCTTCCATGGCCGAGGTCAGGAGTTTCCTTGGACTTGCGGGCTACTATAGAAGATTTGTGGAAAACTTCTCGCGGATCGCTTTGTCGCTAACCACACTGACGCGAAAAGATCAGAAGTTCGTTTGGACGCCAAAGTGCGCACGAGCTTTTGAAGAGTTGAAGATTCGGCTAACCACGACGCCGGTGTTGTCTTCGCCACGTGGAACCGATGGATTTGTGATTTATAGTGATGCCTCAGGGAGCGGCTTAGTTCATCTGCAGAGCGGAAAGGTTATTGCTTATGGCTCACGTCAGCTGAAGGTGAACGAGCGAAATTATCCCGTCCATGATTTGGAACTAGCGGCGGTGATTTTGCACTCAAGTTGTGGCGACACTACCTTTATGGAGTGAAGGTGGAGATCTATACCAATCATAAGAGCCTAAAGTATCTTTTGGAGCAGAAAGACTTGAACATGCGACAACGAAGGTGGTTGGAGTTCCTTGGGGACTACACTTTTGAGATTCACTATACGCCCGGGAAGGGGAATGTTGTCGCGGATGCCTTGATTCGGCGGGTTCCGGCTAGAGCAAATTGGGTACAAAGGCATGATGAACGTCTTATCCGGGAGCTGGAGGCGTTGGAGATTTATTGTGTTGACAAGAATTGCACTACCACTGCATGTTTGAACTGGATCGAGGTGCAATGTGACCTTGCGGGCCGAGTTCGACGGGCAACGGAGTTGGATGAAGATCTCTTACGCTATGTAAATGAAGGGCCAGGGGGCAAATTCACCTGGATTGACGGTCTTTTGCAAAAAGATGGCCGTTTGTGCGTCCCAAATGTGGGGAAACTGAGGGAAGAACTGATGTATGAAGCGCATTATACAAAGTATTCCATTCACCCCGGGAGCACAAAGATGTTCAATGATATGAAGAAGCTTTTCTGGTGACCAGGGCTCAAGAAAGATGTTGCCCTTTATGTCTCCAAATGCCAAACATGTGCAATGGTGAAGGCGGAATGCCAAAAGCCGGGTGGTTATTTGAAGTCACTGTCGATCCCAGAGTGGAAATTTGATGATATTTCCATGGATTTTGTGCATGGGTTGCCAAGATCGCAGCGAGGAAATGATTCCATTTGGGTCATTGTGGACCGGCTAACAAAAGTAGCACATTTTCTCCCGAACAGGCGGGATGATTCAGTTGAATGTTTGGCAAAGTTATATGTTGACCAGATTGTGCGGCTTCACGGTGTTCCTCGGAGCATCGTAAGTGATCGAGATGGGCGATTCACGTCAAATGATTGGAGGCTAGTTCACCGACTGTTGGGCACGAAGTTGACTTTCAGTACGGCCTTTCATCCCCAAACGGATGGCCAAACTGAACGTACCAACAGAACAATGGAGGACATGCTCTGAATGTGCACCCTTGACTTCGGAAAGAAATGGGAAGATCATCTCTATATGGTAGAGTTTGCATATAATAACAGCTACCAGGCGAGCATTGGGATGGCACCATATGAAGCGCTATATGGAAGGAAGTGTCGTACTCCCTTGTCTTGGGCAGAAGCGGGCGAAGCTCGGGTTTTTAAACCAAATGAGGTTGATGAAGCCAACTCAACCATCCGGACTATTCGAGAGAGATTGCTTATTGCTCAAGATTGACAAGCGAAGTACTACAACGCCAAGCACCGGAACGTGGAACTTGCGGTTGGCGATTGGGTCTACTTGAAGATCAAGCCATTCAAAGGTGTCTCCAGGATTAGACGATTGAAAAAGTTGAGTCCAAGATATTTGGGTCCTTTTGAAGTGGTTGAGCGAGTTGGTGAAGCGGCTTATCGGCTAGCTCTTTCGGCAGACTTGGGTGGGTTACATGATGTCTTTCACATCTTGGTGCCTCAGAAGGCCGTGAAAGATCCAGCTCAAGTGATCGTAGATGATCGTGTGCCGGTGGATTATGGGCTAACAATGAAAGTTAGACTCATTCAGATCGAAGATTGAGCCGAGAAACAGTTGCGGAACAAGACGGTCGGCATGGTAAAAGTCCGTTGGGACAATTACGGACGTGAAGAACTGACATGGGAGCGAGAGCAAACCATGCGAGAAGAGTTCCCTGAGCTGTTTTTGTAATCTGGAGAGAGGATGTTGTAACATAAAAAATTTTGCATGTTGTAACATTTTTCTTGCTGATTACTGATTGCCTTCCTGTGTCTGAATTTCGAGGAAGAAATTTCTTGTAGGAGGGGAGGATTGTAACAGTCCAAATTTCTGAAACAGGAATTTTTGGGTGACACGGCCTGGGACACGGGCGTGTCCCAGGGCGTGTCAGCGGACACGGCCTGCGACACGGGCGTGTCGCAGGGCGTGTCGAGGTTGTGTCGACGATCGGCCTTTGTGTCGACGATTTTTCGCTCGACGATGTGTCGAGAGGAGGAACACGGCCCAGGACACGGGCGTGTCCAAGGCCGTGTCGTGTGCTCGACGACTTTTGCTCGACGATCGTCGAGTGTCGAGACGTGAGTGTTGAGTGTCGAGAGGTTGAACACGGCCTGTTACACGGGCGTGTCACATGACGTGTCAAATCAGGTCGATGAACTCAGCCCGACGAAGGATTTCGACAGGGCGTGTCTTTGTGCCGTGTCTGGGTACACGGCCTGGGACACGGGCGTGTCACAGGCCGTGTGAAGTCTCGGGATGTTTTGGGATTTTTTTCGCCCAGGCACACGGCCACAGACACGGGCGTGTCGGAAGGCGTGTTGGGTGACACGGCCCATGACACGGGCATGTCCCATGGGCGTGTCAATGGTTTGGATAGGTCGGTTGACCACCGCTTGAGGCACACGGCCTGGGACACGGCCGTGTCACAGGTCGTGTCAGGTCAATTTTAGCGTTTCTGGCAGTTTTGTGGCCGTCTATTCCTTCAGCTGGGATCTAAGGGCTGAAGCTTCTTTCCTCTTTTCCTAAAGGCCGAAATCTGAGAAGTTATTCTCATTTTACTTGGCCTTGATCTTTCTTCAAATTGGAGAGAAAGAGAGAGAGGAAGGAGGAAGAATGGGAAGGGCTGCTGCTGGTGGTGCTGTGGTTTACCGACAAGAGATCCGAAGCCGGCGTTGCGGAGGAAAAACTCTTGTGCTTCGTGCAAGCTAGCTTTGCGTTCATGGCACCGAAGCGATCGTCAAGGGTAACGACTTTTCTTCCTAGCCATGTGAAGGCTTCCTTTTGGCATATCTTGTGATTCCCCCACCAAGAGGTGGCTGATTTTGGGAATCTTTAGGTGGATGCTTGAAATCCCCTTTGTTGCATATAGATCCGGAAATGGAGTACGGAATAGGCATGCTGTGTGAAGCCCATCTAGACAGGTTGGTCTGGATTGGTGATGTTGCATACGAACCGGAGAAGACTCCGTGATAACGTGTAGTTTAAGGAGTCAACGGGTTATGCCTGCGAAAAGGAGTAGCAGGAAGTACTGGAGTGGTAGTCCAGGAAAATATCCATGTTATGTTTTTGGGTCCAACCTGTGAATGAGGCACAGGAAGTACTGGTGTGACCAGAAAATGCCCTTTGTGATGCTTGATGTCGTAGGGTGTCCACCTGTGAAACGAGTAACAGGAAGTACTAGCATGGTAGCCAGGAAAGACCCCTGACATTTGTGATTGTGCGGTGTCCACCTGTGGAGAGAGTCACAGGAAGTACTGGGAGGCCCAGGAAAGACCCGTTGTTGTGCTAAGGAAGTGGGTATCGAGAAATACCCAGGCTTGAATGCCAAGAACAGGATTGGTGAGACCGACCCGCGCCTTTGATATAGCCATGAGTACGCTGTACTCGGAGAAGGCAAGGCGATTTGAGCAACGGGGGGTGGAGGATCCGACCTGCGCTATGTCCGTCCGACGTGAGACCAAAAGGTGCGGTCTGTTGGAGCGCATAGCAAGAGTCTTCGGCCTGCGCGCCATGACACAATGGGGGGCTACGGGCCATCCCGGTGTAGGGAGACTAGCTCCGGCTGCATGCCATGGAGTAAATGCTCAAGAGATTTACCATTGGGTTGTGACCCTGATACGGTGGTGGGCAAGAGATTTGCCAGAACACCAAGAATGTGCCCTGAGTGCACGGACCGTTGGGCCGGTGGCGAACGGTTGTGATGGCTTGTGTGCGTGAAAGCACATTTTGATATATATTGCCATACTTGTGATATGATATGCCTGCAGGGAAGAATACCGCTGCCCCGAGAGAAGGGGTAGGGTCGTTATACTTTGGTCAGCTGAACGCTGACCGTTGCTTTTATTTGCCACCATTGGGTGGATTGTCCCTGTACAGGTGCTGGAGAGCCGAGCGGGACGCATAGAGGTTGATGTTCCTGCTGCTGTTGCTGCGATTGCTGCTAGCCCTCGAAGGCTAAATGTGTTCCTTTTGTGTAGTTTCTTTTCATGTGGCCGGCCTGCGCGCCAATTTGTTTAGGCCACTGTTTGAAAGCCATGTAAGGCCATAAGACCAACTCTTTGTACTTGTTGTAAGACATTCCTATATCGTATAAAATGTGGAGTTTTATATTTGGGCATTCATGAGGAGTTCAAATTGTAGTCTAGGCTTCCGCTAGAATGTTGTGTGATAGGTGCGATGCGCTACTCTGGTATCATCCTGTACCTTCACCGCCTGTTTTGTGATATATCCTGTGGGGCCCCGGCCGGACCTTCTAGAATATACCATATGAACGGATGGGGTTGTTACATATGTATCGACTACCGTGTACTGAATAAGCTAATGGAGAAGAACAAATATCTGATTCGAATAATCGATGATTTTTTTAATCAACTAGTTGGATCAACTATGTACTCGAAGCTGTATTTGAAGTTCTGTTATTAGAAACAGGGGATTAGGGAAAGTGATATTCCTAAGACAATGTTTAGTACATGATTTGGACATTATGAGTTCACTATAATGTCGTCCGGGCTAACAAATGCGCTATCAATATTCATGGATTTGATGCACCAAACTTTTTGAGACTACTTGAGCCGGTTTATGATAGTCTTTATAGATGATATATTTGTGTACTTTCAGTTAGAAGAGGATCATTTGAACAATTTGTGTGTTATTTTGCATACCCTGAGAAGGAGTCAGTTGTATGTCTAATTCTCTAAGTGTGAGTTTTGGCTAACATTGGTGGCATTTCTTGGTCATGTGGTTCGTGGAGAGGGCATTATTGTGGATCCGACGAAGATTATTGCGATACGGGAGCGGCCTGTTTCGACTACTGTGGTGGAAGTCGGGAGCTTCCTTGGACTTGCTGGCTATTATAAGTACTTTGTAGAGAACTTTTTGCGGATAGCTCTACCACTCACTACCTTGGCAAGGAAGGATCAGAAGTTCATTTGGATGTCATAGTACACGTGAGCTTTTAAAGAGTTGAAGAATCATGTGACCATGACATCAATCTTGGGTTGTCATGTGGTATAGATGGCTATGAGATATACAGTGACGCCTCAGAGAGCAGCTTAGGCTATGTTCTTCTTCAGTTCAGAAAGGTTATTGCATATAGCTCTCACCATCTAAAGGTGCATGAGAGGAATTATCTGGTTCATGACTTGGAATTGGTGGTTTGCTCTTAAGTTGTAGCAACATTAATCGTATGACGTGAATATTGATATCTTTACAGACCACAAGAGCCTATAGTATCTATTGAATCAGAAGGATCTGAATATGCGATAGAGGAGGTAGATGGAGTTCCTTGGAGATTACACCTTCGAGATTCATTACACTCCCGAGAAGGGAAATATTATCGCTGATGTGTTAAGTCGCAGGGCTCTAATATATGTAAATTGGATTCAGATGCATGATGAGCATTTAATTCATTATTTGGAGGCCTCAGAGATCTCTTGTATGGATAAGAGAGCAAGCGTGAATGCATGTTTGAACTGAACAAAGGTGCAATATGACCTTGCAGACAGAGTTCGACAGACAATGGAGCTTGATGAAAGCATGAAGTGTTATATTGCGGAGACTGCAGATGGGTAAAATTCCCAATTTTCTATTGAAAATGGTTTTTTATGAAAATACAGTCGGTTGTGCATCCCCAATGTTGGTAAACTACGGGTGGAGTTGATGTACGAAGAACATTTCATGAAGTACTCAATCCACCTAGGGAGCACAAAGATGTTTAAGGACATGAAAAAGTTATTTTGGTGACCGGGTTTAAAGAAAGACATAGTCCTCTACGTGACAAAGTGTCGCACTTGCGCACTTGTGAAGGTGGAATATCAGAAGCTTGGTGAATTTTTGAAGTTGTTGATTCCAGAATGGAAGTTTGGTGATATTTTGTGGATTTTGTGCATGGTTAGCATCGATCGCAGCACGAGAATGATGTTGTTTGGGTGATCGTAGACCTCTTAACGATGGTATCACACTTTATTCCAAATCGGAGGGACGATTTAGTTGAAAAGTTGGCCAAATTTTATGTTGATACTATTGTACGATTGCATGGTGTTCCCCGTAGCATCATAAGTGACCGAGATGGGTGTTTTACATTAAATTATTGGAGACTGATCCACCAATTGTTGGGTACCAAACTAAAGTTCATTACGACCATTCATCCATAGATGGATGGTTAGATAGATAGGACCAATTGAACAATGGAGGATATGCTCCATATGTGTGCCCTGGATTTTGACAAGAGGCGAGAGGACCATCTCTATATTATCGAGTTCGCCTACAATAACACTACCAAACAAGTATACAGATGGCGCCCTTCGAGGCTCTTTATGGTAGAAAGTGTCGTACTCCCTTGGCTTGGGCGAAAACATGCAAAACAAAGTTGTTCAAGAGGAAAGATGTTGATGATGCAAATTTGACCATACGAACAATTCAGGAGCGATTGTTGATTATGCAAGATAGGCATGCTAAATACTGCAACACTAAGCACATAGATACCAAGTTTGATGTTGGTGACTGGGTATATCTCAAAATCAAACCTTTTTAAGAGTGTATCAAGGATTTGATGCATGAAAAAGCTAAGTCTGAGATAACTTGGACCGTTTGAGATAATGGAGTGCCTTGTTGAAGCTGCCTATCAGATGGCTCTTTTAATAGAATTAAGTGATTTGCACTATGTGTTTCACGTATCAGTGCTAAGGAAGGCTGTGCAAGAGCCTACTCAAATAGTTGCTGCGGATTAGGTGTCGTTCGATAGTGAGTTAATTACAAAAGTCAAGCCCATTCGTATCAAAGACACAAAGGTCAAGCAGTTGCGGAATTAGGAGATCAGAATGGGTAAGGTCCGTTGGGGCAATTGCGGTCACGATGAACTTTCATGGGAGTGTGAGCAAAACATGATGAAGGAATTCGCCGAGCTGTTCCATTGAGGCACATTTTGTGTGTTATGTACTTCTATATTGTTTTTTTGTACTGTAATATTTATGGATGAAATTTCTTAAAAGAGAGGAGATTTGTAACACTCAAGTTTTCCTACCATTGAAAAATAACAATTCTAAATTTTGGAGCTAATGCTGGCGATAGCGATATCGTTGGCGATAGTGACCAAGCCGATGTAGTCGACAAGACGATGCAGTCGAGATGATGCGGTCAACAAAACAATGCAGTCAACAAAACGATGAAGTTGATTTGTTATCGCTGGCGATAGTGATATCATCAGGCGATAGTGTGCCACGTGGAAAGCAATCACGTGTCAGTTTGTTATACAGCGGTTGATGAGCGGTGCTGACTTAGTCAAGTAGCCACCGCTAGAGATATCATCAGACGATAGCGAATACCGCCCGATGATAACGATTTTTGCAGATTTGTCAATTTGAATCGTGGCTATCCATTCCTTTTGGGCATTTTATCTAATGGCTGAGATTCATCCTTGGAATAGTAAGTGGCTAATGAGATTCCACTCTTCCCATTCTCTCTTTCTTACTCTCTCTCTCTCTCTAAGTTAAGAAAAGGAAGAGGAAGGATGAAAGGAAGAGGAAGAGGAATGGGCAGCCTTTAGAAGAGTTCTTACGGTCGGATTCGTGAGCCGATCAAAGATTCGTGGAGAAGAAGGCATTACAAACCTTTCTTTCTGGATCAACTACAAATTCATGGCTCCGAAACAATCTACAAGGGTAGCAATCTTTCTCCCATTTACTAGGAAATGCTAGTCCTATTGATTTGCATGTTGCATGAATGTTCCTCTACTAACTAGTGGGAGGTGAGACTTTCAACGGGTCGATACTGTTATCCCCGGTAGAAATTGCATATATAGCCTGGATCGATGAACAGACATAGACATGATGTGTGAAGCCCATCCGCGGCAGGTTGGTCTGGATTGGTGATGTTTAAATTGCGCACCGAAGAAGACTCCATGAAAAAATGTGTAGGTTCTCGGAGATTTGGGGTGATGCAGGTTGCTGCAGGAAGTACCGGAGTGTTACTCAAGGAAACACCCAAAGTGGCAACAAAATCGAAGTTCTATTGCTATCACCTACGATAATATTATCGCTGGCGATGACTCTTCTGGTAGAGACCAATGAGCAATTGTATGTGCTGGATGTTAAGTACCCAAGTCTGACAGATTTGATATTCTATTGATATCGCCAAGCGGTAGCAATATTGTTGGTGGTAGCTCCCACAAAGCTTTGTTTATAATTGTGAAGCCTTTGTCCTAGGGACTAGGTGAGTTGCATGTTAACTCGATGAGCCTGTTGTGCCCGGCTTTGGTGGTCATAAGTGCCGATCGAGAAACATAACGTTGGTTATGATATGAATGGAAAATGGGAGCTTGACTCTTGTCGTGTCTCATAGACATGGAAATTTGAGCAATGATATGTGGCTAAACTGTACCTATACTACGTTGTTCGACTCGACTACCTAAAGTACTTAGCTGTCTCATTGGCACAAGAGAGAGTAATTGGCTTTGTGACTGACTAGCAAAATACTCAAAAAACTATACCGTCTAGGTCTGAGATTGAGGATGGTGGTGGGACTCTATAAGTACACCAAAAAGTACCTCGGGAGCACAAAACACGCGGTCGTGAGTGCCGGCTTTTGTTGTGGTTGTGCATATATTGAATGGTGCTCAAACTGCACATTCTTGTGGATATATTGTGTGTGTGTACATATATATATATACACACGAGTGCCCTACACGGGGCTCTGCCCCTATGACTACACGCCACAGTACCCGGTTGGCGATGACAGACTTCGCCCGCCCGACACGGGGCTTCGTCCCTACGGGCCAGGGCGACATTATTGGGTGGGGACATCGAATGTGGGCAGGAGCATCGGTCGTGGGTAGGGACATTAGTGGTTTTGGACATTGGTCATGGGCAGGGACACGGAGCTCCACGCATATGGCCAAGCGCGATAGTACCCGGTCGGTAACAGTACTAGTCGGACTCCTGACATAATTTAAAACAAATAATGTGTGTTATATGGTATCAAAGCGTTGGGTTAATATTCTTTGGAAAATCTGGAATTGCAAAGCTTCCGGCTATACTCAAAAACTAATTGACAATTATTTTTCATCTAATGGTTTGGAATAACAGGCTACTGCAATCAAACTTTGTAAGCATGCATGAGTTATATCCACCATCTTAGGAGAAAGAAAGACAGAATACAGTTAATGAGACAGATAACATAAACAAAAGATATTCAATAATTCAAATAAAGATTCCTTGATCAAAGAAAGAATGTTGCAGACTACCACATCCATCAAATTGATTCATCAACTCTTCCCCGTACCCTAAACTCCACAGTAGTCAGCTCATACCCATTAGCAACACAATGTGATAAGTAGGCAACCATTGCCTTCTTACAACCACAATTATATAGAAAACAAACAAAAACCACAAAAAAGACAAAAGAACCAATTTATGCTCTGTTTTAGACTGTAGTAGCACAAAAAATATCAACTTAAACAACTTCGATTCAGCACTGAAGTTTGGGACACCTTGGTGCAAGTGATCAACACATTGTCGCAGCAACTGGAGGACGAACATCAATGACGATATAGGATAGGAGTGATCGAGGCACTCGTGGATCACCACTTCTACTCGAGCATCCCTCTGTGAATGAAAGCCAATAACTGAGTCATGGTCATACAGTATTTAGGCTCAAAATATCACCAGAATCATTAAGTGTTGACATGAATCAGGAGTTAGCAGTTGAGGGCTGAACCCAAAATATTAAATTTGGGTTAAAAACAGTGCCACTAAGTTCAGAATGCATGTGGGAACAACATCATCACTATGTTCATTACCAAAATTTCACACCACCATGACTTAAAATTACAGCTAACCCAAACAAAGTATAAAAAGCAAAATAATAAAAGATAAAATGACCAAATACAACCTGCTCCCACTGTTGTAAAATAAAGCAAACACATTAGAAATTAAAAGAAAATTCTAAAGAGCAGGAAAAACGCCAAATACAGAAGCCATGATGAAAAGATTCATTCAAGATTAATTTAATGACTGATAATTTTCAAGAAATCATTCTCCAGGTTCTGATGGAAAACTTGTGTGTCAAAAACAGATCACAGTCCTAGCTGTTGGGTGCATTGGAAAATGTGTACCAGATTTGAAGAAGTCTCACCCTACTCAATGATATGCATCAAGGTGTATTTGATGTTGTTTTGAGTTTATATGTGCAGGTTAAGTAAATGCAGGAATGCAGAAAAAATTTCTAAGTCCATGTGTCGACACCTGGAGAAACTGTGTCGACACTTATGAAGGCTTGTGTCGACACTGGAGAAAAGCTATGTCGACACTTGGAGTTAATTGTGTCGACACTTGGAAAGGCTGTGTCGACACCTGAAGAAATTGTGTCGACATACAAAGGCAAAGTCGGCACACAGAGAAGCATTGTTGACATCACCTGTGTCGACACCAAGAGTCAGTATCGACACACAGAGAAGCATTGTCGACATCAACTGTGTCGACACCAAGAGGCAGTGTCGACACACAGGAATACTTAGTTGACATCAATTGTGTCGACACCAAGAGGCAGTGTCGACACACTGAAGACTTTGTCGACATCAACTGTGTCGACACACAGGACTTGTGTCGACACACAGCAGAGATTCAACAAAGTTAAAGAAAGGTGATTGTGTCGACACACAAAATCAGTGTCGACACATTCTACAGAAGCTGTGTCGAGAAGAAGTATCAATAACAAAGGAGATGTGTCGAAACCACCACGACTTGTGTCGACACTTAGTTCACTTGTGTCGACACTTAGTCTACTTGTGTCGACACATGATGAAGTTCAGTCTCGACACTTTCAGACAGAGACAGTATTTCAAGAAGTGACTGGATGACTTGACAGCTGCCATTTTCAACCGGTCTACTGCAACTGTCAGAGCTGTCAGAAGTTTGTTAGAAACCGGATCAGCCGGTTACCTTGGAGAAAGTCTATATAAAGGCATTCTCCTTCAACAGAAAATAAGAATAATAACAACAATTACAATAGAAGACTAAATAAGATTTTCATCAGAAAATCTAAGAAGAAGTAGGAGAGAGAGAGCTCCATCTACACAAATGCAGTTGCTGAACCAGGCTGCTAAGAAGGATTCAGATTGTGATCTGAATATCAAGAAAGGAGCTGATTGAAGATCAACTTCACAGTACTTCAACCCTACTGAGTTCAGATTCAAGAAGCTTTGAAGAAAGCTAAGAGAGGTTGTTCTCTGCCATCAGTTTCTTCCAAGAACTGATTAAGAAACCATCCATCCCTTCTCTCTCTACCTGGGTGGTGGTAAAACACTTTGTAAAATCTATTTTCTGTAGGATCTATTCTAGATCTGAGCTGTAAGCCTGTTATATAAAGGCTGAGTCGTAGGAGATTTAGGTCTCTGAGTGGTAGGGCTGAGTGCCTGAGTTGTAGGAGATTGTATCTCTGAGGTGTAGGCCTTGTTGAAGGCTGAGGTAGGGCTATGTGCCTGAGATGTAGGGGTGTGGATACACTCTGAGTTGTATGAACCTTGATTTGGTTCTGAGCTGTAGGATCTGAGGATCTGAGGTGAAGAGTAGAAGTTAGGACAAATCTAGCACACTGCTAGATAGGCGAAGGGGGAAAGTGAATGTACCCAGACCTTGGGGAACCACTATAAAAACTGTGTGCACTCTATGATTGAATGTTTCTGTGAATGCTGTGTTGTGTTATCTGTAGATTCTGATTAATTAACAGTACAAATATTCTGCCTTAAAGAAAAAGAGAATTACACCTATTCACCCCCCCCCCCTCTAGGTGGTTAGACACTAATTCTTTCAAGTGGTATCAGAGGGAGGTTCCTCAAAGAAGGACTTAACAGTCTGAGTTAGATCCATAAGGCAGATTCAAGATCAAGAAAATGGGTTCAGGAGAAAATCATAAGGAACTAGGTTCTATGAAATTACCCATATATAGGAAGGAGATATTTGGAATCTGGAAAGAAAGGGTTAGGCTGTTTATGGAGGCTTCTAATCCAAGGATCTACATTACAGTAAAGAAAGGTCCTTATATTCCTATGAAGATTTCAGTTCTAGATGCAAACCAAAGAATTCCCAAGGAGTATTCAGATTTGACTAGGGATGAGATCATCCTGGCAACTATGGATAAAAGAGCCCAGAATATCATAGTAAGTGTCATTGATGATGCAACTTTCCAGAATTTGATTCACTGCAAGACCTCCAAGGAAATGTGGGATACTTTGATAGTCTACATGGAGGGTTCTGAAGAAGTCAGACAAGATAGAAAGTCTATGCTGAACCAGGAATATGAGAGTTTCAGACAAGGAAATTCTGACAGTATAACTGAGTGTTATAAAAAGTTCTATAGAATAGTAAATGAGCTGATGTCCTATGGAAGAATCTTCAGTACATATGAACTGAATGATAAATTCCTAAGATCCTTGACAAAGGATTGGGACACTAAGATTTGTGCCATTAGGGAAGTGGCCAAACTTGCAGATATCTCTCCACCCACTTTGTTTGGAAAATTGTTGTCATATGAGATGCAGTTGATGGCTAGGAAAGAGGAAGAGAAAAGTGCAAAAGGGGAGCATAGAGAAAAGTCTGTGGCCTTCAAGGTTGAAGCCACTAGGAAGAATAGGAGGATGTCTCCATCACCTCCTAAGATAGTTGTTGAAATTGCTTCAGATAATTCAGACAACCAAAGTTCAGACAGTAGTGACTCAGATGCAGACTTTGTTGCCTTCACAAGGCAGTTTCAGAGATTCCTGAAGAAGCAGTGGAAGTCTAAGCCTTCCACATCTCAGCCTAAGGATGACTATTATCAAAAGAGGAAGTCATCCAGGAAGGACAGGAGCAGGTCTAAGCCAAGCAAATCTACAACATCAAAGATAATTTGCTACTACTGTAATAGGCCTGGACATGTTGTGCCTGAGTGTCCAGACAAAAGAAAAGAGTCTGCTGATAAAAAGAAGATTCAACACCAGAGCAAGAAGGAGAAATCCTTTATTGCTAAGAAGGAGAAGAGCTTGACAGACCAATCATCTTCAAAGTCAGAATCTGAAGCTGAGGCATACATTGCTTTATATGCAGCAGATGAAGAAGATGAGTTTCTGCAAGTGTTGAACTCTATCTATGAACAAGAAGACCATCAGTGCAACGGACTGATGGCCATGTCAGAAGAAGACAAGTGTCAGGATCAGCCTGGTCCTAGTAAGGTACAATGTTTTTCTAGAAATTCAGATTGTAGTACTGGATCAGAGTCAGCAACTTCTGCATCAAGTGATGTGGATGGGTCTGAGTCTGAAGGTGATATTCATCAACTGATAGATGAATATGGGGACTTGTTGCAGGCACTAAAGAAGAGCAAAAACCTGGCCAAAACTCTGGCTAAGGAGATTGCAGATCTTAAGATGGCTGCATCTGATTCAGAGAAGATGCTGGATCAAAAGTTGAATGAGATTGCCAGATTGAAAAACATAACTGTTATTCAAATGGGCACAATCACATTCAAGAATGATCAGATTAAAAATCTGGAGATTAGACTTCAGAAAGAAAAGGAGATTGTGGCTAGTTTTTCTAAGCCAAAATCTGTATTACCCTTAATAGATGACTTTGTGTCACAAAAGGGTAAGGCTGGATTAGGGTTTAAGATAACTGCATGGACTGCTAAGTTCAATAAAAAAGGCAAAGCCCCAGCACAAAACAAGAAACCTACTGTAAACAATTCAGCTAAGGTTGTACCTAAACAAAGGTATAATAAGTTTGACTGCTGCTGCTGTGGCAAGATAGGCCACTTTGCCTTAGACTGTTGGCACAATTCCAGTGTCAAGAAGAATAGCAGTCTGCCTGTTAGAAATGCTACAGGCTGATTTGTTAAATTTCAGGCTAACATGAACCAAGAACCCAAAACTCATTTGGGTTCTAAGTTTAGGTAATCTTTATTGCAGGTAAGTCTAAGTTGTCATGCCCCTATATGGTACTTGGACAGTGGATGTTCCAGGCACATGACTGGAACAAGGGGGTTGCTGAAGGACTACTCACCTATCATGAATGGGCCTAAGGTAACCTTTGGTGGTTTTGAAAAAGAATTCATCAAAGGATTTGGTAACATTTCTAATAAACAGATTACTATCACTCAAGTGGCCTATGTGAAGGGTTTGAAACACAACCTTATAAGCATAAGTCAGCTGAGTGATTTAGGATATGACATTTCATTTATTAAGAATGGATGTCATATTAAAAGATCAAGTGATCAAAAGGTCATATTGACAGGATATAGAAAAAGAAATGTGTACTGTCTCAACTTTGAGTGTGAGAACAATGGTTCTCCTATTTGTCTTGTAGCTGATGAGAGAGCCTCCCATTGTATTAAATGGCACAAGAGGCTGGCCCATCTTAACTACAAGACCATTGGCCAACTCTTTAGCAAAGAGTTAGTGAGGAATGGTCCTCAAGTTAAGTGTATAAAGGATGGGATATGCTCAGCTTGTCAAAAAGGCAAGCAGACCAAATCTTCCTTTCATAGCCTTGAAAATAAGGATTCAGTGAGGTGTCTATACCTCTTGCATCTGGATATATTTGGTCGTATGGCAGTTCATAGTCTATGTAGGAAGGTCTACACTTTTGTGGTGGTAGATGACTATTCTAGATATTTATGGGTGTTCTTTCTAAGACAAAAATATGAAACCCCAAGTATTTTATATAGTTTTGTCAAACAAATTCAGAATGAGCTGGACAGTATAGTGGTCAAAATTAGAAGTGACCATGACACTGAATTTCAATATGATAGTATGACAAGACTGTGTGAAGAATTTGGGATTTTTCAAGAATTTTCCTCACCTAAAACACCACAGCAAAATGGTATTGTTGAAAGGAAGAATAGAACACTGATTGAGGCTGGTAGAACTCTATTGAGTGACTCTTCTCTCCTAGAATATTTCTAGGTTGAGGCAGTAAACACTACATGTCATGTGATCAATAGGTCTACTATCACCAAAAGCCACAAAAAGACTCCCTATGAGATTATGAAGGACAGAAAATCAAACTTATCCTATTTTAGGATCTTTGGTTGCAAGTGTTATGTCCTTAATAATGGAAAGTCTTATCTAACTAAGTTTGCTGCCAAATCCCAAGATGGGATATTTGTTGGGTACAACAACAATAGTAAGGCTTATAAGGTCTACAACTTGATTACTCAAGTTGTAGAAGAGTTTGTACATGTTGTTTTTGATGAAACAAGACTGATTAACAATGAGTTGCCAAGTAGTGCTTGCAGTTCTACAGGTATAAATGAGAGAATGGAAAAGCTTACCATTACAGAAGATTCAACTGCAAATCAGGAAGTGAAAATGGTGGCTGCTGTCCAGGGGGAGTACAAAACTCTCCAGATGCTAATGAAAACCAAGAGGTGCAGCATAATGAAGAGATTGGAGGTGTTCAACCTGAAGATAGACTACCTCCAGTTATTAGACACTTAAAGGATCATCCAGTAAATCAGATAATTGGTGATCCAAGACAAGTAGTACAAACAAGGAGCAAGAATCTGAACACAGTTCTTTGCTCTAGCTTCTTATCTCAAGTGGAACCCAAGAAATTTGAAGAAGTTGTTCTAGACCCACATTGGATCGATGACATGCAAGAGGAGCTGAATCAGTTCAGAAGGTGTAAGGTCTGAAAATTAGTTCCTAAACCAAAAGACCACAACATTATTGGAACAAAGTAGATCTTTAGGAATAAACTGGATGAGAATGAGATCATTGTGAAGAACAAAGCAAGACTTGTTGTAAAAGGATACAGCTAGGAAGAGGGTATTGATTTTGATCAAACCTTTGCCCCAGTAGCAGGACTGGAAGCAATTAGGATGTTCCTAGCCTATGCAGCATATCAAGGCTTTAAGGTATTTCAAATGGATGTAAAATCAGCATTCCTAAATGAAAATCTAAAAGAGGAAGTATATGTGGAGCAGCCCTCGGGTTTTGTTGATCCACTCTATCCTTCTTATGTCTATAGACTTAGGAAAGCTTTGTATGGGTTGAAACAAGCCCCAAGGGCTTGGTATGAAACCCTGTCTACTTTCCTCATTGAGAACAAATTCTCAAGGGGGAAAATAGATAAGATTCTATTCCTGAGGGAGTCCAAAGGAAAGATTATCCTAGTCCAAATATATGTTGATGAAATAATATTTGGGTCTACTGAAAGTAATCTTTACAGAAAGTTTGCAAAACTTATGCAAGGAAAATTTGAAATGAGCAGTATGGGAGAACTTAAGTTTTTCTTGGGTCTCCAAGTAAGACAGACTGAAGATGGCTTGTCCATTTCCCAGTCAAAGTTCACCCTGGAGTTAATTAAGAAGTATGGTATGGAATCATCCACTACCATGAGAACTCCTTTGGGGACAAGTGTGTCTCTAGGCAAAGATAATGCAGGGAAACCAGTAGATGAAACTTTGTATAGAGGGATAGTTGGCTCCCTCCTATATCTGACTGCTAGTAGACCAGATATCATGTATGCAACATGTGTTTGTGCTAGGTACCAATCATGCCCTAAAAAATCTCATCTGACTGCAGTCAAAAGGATTTTGAGATATCTTAAGGGCACACATAATCTAGGCCTTTGGTACCCTAGGAATGGAGATTTTCTACTGACAGGCTATTCAGATGCAGACTTTGCAGGTTGCAAAGAAGATAGAAAAAGCACCACAGGCACCTGTCAATTTCTAGGAGGAAGATTGGTGTCTTGGAGCAGTAAGAAGCAGACTAGTGTGGCAATTTCCACAGCTGAGTCTGAATATGTGGCAGCAGGAAGTTGTTGTGCATAGCTGTTGTGGATTCAGCACCAGCTAGTAGACTATGGTATTCAGGTAAGTAGAACACCTTTATTTTGTGATTCTACAAGTGCAATTTCTATTGCTAATAATCCTGTTTCATATAGTAGGACTAAGCATATAGAGATTAGATACCATTTTCTTAGAGAACATGTAGAGAAAGAGGACATCTCACTAGAATTTGTCAAAACAGATTATCAAATTGCAGATATGTTTACTAAGCCTCTAGATGAAACTAAATTCAATAAGTTTAAAATTGAATTAGGAATGTTGAACATAGATTAGTTTCACAAAATTGGCTTAGTAAAATTGTGTCGACACAAGGAGTTGTCTGTGTCGACACATAGAAGTGGTGTCGACATTCTAGGGAAATGATGTCGACACATCTAAAAAATTGGTGTCGACACTTCAGAGAAGTAGTGTCGACACATCCAGAAGTGCTGTCGACACATCCAGAGGTGGTGTCGACACTTAGGATCAACACAATTTTCGTCGAGTGAAGTATCGACTAATCGTCGAGCGCAAATGTATAAGTGTCGACGCATAGAAGTAAACACTTATGTCGAGACATTAGAAGTCTGTGTCGACACTTTTCAACAGTGTCGACACATTAAGAGAATTATGACGTGCCTTTTCACCTTCGTCTTTAGAAAGGTATAAATAGGTCAACAACATTGTCTGTCGACACGCTCTCCATAGTTTCGAGACCAAATCTTTATGTCGACAAATTCTCTCATCTAAATTCAAGATTTCACTCAACCCTAATGGTGCCCAAGCTTGAAGACAATGTCAATGAAGGCTATGAGCTGGTACGCAACGCCTTTGGCCTAGCGGAACCTGAAATTAAAGCTGTAGTAACCCTAATTGTAGAGAATGGTTTGGAGTTTCTGGTATCTGAACCAACTAAGATTTGGAAGAAAGAAACACTAGAATTCTTTGGTGTTGCTACCCTAGATCAAACTGGACTCAAAATTAGATCCACAGTCCATGGAGTAAAGGTGAAAATCACCCAGAAGAGTTTAAGGAAAGTTCTTCACCTTCCAAGAACACAAGAAGAAGAAGATGTACCTGCTTCTAAGCTAAGGGAAGCACTTCAATAGTGTGGACTCGATTCCACCATGAAGATTGGCTCAGCTTTGAACAGGAAAGGCATGAATATGCAAGGGAAGTTTTTGTCTGAAGTTGTAGGTAAAGTGATTCTCTGTAAACCAGGGGCATGATAGGATTTCAGCCTATATGTTCAATCTTATGACCAAAATAATCTACACACTACATACTGATTGGTCAGCAGTAATATTTGAGAAGATTAAGGAAAGTATGAAGAAGCCAAATCTGGGAAGAATTGTGAGCTTGTATTTAGCTGGAACAATACCTGAAGTGATGGAACAGTCAGCAGGGACTAAGATAAATCACATGAGAAGGATGGATATCAGGATAATATCCAGATGGGATAGGGTCCTAACAAAGGACATGCCTGAGGAAGATAGGCAAGAGATTCCTGAGAAATCTACAGCACAAGATACTTCTGCACAAGATATTACAGATAGTGCTCAGGTGCAGGGGGAGCCACATGATGAGGAAGAGCCAATACACTTGGAAAGTGATATGGCTACTCAGACTATACTTGAGGTAATACATGAGGTTAATCAATCCATTCTTAATGATAAGGATGAGACATTAACTGAATTTTTGATTGATGTTGACCAGCCAACACAACTACACAGTCAAGCTCAAGATGTAATCATGGAGGATACATCAACAGTTGCTGATGCTCCAGTGTTAAGAGAATCTCCAGTCCCTACTCAACAAGAATTCACCCTTGAAGAGTTGTTTCTAGATATAGTACAACCTGAATTTGAGGGGGAGAAAGCAGATTTTGAGGAGGAGCAAGTTAACCTTGAGGAGGAGCAAGCTAACCTTGAGGGGGAACAAGTAAGGTCTCAAGGGGAGAATGCAAGGACTGAGGTGGAGCTGATAAGAACTGAGGAGGAGCAAAGGACTCAGGGGGAGCAACCAAGAACTACACAAGACTTGCCTCCTAGTCCTAAGGATAGAGTTAATATAGCCAATACCTCAGATTCTGAGGATGAAGAAGCTACAAGAGCTAAGAAGAGGAAGCTAATGGTCTTCAAAAGGAGAAGTCAAAGCTACAAGAAGGCATTACAAATTGCTGCTCCACAACCTGCCCCAACAACTGATTACAGCTCATTGTTGGTTGCCTTACAGATCAAGTTGGATGAGCAAAGGATTGCCATAGAGAAGTATCTGGATGAAACTCATAAGGATCTGCAACTCTCCTTGGCTACAGATATTAAATCTATAAGATTTGAAGTAAATCAGCATAAGAAGGAGATGACATATTGCTTTCATAAAGGAGGCAATGCTGTGGTGTTTCTAGCAACACATCAAGAGAAAATCAAGACTCAAGTTGATGACATAGCTGTCAAGCAAGGATATGTTCTAGAAAATCAGATTAGAATGAATGATAATCTGACAGAATCACATAATGTGATTGTTACAGAACTGATTAATGTTACAACTGCCCAGACTGAGGACAAGGCTAAAGCCAAGATAGAGTTTTCTAAGGGGGAGTTTGATAAGCAATTACAGGAAGGCCTAGCTGCTGTCAAAACAGCTATTGAGCAATCTCAAAAGACCATTTCTGGATAGCTGCTAAAGTTAAAGGCATTCTATAAAGATGGTGTTAATTTTCTTGATGAACAAATCAAATTTCAAAAGGATGACCTTAGGGATCATGTAGCCAGAGAAGTCATAAAGGGGGAGAGAGTATTAGTCAAAACTGGATCTGATCATGCTAAATGGATATCAAATAGCATCAGAGCCACACTTGGATATTCACCCCTCTATGATGATGACAATGTGGCTGAGTTAGGTATATATCCTGCTTATTTTGGAGGTGAACAAGTTGAAGTTGCCCAAGTTATTTATCCTCCAGCTAATTTTGAGATGATTCACCATGAAGTACATTCTATATACAGTCCTCCAGAGGGTAATAAAAATATTATCCTTGAGAAAGTAGATATGCCAGTACTAGAGGCAGTTTTGAACAAAGAGCAAGAAGCTCTTTTGTCAAAGAAAAGATTCAGAGAACAGGCAGAGCTGAAGCCTGATTTTGAGCAGTGGAGTCCAACATCAAGGAACATTATATTAACTGCTTGGAAAGTTGTAAAGGACCAGACCCATGATAGGGGAAAATGGTACTCAAAACAAGAATGGCAGAAGCATGAAGCCAGACAAGAAGCCATAGTTCAATATAGAAGAAAGGCTAAAGCTGGGAAGCTACCTCCTAATGCTCAGGAGCCTAGCAAATATTTCCCAAAGCCCTTTCACTAATTTGAAAGGCAAAGAATAAGGGCTGAAGAGCAGAAGAAGAAAGATCTTAAGGGCAAGAAGTCAGTTGATGATACTGATGCTCCTGTACAAGCCAAGATCCAAACATGCAAAGGCATAGTCATCAAGGAGCCTGAGCAGCCTTAGGATAGACTTACTAGATTTTACAATTCTGTAATCTTTAAATCTATGTAAACTTTTGAAAAAGAAACTTTTGTAGTTTGAACAAAACATTAATGAATGTTCATTGTGTTAGCATTGCTATTCTGTGATGATATATTATACATGTTTTGTTTAAAAGTTACCCTGTCATATAATATTTTTATACATCATAATGTATATTTGTTATGAATGGTGTATATCATTGACTAAGGGTTATGACTTCTCCAAATAGGGGGAGATTGTTGGGTACATTGGAAAATGTGTACCAGATTTGAAGAAGCCTCACCCTACTCAATGATATGCATCAAGGTGTATTTGATGTTATTTTGAGTTTATATGTGCAAGTTAAGTAAATGTAGGAATGCAGAAAAAATTTCTAATTCCATGTGTCGATACCTGGAGAAACTATGTCGACACTTATGAAGGCTTGTGTCGACACTGGAGAAAAGTTGTGTCGACACTTGGAGTTAATTGTGTCGACACTTGGAAAGGCTGTGTCGACACCTGAAGAAACTGTGTCGACATACAGAGGCAGAGTCGGCACACAGAGATGCATTGTCGACATCAACTATGTCGACACCAAGAGGCAGTGTCGACACACAGAGAAGCATTGTCGACATCAACTGTGTTGACACCAAGAGGCAGTGTCGACACACAGGAATACTTAGTCAACATTAATTGTGTCGACACCAAGAGGCAGTGTCGACACACTGAAGACTTTGTCGACATCAACTGTGTCGACACACAGCAGAGATTCAACAAAGTTAAAAAAAGGTGATTGTGTCGACACACAGAATCAGTGTCGACACATTCTACAGAAGCTGTGTCGAGAAGAAGTATCAACAATAAAGAAGATGTGTCGACACCACTACGACTTATGTCAACACTTAGTTCACTTGTGTCGACACTTAGTCTACTTGTGTCGACACATGATGAAGTTCAGTCTCGACACTTTCAGACAGAGACAGTATTTCAAGAAGTGAACTGGATGACTTGACAGCTGTCATTTTCAACCGGTCTACTGCAACTGTCAGAGCTGTCAGAAGTTTGTTAGAAACCGGATCAGCCAGTTACCTTGGAGAAAGTCTATATAAAGGCATTCTCCTTCAATAGAAAATAAGACTAATAACAACAGTTACAATAGAAGACTAAAGAAGATTTTCATCAGAAAATCTAAGAAGAAGTAGGAGAGAGAGAGAGAGAGAGCTCCATCTACACAAGTGCAGTTGCTGAACCAGGTTGCTAAGAAGGATTCAAATTGTGATCTAAATATCAAGAAAGGAGCTTATTAAAGATCAACTTCACAGGAGTTCAACCCTACTGAGTTCAGATTCAAGAAGCTTTGAAGAAAGCTAAGAGAGGTTGTTCCTCTGCCATCAGTTTCTTCCAAGAACTGATCAAGAAACCATCCATCCCTTCTCTCTCTACCTGGGTGGTGGTAAAACACTTTGTAAAATCTATTTTCTATAGGATCTATTCTAGATCTGAGTTATAAGCCTGTTATATAAAGGCGGAGTTGTAGGATATTTAGGTCTCTGAGTGGTAGGGCTGAGTGCCTGAGTTGTAGGAGATTGTATCTCTGAGGTGTAGGCCTTGTTGAAGGCTGAGGTAGGGCTGTGTGCCTGAGCTATAGGGGTGTGGATACACTCTGAGTTGTATGAACCTTGATTGGGTTCTGAGCTGTAAGATCTGCGGATCTGAAGTGAAGAGTAGAAGTTAGGCCGAATCTAGCACACTACTAGATATGCGAAGGGGGAAAGTGGATGTACCCAGACCTTGGGGAACCACTATAAAAACTGTGTGCACTCTGTGATTGAATGTTTTTGTGAATGTTGTGCTGTGTTAGCTGTAGATTCTGATTAATTAACATTACAAATATTCTGTCTTAAAGAAAAAGAGAATTACATCTATTCACCCCCCCCCCCCCCTCTAGGTGGTTAGACATTAATTCTTTCACTAGCTTCTCTGATCAAGACTCTAACGCATCAGTTTCAGAATCAGCGATCAATCACGACAGACATGGTCGTTGGCTTAAGCAAAATGATCATGAGAGGGGGGAAATAAACATAGAGAAGTTTAGCAAAAGATAAATATATGAAAAGCTGAGTAGTTGAAATTGCAAAGAAGAAACTGAGGTCATTATGAAGCGCAATATCCAAGTTGAGTTGAAATCAGAGAAGAAGTGGTTGAGAGGGAGAGGTACCTATTGAGGCGCTAGGGAAGAACAAATGTGAAGAGAAAAAACTGCATGAAATGCTGGAATAAAGACTGGAATGAACAACAGAATAGCAGAGCAGGTATTGATTTATCTTGAACAAAGTGGTAAACGCATTAGGGGGAGGGAATGAAGCCTGAAATGACAGTGAGTACCTATTGAACGCGAATAAATGGCAGAGAAATCTGGAATCGAACTAAGAGCACCTGCTGCGAGATAATGTCCGGAGCGAATAAATCTGGAGTTCTCGTAGAAGCCAGATGTCATCCCAGTATGGCTCGCAGCCGACGTCGACATCAGTGTTGTCGTCGGTGTCGTGTCGTCGGTGTCGGTGTTGTCGTCGGGCACGACACCGTCGTCGGGGATGACACCGCCGTCGGGGACGCCACCGCCGTCGGGGACGCCACCGCCGTCTGTGTCATTGTTGGCCAAGAGATAGGCGTGGCCGGTGGACATCAGTAGGACGGAGGAGAGTAGAGCTCGGAAATTAAAGAAGATGTGAGGGATGAAGTGGTATTAAAAAAAGTATAATGGAAGGATTCAAAATAAAGAAGATGTGAGTGACTGACGTGACGACGAGTTTGCTGCTGCTTTGGCTTTCGACAGTATAAATGGAAAATTCCTAGGGGCGCGGGTAAAATAGCTGGCAGGAGGTGTTGTTCAAAGAAAAAAATCTGCTTTTGGCCGAAAAAGCGAGGAAGCAGCGACTATTTAAAATAAAGTAATTTGAACGGTCTTGATTAAATGAGTGGGCTCTATTCAACTGTTTAGATGCAATTCAATACATCTTTATAATATAGAGATATTGAATGGTGCAGATTAGAATATTGATCTTAATTCAACGGTTGAGATGAAGCCCAGAATAGCACCAGAGAACTACTTTTTGGCAGCATTAGGGACCGAAATCCGAGAATGTATAAAGATATATATATATATATATATATATATATATATATATATATATATATATATATATATATATATATATATATTTCTATACTGCTTGTTTACAAGGAAGGAGAACTACCGCCCCGAGAAAGGGGTGGGGTTGTTGCACCTTCGTGGTCAGCTTTAGCTTACCACTCTTTTGTTTTCCATGTCTTTGTGGATTGTACCTGTGTAGGTGCTGGCAAGCCAAGCGGGAAATTACGAGTTAAAGCCCTTTTACATAGCTAGCCCTTGAAGGCTGTGTTTTAGTGTTTAGCTTCATGTATGGCCAACCTGCGTGCCGATGTATATAAATCATGTTGTGACATAAACACTTTTGGAACAGCTTGCAAGGCCTTAAGACCAAACCTTTTATGTACATTAATTCCTGATTTTTATATAGTGGCTATTCCATATGGTGGGTTATAGTTATTTAAATTTCTTTTGTTAGAATGTAACTTTGTGTTAGGTTGCGTAGATTCTTGGTTTAATTTTGTAACCCCGTTGTCTGTTTGTTGAATATGGCGCGGGGCCCCGACCGGACCTTATGTTATATTCTTCATGATGGGCGTTACACAGGGTAATTATGAATGGCTATGCAAAACTTCTTCCTGAGTGGTGTTGAGGTAGTGAACTTTTGATGATGGAAGTTCCCCCTAGGTTAACGGGCATCGACACGATTCCAACCGCTTCTTTTGGGTACTGGTGACAGTCCCTAATCTCGCTTTCTTTTCACGCTTTGTTGTTGACACGGTTCTTCATAGGCAATCCTTCTGACATCATTCGCGGTGTTAGACGACTCATCTTTTGTGGAGCCTAAAGTTCTCACAAGGTAACGAAAGTTGATTGCCTAACACGAAAGTTGAGCATGGGGCGCGAGAGGCCCCTAAATGCCTTATTATGATGAGCATCTGATCCTGGAACTCTTCCATCCAACAGATGCATAATTCTAAGGACGTAAATTGCACAGTGACGACTTCTTTGAGAAGTAGTGTGTTGCTGACAGGTGTATTAATGGAGGCTTTATTAGCGTATTCTCCGGACACGCTCTCACTGGTTTCCTGTGCACTTGCCTTCTCCATTGTCGTTAATCATGAGTGCCACGTCGAAGCAATTACAGTCTTCAATATGTTTTCAGAGTTTTGGGAATGCCTTTCCCACAGACGTCGCTAAACTATTATGGGTCGCTCGACGCTCTTGTTATCCGGTTGAATTGAATTATCTCAGCTCAAGAGCGAGCCGAGCGTGCAAATAGCCAAAGTTAAATTAGATGGCTGACAATAAGGTTTTAGTGTGGTAAAACTTCAAAAAAGGGAAAAAAAGTCATGTGACTGGATTGGTGCCATCCAAATTCCTCTATGTTTTGGTGTGTTACAAATGAAAGTAGAGAACTCAATTGTGACAGTCCACATATCGTTACAATAGTAGTAGTAGTAGAAGAGGAGCCTTTGAGGGTGACCGATCACCTCTTGAGAAGCTAAGTATTTGACGAAGTAAGAAGCGAGAAGCTTGAGTTGATTTTTGACGAAAGTGAGATCTTCAAGCCATATCCAAATGAGATCTTCGAAGGCGAAGAAGATCTTCATGTTCTGAAGGAGATCTTCAAGAGGTCGTGAGGTTGTAAACGGCTGGCCTCCACGACCACTCCCCAGCTGGCCTCCGCGGCCACACCCCAGACCGGCACCCTCAGACTGGCCGGACTGCTGGCCTACTTAGGGTGCACAGATGGTCGCCCGACCGGCCCTCACCAACCGGGTTCCATCTCCAACCATCATCTATCGACCTCCACCGGCTGGCCCCTCTGCTGCCATCTAGCCTTTGTCGTTCAACTGGTTTGGTCGCGTAACTACCACACTACATCACCGACATAACCGCCCATTATGGGGGTGCGTATAACTAAATCCCATAATGAGTGAGTGTGTAACCAATTTCCTAAATATACACATAATAAAGTGTAAGATATCAGGATGAGCATAACAACAATAAGCATTATGGTCTGCGTATAACAAATAATATGTTTATGGTGTGTGCGTAGTTATATCTAGAATGGGTGTGTGTATCACATAAATTGGTTATAGTGTGTGAAACAAATACCTATAATATGTACATAAATTGATCATGGTGTGCGGATAGCCAAAAAACCACCCTAACCTCTTATTTACTGAAATGTCACCCACAAAAACTTTAAAAGGGCCTAAGGCCCTCCTTTCATTCCACATTGTTTCCTACATGTTAAAGCCGGGAAAAGCTCTATTGTAAAATTTGGATCAAGGCAGCCTAAGGTTATCGGTTCGGCGATCGGGCTCAACGGCTAACGAGCTAGGACACAGAAATAGACAGACAACTAAAAGGACCCCAGGTGTTGCGGCAGGGAGGTCCCACCACGTACCCGGATGCTTAGAAGAAGCTTCTCCTCCATAACCAAAAATGGTCAAGCAGGGTACAAGTTAGATTCTTGCTGGCGACTAAGTCAAGACAGCGACTAAGATGGATAGTCGCTAGCTCACGACCTGTCTCTCTGAAGAAAGGATCCAAAGGCTCAACTCGAAGTCTAGGAAATGAGGTGGTCGAGATCTTTTCCGAGATTCTGAAGCTCATCTCCACGTACCCTTGGGGTCCTATTTATAGGAAAATCTAAGAGGAGGTGGGGTCTTATTTATATCCTCACCTCTGGAGACTATGCGACTTCTTGAGGGAGCTCGCTCAGGCAGGGCGATTAACTGTCCTAGTCGCCTACATAGATAGTATATGAGGGGAGCTCATAATACTAACCCATGCCTTCTGTTGTCTTGTGCTTTGACTATGACTTCTGTCTTGACTTGGTTACTTTGACTCTTGCTGACCTGGCTCTAGAGAGGTCCACCCTCGATAAATATGGGATGTACACAATCCCCGATCTTTTCGAGAGACTTAAGAGATAAGAATGAAACATCTAATACTTATTCGGCAAGCTACTTGAGCGAGTATCTGAGTTACTCACGACCGATGGATGGCTGCTGGACTCTATAAATAGGGGGTGGCTGGTCTTCGAGGTATGCTTTTTGAACTCACAAGCGATGTCGAAGTCTGCCGAGCAAGTCTACCAAGCGAGTATTGTCATCTTGTCTAGATTCCTTGAGCCAAAAAGGCCAAAAGTCCGCGAGATGGCAAAGTCGCTGCCGACCATTCTCTGCTCAAGAAGAAGAAGTTGAAGAAGAAGAAGAAGAAATTGCTTGCTTCAAAAACTGACAACTCGCCTCCGCCTACTGAGGATGTCACCTCCCCTGCTGACCATTCTGACATTCCAGCCCACACCAAGAGGCTCCTCGACGATCTCGGGTTGACCTATATTCTCGAGCAATCTGCTCTTGAAGCTTCTCTCCTCCCTACGTTGTCTTATACCCCTGTCTCGGACCTCATCGGGTCCCAGACACAGCTGCAAACGGATATTGTTGCCTCGCTAGGTTACTACGATCTCGTCGATGACTCGAGTTGCTGAACAATTCCATTCTACCTTGCTAACTCTTATTCTGAACTCGCAGCTCCTTCGCCGACGACATTTGGTAAGCATCTGGATGTCACTCCCATGCGATGAGTTCCACTGGTTGCCCTTAAAGCTCAGCAACAATCACGATTTGGGTACACTGTTCGGATCAACGTCGGTCCCAAGAAGGTGCCGAAAAAACTCTTGAGGCGAGGAAAAAGGATCTCCCAGTGACAAAGTACTCGCAACCTGGGGCAAGCAAAGCCCCCACTCTGCGACCACCTCATCGCTACCAACGAGGAGCACTCGTATGCCGCTACCTCCTCCTTCGATCAGTCCGTCTCGATCGAGGGCGAGCACCCCTTTACCTCTGCCACCTCATTTGTCGTCAAATAACGAAGCTCGCCCTGAAATCTGCCCGGAAACTACAACCCTTCTGAACCCGCCTGAGAGCTCATCGTGAGATCGGTACAGAAGGTGCATGAGCTATTTCCCGCCGAGGACCAGTGGTCACGACCTTGGAGGTCGTGGACAGGAGCAGGCAGCCGAGCACCTAGGAGGCACCTCATCGGGCCTACTAGAATCATCTCATTATAACTCGTCCCCTCGTCGATCTCAATCCCCTCGGCAAGGTAGCTCGCTTGTTGTTGAATTGGTCTCACTGCTGATACTGGTTCTAACTGGTTCAACGACTTCTTATTTGTCTTGACAGGTTGCCCTGCAACCCTTGGAGCGCCTTTCATCGATGACCTCGGGCTTCCTACTCACGAGTATCGCCAAGCTACTGCCCGCACATACATCAAGTTGGAGGCGAAGTTCGACCAACTCGCCATCTGCGAGCCTTATCGCCGGATCTCGACACTGGTGGTGAGGATGGCGAAGAACGAAGAGCTGTAAGAGCGGCTTGCAGCTTATGAGACCCACATCCACATGATTAATGAGCTGGAGCGACGACAATCGATGACCGATCATTGCCTACAACTTCATCATGAGAAGTTGGCTGGCATGTGGGCGAGCATGGGAACGATGAGGTGACTGGCGATGATGGAAGACCAGCTGCGTCGGGGCGACGATGCGATGGCGGTGGCGAGCGAGCACTATCGGCGAGCACGCGAGATGGGCTGGGCTGGGCGACATCCACCTCTTCCTGAGCAGCGGTCTCCTAGGACTAAGGATTTTTCCTTTCTTTTATATTTTTCCTCGCGTCCCACGATATTGTAATGAAATCTGTTATATTCTTTTATATAATGACGAGTTTGTATCTCACAATTGATTTGGTGATTTGCTCTTTATTTTGTGTTGATACTCGTCTACATCATACGATTACTTGAGTTGTCTGTGCAGGTTTAGGCGAGCTAACGGTCTTCTGAATACCTTGCATGAGTTAGGGTTCATAGCTAGGGTTGATCTGTTAGTTAGCATGCGACTTAGGATGATACTCACGCAAGGTTGATATACCCCGCATGCCTCTGCCTATAAATAAAAAGGGTAGGCGGGCCTTTCGTATGCTATTGTGGTTTCTAAACCCTTCTCGCGAGTATTTCGTTCTTGCTTGCACCTCCCTTCTTGCTGCTCTTTACTCGTTCTTCCTTCCATGATCTTCTCCTCGCTCTTTCTTGCTAAACTTGTACTCCCCGAAGAAGATAGTTAGTGATGATGTCAATACCCGCCGACAGGCCCATGCGATCAACTTCACCAAGGCCATCTTCAAGAAGTTTGTTGCTACCAAGCGAGACTTAGAGGATTTCTGCCAAAGGCACCTGCCTGAGGAGTACTCGGCCAGGATCCCCGCCCGAACCAAGTGACTAAACCCCTTCCTCTAGGGTGAGACCATCCTGCCCCTCCGCCACTTTGAAGTCGGCCCGCGACTTCCTCTGTGGCTAGAGTACTGCCAAATCCTGCGGTATTTCAGGTTCATCCCTGCTCAGATCATTCTGAACGAGGTGGCGATGATCATGGGATTTCTCTGCTTCCTGCAGGAAGAAAACATAGCCTTTGATCTCTCCATCTTCAGGAAGATCTTTGCCTTTTCCGCGACCGCCGAGGGTGTCATTTTCTTCAGTAGCCATGTCTGCACCTTGGTCAACACGACGAACAAGGTGCACCGATGTGGCGAGTATCCGGTCATCGTCACCAACGACTTTTAAGGGGTGTCACGCAGGCCGCACTAGTCAACAGAAGTAACCTTCTTGCCACCCATTTTGGAGGGTCAGCGCGAGAAGTTATTCGAAGCCTTCCACGGCCGGTGATTTGAGGTCATCCACTGGCATCTGAATGTCAACTCGCTGGACGAGGTCTTCCCCTGCGAAGGTATATAACTTGGCAGGATCTTACTACACTCGCTAATTTGATTCTGATCATTGCTGTGACTTTACTAATTATTTTACCACATCTGCAGCTACTCGTGTTCTTCCACGAGAACCACTTCCTCTGGAGAAGGAAGTCGCATCATCGCGCCAGGGTTTGATGAACCCGCTTGCTGATATTGAGGAGATCCTGCCTTCTGCGGGATTTAAGGGCCAGTCACGAGCTAGTGACAAGGAGGGCTACTCGCAAAAGAAGCTGGACAAGGGGAAGGAGAAAGTTAAGTCCCATGTTCATGCGAGGAAGCGTGCGAAGATCTCCCATGAATTCTTCAATGGGAGGGAGTTGTTGGTTGATGTTGGGGCGTCGCACTTCCATCCGAACTACATCCTTGGCGGCAACGACAAGGACGTCTTCAGATGCTCGCTGGTGTCTTGGGCGGTGGGAGATCACAAGGTGACTCTAAGCACCAACTTACCCATCTGGTCGGAAGACTGAGAGGATAAGTGGAGGCTTACGAAGTCACCTTCACGCTCTATAGGCGAGCCAATGCCAAGCCCATGCTGGATCCTAGCGTATAGGTGCTCTCCCATCAGATAGCTCGTGTGCTCCTGCGAGCTTCCGAGCTGGGTCATCATACTGCGAGGAGGCTCTTCGAGTCGCATGAAGCGCTGAAGATTGTTTCACAGAAGGCGATCAACCTGGGGATGTAATCGGTCCCGTAGAAGGACTATGAGGTAGCTTGTACTTCTCTGTGCGACTTAGTCGCCACTTTACTTGATGGATTTTTTTGACTGTTTGTTTTTTATACACGCGGGCTGTCGAGATCGAGATGACAAAGAAAATCTCCAAGCTCGAGCAAGAGTTCACTGATACGAAGACTGAACTAGAGATCACCCAAATCTGGGATGCTGAGTTGGATACTCGCTCGGTGGTTGCTGAAGCTCGCCCTAGACCCGTAGATACTCACCCAGCTAAGCAACAACTAGAGGTGAGTCCTCATGGGATGGGCAAGAATATCCACCTCTATGGGGACGAGATGTCCGCTATTTGCCCCGGGATCGTGTGAGTAACGGGAGACGCCGTTCTCGCCAAGCTGAGGATAGACGGCTTTATTGGCCCGGAGGCCGACCACTTGATGGTTGCGGACCTTATCCCTGGCATGCTAGCCAAGGAGTCCAACCCGCCTGATCGCATCCTATCCTTCGCTTCTGATTCCAGCGACGAGGACATCAACAGTGGAGAGAGAGACAACGATAGCGATGATGATGAGGATGACGAGGACGATGCTAACAATAAGGAAGATGTCGTCATTGAAGACGAGGAGTACCAGCTTGATAATGGCGACGACGAGTCCTAGTCGGTCGGCGACCTCCTACGTCTAAACATGTACAGATAGAAATATAACATAGAAAATTTTTGTAGACGAACCTTTATCAAATGTGTCATTACTTCATTTTGCTCAATAATGCACACTGTATAATACAAGATTTTTTTTTCTATAATGCGTTGTCATTTTTGCTTTTTCATACGCATACTCGCTTTTTGATGATACTCGCTAGGCTCATAGGCGCGGAGAAGTTGAGTGCCCGTTGTGCGCGTACACGCTTGTTGATGGTACTCGCCAGTCTCATGGGCGCGAAGAGGTTGAGTGTTCGTTGTGCGCGATCTTTACTCGCATATTAGCTCATACAAATTCACTCAACGTTACTTGCACCTGCATAGTCGCACCCACGTGCTCGCACATCGCTACTCGCACCTGCATGGTCGCAGACTCATGCTCGCACGTCGCTGCTCATACATGCATGGTCGCAGTCACATGCTCGCACATCGTTGGTCGCACCTACATGGTCGCGCACATGTATGCTAGCACAAAACACATCATTATATCTATTTGATTTCCATAAATTTTGATGAAACGGACCATAGAATGGATCTTGTTGAAAGGAAAACTGAAAGATTCTCTCGCTTGCCAACGACGATCCTTCTGATAAAGGAGTTGCACTCGGTGGTCTCATAAGATGCACACTCTCGAGTTCAACACTCCACTTCAAGCAACAAAGAATTTGAAGGGATCCAAAGATATAGAGCGACAGTCGGGGGTCCAACTGGATGCACACACTCGAGGTCTCCATCCAACTACGGACTAAAACCTTCCAGAGCTTCTTTTCCCAGTTCCTTCCAAAAGTATGATGGGTTATCCCACCTTCGTAACGACAGTGACAAGTTCTGCTTCGCAGGACAAACAGTCGCTAAGAGCGTGTCTTTTAGTCTTCTCAAAGACCGGTGACGCCTTTACACAAAGTATCGATTTTATGAGGTTGATCCATTATCGAGTTTAGGAGGTTAGCATCCAGTCCTATTCCAGAGAGTTCCTCCAGCTAGAGGAGATGTGCAATCGGGGGTAGCTAGTCTGTCATACAAGAGGGAAGTTGATCTCGACTGTCAATGTAGAGGCTCAGTCTTAAAAGGATACTTAAATCCCGACACATCATCTCATCGTCCGTCCTGGGCTTTTTAGGAGAATCAGGTCGTATGCAGGTTTCCCAAATTAATTATGGAGATTGACTTCATTACTTTTAGCTAACTTGAGACGATCTCAACAAAGAAGACAATTCACATCCACCCATGCTTCCAGGGGCGAGGACATTTGTAAACAAAGTAGAAACAATCTTACAGATAAACAATCATTATATATTACCTTTAAGGATAGAAACTTTTCAGGTTGTCCCCGCTCCAGGTGCTTCCCACCAGCTCTCCTTCTTGATTTTGTAGGCGATAGCCTCCAATGGCTAGAGCCTCTTAGACGATGAAGGGTCCTTCCCAGTTAGGATTCAGCTTGTCAATGGCAGCCGCTATTCCTGATGCGTCCACCATCTTAATGACAAGGTCTCCTCCAAGGAAGTGTTTGAGGCAAACATTTTTGTCAAAGTGCTATGTCATTCGCCTCTTGATCTCCTCTTTGTATATGGAGGCTAGGTCTCGAAGCACCTCGATGTAGTCCAGTGAAAGCTTTTGAGCATCTTCATTCTCCAGGCGTCATTCTTCACTGCCTTCTCCTGCCACTACAACCCTCAGGCTCCGAACCTCGAATTCCACTGGTATGAGGGCCTTAGACCCATGGGATAACTTGAACGGTGTTTCCCCCGAGTCCGGGTTAAGAGTTTTTCTCAGAGCCCATAGGATCGTGGGGAGTTGCTTCGCCCAGTTCCCCTTTAAGTTGGTGACCTTCTTCAAGAGGTTGATGATCAACTTGTTGGCGGCTTCTACTTATCCGTTGCTCCGAGGATGATGTATAGAGGTGAATCGAAGATCAATCCCTAGCTGCTTGCATAAGTCCTCTAACTCCAGACTGGTAAATTGCAGGTCATTGTCGGTGATGATGATGAGGGAGATCCCAAACATGCAGGCGATCTCTCCCCAGATGAAGTCCTTCACGATCTGATACGTGGCCTTGACAAGTGCTTTTGTCACGATCCACTTGGAGAAATAGTCGATCATGACAAGAACAAACTTCCTCTAGCCGCTGGCTTGGGCAAAAGGGCCTATCAAATCTATTCCCCAGTCGGCGAAAGGCCAGGGACTGGTGATCGAGCAAAGTTTTTGAGCTGGTTGTAACTGAAGAGGTGCTTAAGGGTAAGAGTTCTAGAGTGGCTACCAAACTCTCTTGAATAAATTTCTCCAAGCACTCGAGGGATTTCTGCTTCTGACAGGCATCTGGCTAGAGGCCCAAAATGGTTTTGCGGTATAGTTCCCCTGCATGCAACAGATAGTAAGCAACTTTGTATCGAAATTTCCTTTAGTATCCCTCGCTGGCAGGAAGCTGGCCTATCGTTAAGAATGTAACAAACGGGTCCTTCCAAGAAGCCCTCTCCTCTATCTCCATCATCTCCCCTTCCTCGATGGACGGTCAAAATAAATCTGTCACTGTTCCATAGGTGATTTAAATTATGAAATAAATTTAAATAGTATCTAAGAAAAAAATATTATTAACAAATACAAAATGATACATTGTAAAATATATTTAATACTATACAATAATTTTATTTTGATAACAATAATTTTATTGCAAATAAAAAAGATTTAAAAGTTAAAAATACTTGATTTATTATAAGTTTTTTCAAACTTATAAATTTATATTAAAAATATGAAATAATCACCTAATAAATGTATTAAATATTTTCCTATTTTTTATAATATGAAATTAAAAATTTGTGAATAATTATACAAAATTGATTGTAAGAATAAAATGTTAAAAAATTGAAATAATAAGTTTAATCGATTTAAACATACATAATATAGTATCCATAGGTGATTTGAATATATGATATTTGTCTGCAAATATAACATAAAATAAAATATCGGGTGATATATTTAAAAGTCGTGTCGGCTGATATATCGAAAAAGATCGGACATGTCGACCTATATTTTACAAAAGGACATAATCTATTATTTTGAGAAAAACATATCGTTTTCCTCTAAAAAATGACATGTCGGGAGACATGTCGGACATGTCGGAGGACATTTAAAATAGTGAGTATTATTAGAAATAGGGTTTTAATTCCCCTTATAACCATAGTCGAGCCCCCCGGGTCCAATTTCACAGCCCATCTCCCGCTTTCCGCAGCCCCGACACCCTCTCCCTTGCCGATTCTGTCTCTCCCCCGTTCCCGCAACCCGCACGCTTTGCCGGCGCCGTTTCCTGCTTCTCCTCCCTCCCCTAGGGCCAACGACTCCAATCCCTCCAAGGGCCGGTGCATTCTGTGCTTTTTCCTTCTTCTCCCGGAGACGACAACAATGACAACTGCCTCTCCCTTAAAGCCGACAGTCCCTCCTCCTGGCCGGCAACAGAGCCATTTCTTCCTCCAAGTGTAGGAAGGCCCACCACCTCCTCTTACTCGTCGATTTGGCCAGTGGATCGCAAGAGGGTCACCAAGGATTTGCTTGATTCTTCCCTCCTTGGATTTTGAGCCCGGATTTGGGTTTCTTCGGTGAAAAATTTCTATCCTCTCCTCTATACAGAATTTTTATCGCATTAATGTGATATTTTCGCGCTCCGATCAACATATTTACATTGATCCAAGCATTTTGCCCTCTAGTAACCGTCTAACTCCATTGTGGTTTTGATTTTTGGCGTCACTCATCGGCCCGTTGGTGGGATCTCTCCAAAACCCTCTCTGATTTAGGGTTTTTGTGACTCAAAAGCGGCCAACTTCTCAATCCTTCACGATAACTCTTTTCCCCTCACTCTTGAGAGAGGTAATTTGCTAAACCGCTCTTGAATTACATTTGTAAAATAAACTGCTGGTGCAAGTGTGGTCTTCTGCCTTGTCAATTATCAAATATTGTTTGTGATTATTCCTGAACTGATTTAATAGGACCTTTGTCTTTGCTTGCAGCTCTTAGTTGTCGCAAGTAGTTCTGTTTCACCTTAAAGCACGTGGAGAATTCTCTCTCACTTGCAAACCAACCAAGGGTTTAAATTTCTTATTTATGTATCTAAATTATTTTCCGACATCGGACAACACAAAAATCATTACTTATTAGCATGTCATATTATATCAGAAATCTCTAAAGAAAATTATGGAATACTTAGGTCCCGAGTGTCATAAGCAAATCGTGGAAGGGGGGGGGCTTAGATGGTTTATCGTCTTGTTTGCATGGTCACGATAAACAAGAAATATCTTATTTTTTCTAATAAGCCCTACGCTTGAACTTGAGTGTGAACCATGTGCAGACACTATAAATCCCTATTCATTTCGGCGATTACAGCTTATGTCGTTGCCAAAACAATTATGCTAAAACTCCGGAGTAGGCTAATAAATTTCAGATATTTTGTTGACACAGTTACTTGCATGTTTACTGTCTTGCTACAAGATAAAGTGGTACTTTAATATTGTCCGTTCACCTCTATTTGTACATTAATTTTATAAGTTGCTTATTGTTTAAACTTGTGTTCCGAGACATTTTCCTTCTTGTTTTGAATTTTGTCTTAGGTTTCGTGACTTCGTCACCTTCTTCTTGAGTTGTTCAGCACCGAGTTCTTGTGTTCATGAAGGTCTATTTTGTTATTACGTAGTCAAGTTCTATGTATTTTGTTCTTGTAGTGTTGGATTTTATCATTATGTACTAATTATGTCAGACATTTTCTTTTGTCTTGGACAAATGCTAGGCTGTATTACTATTCTAGAATTCAATAGTAATGACATGTGCACCTCTTTGGTTTATTACTTTGATATTTTGTGCCAACAAATGTGTGTCATGAGATTTTTATTAAAGTACATGTTCATCTACTTTTTACCTTTTCACCACTCATTATTAAAGCATATGCATAATTATAAAATAGTATTGTTTTTCTCAATTTATTTATTTTTAAAACTAACAACATTAAATCTGATTCTGCCTAACAGACATGGAACTTCTTCCGCCCATGCCTGTTGCATCACGACCCGCCAGAAGTGTACTCTGATCTTTGCTTTTAGACGGGTCGTGACACGGGGAAGTGTAGATCCGATAATAATGGATTAGATTCGGGCTGAAAATGTCAGATCGGGGCTGATCCGGAAAGGGGGAGGGTTAATATTTGTGGCTCCACATGTAGGGGGGGTGGTGGCTTGGATGAGTGAGAGCCTAAAATGGCGGCGTCGCAGCAGAGGTGGATCTGGGAAAGGGGCAGGCAGCAGTGGCTAGGGATGCAGGGGAGTGGTTGGCTGGGAGCGGAATTGGAGCAGGGAGGTTGGGGGCTTAACAAGAGGTCAGCGGGTGTTGAGGTTGGAGGAACGGTGGCCTGGACGGTTGGCAGTTGCAGGAAGGTGGAAGGAACAGGTCGCAGGTTTGGAGAGGGGAACAGCGACAGAGTTTTTGTTGGTCGGCGGTGGACAGGGAAAAAAACTATACTATAGGAATAGTAAATTTCATATTTGAACAGTAACATGAGACCGGCAAGGCTTATCAGACTGACGACCAATCAGAGGTCCTCAACCGATGCTTGGAGACGTACTTCCGTTGCTTCGTGGGAGAGCAATCGCATAGCTGGGCTAAGTGGCTCGGGTGGGCCGAGTATTCGTACAACACTGCCCACCACCAGGCGGTCGGCACCACCCGTTTGAGGTTGTTTACGGCCAGCCTCCTCCGTCCATCGTCCTCCACCTCCCAGGAGAATGTCAGGTTGAGAGCCTGGCCACAGCTCTTCGCGATAGGGATGTCATTCTAGATCACCGAAAGCACCACCTCTGACGGGCCCAGCAGAAGATGGTTTCCTTTGCCCACAAGAAATGTTGAGACCTCTCCTTCGAAGTAGGAGAGAAGGACTTCATCAAACTCCACCCATACCGTCAGCTTTCGGTAGCCCGATGGTCGTGCCCAAAATTAGCGCCCCGATTCTTCGGGCTATTCGAGGTACTTGCACGCATCAGGGAGGTTTCCTCCCAAGCGGAAGCCGCATCCACATGGTCTTCTATGTCTCGCAGCTACGACGTGTAGTAGGCGAGCACGCCACCACAGATCAGCTCTTGGCCGATCTCGACCTTACCGTAGAGGCGCCCTACTACCCTGCCTCGATCATCAATCGTCGATGGCACATTCCAGGGGACCATATATCAGAGGAAGTTCTTGTGTCTTGGACCGTCATCCCGACTCGGACGAAACGTGGCTTCCCTGGAATGATTTTCTCTTCCAGTTTCCTGACTACTGCCTTGAGTACAAGGCACATTATCCAGACGACGACATTGTTACGGAACTATACGACGACGAGCCACCATGGCAAGTCTACACGCGTCGGGCGCGTATATCGCAGGGGCCCACCGAGAACGCGGAGGATATTTAATATTAAATATGTTGATATGTATGCTTGTTGCATTTTTAGTATTTTCAGTATTTCTTATTTTCAGCATTTCCTTTTGTATTCGCTCCTCGCCACTATAAGAGGGCATGCGGGCATTGTATTTCTTTATCTTGGATGAATTAATGTTTTCTCTCCTCTCTTCTCTAACCCTAACTCTCCCCCTCTCTTCCTCTCTCTCTCCTCTCCCTCTCTCTCTCTCTCATTCACCTTCTCCTAGCCGATTGTATGCCTCTGCCTGGGTTCTTACCACCCTCCATCGTAAGTCAATTTTTGAAAATATGGGTGCACCTTGCAATTGGTCGAATAAGTCATCAATTCTCGATAAGAGATACCAATTTTTAACTGTTACCTTATTCAATCCTCTATAGTCAATACACATGCACATATTCTGCAACATCCCAAGGTTATGTAGGCAGGAAAAGAGGATATCACACAGCGGTAGGTTGATACCGCGTGCCGGTAGTGTTAGGCGTCGAGAGCGTTGAGTGAGGCGGGTGACTCAACGCCTAGTCTATCGCGCGGCGGTATGTTGTTATCGCGTTGCGCTAGCCATTTTATTGGTCGAGCTCTCGGGATTTTATCGCCCGTGGGTAGTGATACCGCAGACGGTAGCTTGGCAATTTATTTATCGAAGCTCTTGGGTTTCTACCGCGCGACGGTAGTAACTATCGCGTGGTAGTAGCGGGAGCGGTCGTGTCGTAACCGTCCCCAACTACCGCGAGGCACTAGCATCCTATCACGTGATGATAGTGAAGTTGTAACGTCATGGACACGTGTCGGCCTATGGTTGGAGGGCCTGAGCGGTGGTACACGAAACGAGGAGTAGATTAACAGTACCACGCTACGGTAGCTAGTTACCGCGCGGCGGTAGCTCTGTTTTTAGTGTTGGTCTGGCCGTTTCTCTTCATTTATTTTGGAGTTTGAGAAACTTGGGCTGGGCATTTGGATGAGGAGAAGCAGCTCCGGAGAGAGAAGATCTCGCCACCATTTGAGACTCGGAACTCAGATTTGCAAGCCAAGTTCGGATCTATAGAGGCAAAGCCGATACGATCGTTTTCATCTGGCTAGAATCTCTTCCATGGGGCCGAAGCGGACTTCTAGGGTAACGATCCTCTTCCTTGTACATGTGAAGTCCTTTTTGGCATTAGAGGGTAGACACCCCACGAACACGTGGATGTGGTTCTCCCGATGGGTAGGTCTGTGCATCCCCGTTAGGTTTGCATTTAGATCCGGAATCGAAGTACAAAATAGGCATGCTGTGTGAAGCCCATCCGGACAGGTTGGTCTGGATAGGTGATATTTGTACGTTTTTGTATGCCAGAGAAGACTCCGTGGTTATCGCGTATATTTTAGAGTTGCGGGGTGTGCATATGGCTGCATAACTGCATTGAGAGTACTGGATGTAGACTCCAGGAAAACACCCAAGTTGGGGGAAGAATTGATAGTCTTTATCTCTACCGCGTGACGGTAGAGCTACCGCCGACGATAACTCCCAGTGAGCGTTGTATTGTTTGTTGAGACCCACTTCTTGGAAACCTTGTGGCCGTTTGCTGAAGCCTATCTCTGGGAGACCTATGGGCTATTATGTGTGGCCTGTCTTGTGAGACCTAGAGGCCATGGGTGCCTGTTTCTCGAAGACCTGGGGGCCAATTTGTGGAGCATGAGCTTAAGTTGCTAAGCTTTGGTAGTCATGAGTGCTAGCATAGGATCCTTACAGAGTTATGGATCATGCGAAAAAGGGAAAGGGGATGCTGACCCGCGTCAGGCCTGCGAGTCGGACGATTTGAGCATGGGATATGGCTGAACTGTACCCACCCCTATGCCGGTCGACTTGGAGTGGTCAAGGTGTAAATCACATGACTTGTCATAGCACTGAGGCATTGTCTCTAGCCTTGGCCCTTGTGAGACTGAAAGATCAAACGTTGTTTACCGTCACAGAGAGTGGTGGTGTGACCCTTGTGGTCCTTTGCACTAAGAATGTGCCCTGAGAGCATGGGGCGTTGGGCGTTTGCACCAACATCCGTGGATAATGGTGCTTAAGTTGCACGTTTTGATTGCCAATATGATTGTACTAATGCCTGCAGGGAAGGAGCACCGCCACCCCTAGTGAGGGGTAGGTTGGTTATAATTTGGTCAGCTAATGATGACCGTTGCTATTGTTTGCCACCGTGCGGTGGAATGTTTCGTGCTGGTATAGCCAATCCAAACGGGAAATAGTGGGCTGGAGCCCAGGACTGCTAAGCTGGCGCTTGAAGGCCAAAGCAAATTACCCATTTATTTTATTGTTCATGTGTGACCGGCCTACGCGCCGATGCATGCAAGACATTTTAATTTGAGCTTAACAATGTAAGACCCTAAGGCCAAGAATATTTGTATATTTGTTTATTCATTCCTACTTTTATGTTAGTGGGCATTTAATTGGTTGGGTTCCTGTTAACCTTTAAATTACTTCCGTTAGAATGCACTATGTGATATGATGCACGTATTTGGATTATGATTTCAATTAGTAACTCCCTTGACAGTTTGTAGAATATGGCATTGGACCACGACCGGACCGCCTGTTATATGTTATGTGACGGACGAGGATGTTAGAAAGTTGGTATCAGACTCTGGTGTCGGTCTTCCTTATTCGAATTTGTGGTCGAATTCTTTTAAGGGGTGGTGAGCGCATGTATGTGCGTTACCGTTATAACATAAAAGAACACATGAATGTCCACTTAGGAATGAAAATACACATGTTTGAGGAACCTGCGTATTCCTATGATTGCTTTTTGGCAATTGTTTGTCACATAATTGAGTGTTTCACGATTATAGGTAACTAGGAGTGGTGCAGAGCAATCACAACGTCAACACTCTGCGGAGAGTAGTGCGCCCAATGATGCGCCTGTGACCCCTCCTTCTGTTGAAACCATCTGTATGGTAGCCAAAGCAGTGTTCGCTATGATTAATGCCCAACCAGGGAGGCATGTGATGTAACAACCCTAGCCGATACAATGTTACAGCGTCACGGCTCCGCTCTAGTCGTTGCTACCGAGCTGCAGCCCAAGCACCCCAACCCCTCTCCATCCCACCGGTGGGTTGTTGGTGGCTGCAGCCTCCCTTTAATGAGCGAACCCGACAGTTAAGCTGGGTCGTACGGGGACTTCCCAGGAGGTCACCCATCCCAGTACTACTCTCGCCCAAGTACGCTTAACTATGGAGTTCTTTCACTTCTCATCACCAATTGAGCTGCAGCTCAACTAGTGATGAGAAGTGAAAGAACTCCATAGTTAAGCGTGCTTGGGCGAGAGTAGTACTGGGATGGGTGACCTCCTGGGAAGTCCCCGTACGGCCCAACTTAACTGTCGAGTTCGCTCATCAAAGGGAGGCTGTGGCCACCAACAACCCGCCTGTGGAGGGAGAGGGGTTGGGGTGCTTGGGCTGCAGCCCGGTAACGTCGCCTAGAGCGGAGCCGTGATGCTGTCACGTTGGATCGGCTAGGAGCGTTAAAATAAAAGTGCACTTTTTATTGTAACGCCCCTAGTCGATCCAACGTGACAGCGTCACGGCTCCGCTCTAGGCGACGCTACCGGGCTACATCCCAAGCACCCCAACCCCTCTCCCTCCACAGGCGGGTTGTTGGTGGCCACAACCTCCCTTTGATGAGGTAAACTCGATAGTCAAGCATGCACTATGGGGACTTCCCATGAGGTCACCCATCCCAGTACTACTCCAGCCCGAGCACGCTTAACTATGCAGTTCTTTCAACTCTCATCACCAATTGAGCTGCAACTCAATTGGTGATGAGAAGTGAAGGAACTCCATAGTTAAGCGTGCTTGGGAGAGAGTAGTACTGGGATGGGTGACCTCCTGGGAAGTCCCCGTAGTGCGGGCTTGACTATCGAGTTTATCTCATCAAAGGGAGGCAGTGGCCACCAACAACCCGCCTGAGGAGGGAGAGGGGTTGGGGTGCTTGGACTGCAGCCCGGTAGCGTCGCCTAGAGCGGAGCCGTGACGTTGTCACGTTGGATCGGCTAGGGGCGTTACAATAAAAAAGTGCACTTTTATTGTAACGTCCCCTTTGCCGTCCGTGGATCAACACCACTAGGCCTCCGGCGGACCGTTACCGGGCTGCAGCCCAAGCACCCCAACCCCTCTCCATGGACTACCTCAATCGGCGCCTCTGCCCACTGGCGGGTTGTTGTTGGTCACAGCCTCCCTTTGATGAGGTAAACTCGATAGTCAGGCCCGCACTACGGGGACTTCCCAGGAGGTCACCCATCCTAGTACTACTCCAGCCCGAGCACGCTTAACTATGGAGTTCTTTCAACTCTCATCACCAATTGATCTGCAGCTCAGTTGGTGATGAGAGTTGAAAGAACTCCATAGTTAAGCGTGCTCGGGCTGGAGTAGTACTAGGATGGGTGACCTCCTGGGAAGTCCCCGTAGTGCGGGCCTGACTATCGAGTTTACCTCATCAAAGGGAGGTTGTGGCCAACAACAACCCGCCAGTGGGCAGAGGCGCCGATTGAGGTAGTCCATGGAGAGGGGTTGGGGTGCTTGGGCTGCAGCCCAGTAACGGTCCGCCGGAGGCCTAGTGGTGTTGATCCACGGACGGCAAAGGGGACGTTACATGTGCAACCTCCTGCTCCTAGAATAGGTCATGTACCGCTTGGCATAGCGGAACCTATAATGGCAAATCAAGTAGCAGCAGAGCCCGTAGTGTAGAGGAGAGCAACTGAGAAACAACTAAAGCACGTGATGAGCTTTAATCCCCCAATATTCTTGTGGACTGAGACCCCAAATGCAAGCTGAGGACTGGCTTTCCAGAGTCAAGAGAGTCATGTCCGCAACAAAGACTGAGGAGTGGTAGAAGGTTACGATAACTACTTTCCTTCTGGATAGTGAAGCAAGGTTATGATGGGAGGGGGTACATCACTTCGCTGGGAGGCAACTTTCTGATATCTCGATGGAGGAGTTCTCAAGACTATTTTTGGCACGGTTCATCCCGTCAATGCAGAAAATAGCTATGGAGAATCGGTTACAGAAACTGACTCAGGGTGACAGTAGCATGGATGACTACCTTCATGAGTTCACAAGATTGGGGCATTATACTGGCTCCACCTTTACTGATAAGGAGCGCAAGACCATCCGGTTCTATGAAAGACTGCACGACGATCTGAGATTGCTACTCTCAGTGTTGGGTTTTTCTACACGACACAACACTTGTGCGCAGCGGAAATAATGAACAAGAAAAGCCCAAAGAATTTAGATCTGACAATATTCATGAATCAAGTAGTAAAACTTGTTGTAAAAAAAATTACCTTTGAGGGATTGAGTTTATACTCAACCTAGATGCTCCAGAAAAATTAATCGGCTATTAAGCGGCTCGAGTCCTAAGCGTAGAAAGTATATTCGCGCATCTACAGGAAATCGACACGATCGGGAGAACCCGCAGTCACTTGTAAAACAAGCACTAGGTCGGTAGAGGACACTCACCATCTCCAGAGATTGTTAGATCTGTTGAAGGAGAGGCAGCGACACACTCGCCGGGATCGAGATCGGTGACAGCGACGGCGAAGGCGGAACGACTTCCGTCGGGCTTTTAGGTCTACCGTCTTTCGCACAGTACAGCTCGTGTGCTTGGACAGAAATATCGCACACTATAGAAACCCCTAAAACTTCCTATTTATGCCCAAGTAATAAACAGAACAGTTCCGCCGCTATCCGCAGACCCAAGACTTAGATTACAAAACTTCGGCCAAACAACCCTTGTCGCGACGAATCGTCGAGTATCCATGACATATATGACTAATCGTATAGTATCATCTTATACTCGATGAATCGTTGAGTATCCATAAGACACATGACGAACTTAACGCCATCCTTAGCTGAATCAACGCTTGACCCTGCAAAGGCATTGAGTGGACTCAATGCTGTTAACGCTTCCTGCGCCATACTAGACGAATCGTCGAATGGCGTTGAGTGCACTCAATGCACTCAACGCCTAAGTGCTAGATTCGTCAAGTAACCCTTTACTCGACGAAGGTGTTGAGTGAGCTCAACGCACTCAACGCCTGAGGCTCAGACTCGTCGAATCAACACCTTGACTCAACGAATCGCCGAGTATAGTCAATACACTCAACGCTTAAGTATCATACTCTTAGAATCAACAGTTTGACTCGACGAATCGTTGAATATACTCATCACACTCAATGCCGCCATTCTACGAGTTAACGCTTAACTCGACGAAAATGTTGATTGGTCTCAACCCACTCGACGCCATTAAGCTAGGTTGAACTAAGTCTTTTCAACTCATCATATGAGCTATATCATACAAATCCAATCTCTCAAATTCTCCACAATCTTATATGCAACGCTGATAGACTCATACTGAGTTGGCAGTGAGGTCGCATGCTTGATCACTTCTAGATTACAATAGTAACACCAACCGTCTCCCACTTAATCTTGAAAGTATCAAACAAAAGCTTCACAAATAATGAGCGGCATCTAGCAATACATCATTGCTCCCCAAACAGTAAGAGTTTCTTAAACTTAAAAGCCATTGCGACCAATGTTATAGTGTTGTCATGTCCCTCCGTCCCTTATATCCGGATAGAACTAGAGGTATAGACCGTGTTACCCTCATAATTGTTCAATCCCAATTTCCTGATCTAAAATGGACTTCTAAAAATTGGTGAGCCCAATATCATATATTGACTCAACCAAGCATGACCATACATTTCTCAGTCTCATTCCATCAAGGGGCCCATTGATGCAACTCCTATCATAAAGGAGGACAAATCTCATCTCTACTCACATACAAGCACCCAAATGACTCGTAACGTACCCAACCGAGTAAACTCATACAAGTACTCATCCACCATCTTGTCTCGTTGCACCGAGTGCAAAAACTGTCTCTGAAGGGCTAAACTCATTGAAGAGGGGCTATACCGCTTTAGGAAGGCACTCACAAACTCATCCATAGACGGGGTGCGTCTAGGAAACTGACAGCCACAATGGCTCACCCACCACAACTTTGCGTCACCCTCCAACATAAAGGCCATAAACTGAGACTGCTTGTCCTATGGGGTCTTTACCACTTTCAAAAGTTCCTGAATCCTTGCCAACCAATCCTCGGCATCAGTCGGTGTACCAACTCCCTTAAATGTCGGAGGATGAAAACTCAAAAAGTACTACATCTGATGATCTCCCTGCCCAACAACAATTTTCTCAGTTAACAGCTTTATTTGTTTGGCCCCTCCCCCAAGCGCGACATGTGTTGTATCTGGGGTAATGAGAGTCATTACCTAAGCAATATGTGTCACAACCTGTCTCGCCGTCACACCTTGGGCCGCTACCATTGCCTATGCTAGCATGCGATAGAAATCGACTGGAGATACACTCATGTCCATGGGACCCGGAGCAGTAACACTACTCGTCATATGCTCCTCTTGCGGTCTCGACGTCCTCGCATTATCAGTTCCACCATAACATAGGCAAGGTAACAAACGAATCTGAATCTATTCATGTAACTTTAACACAATGGCAGTCATAGTCACGCAGAACACTCCTATGCGGACAACTTTTTTACGCGATTTGACTTCATTAAATCGATCACTTAACCTCACAGCTTTTGGTATTATAAAATGATATAAGAACACTACACATTTCAAAACTCAGAATATGAAACAACAAAAAACTCTAAACGGAAACTAGAAGCTGTCCACAATCACATATGAGTTTACAAATTGCCTTGTGACCATACATCAACTACAAGATTAAATCAACTTTCATCATACCATTCAAATAAAAAATACAACAATCCTATGCAACCTCAACATGCAAGCCAAAAACAAAGTAAAGGAAACATAACGCACTACCAAAACACGAGGAACATTTCATGAGGCATAGGACTTTTTGGCCATCGAGCTAGCTCAAGCTTGCGAACCTTGCCATGTAAAAATTTGATGTAGTGTGGGTCAGTTAAGGCTGACCTCAACTATATAACAAACACCCCGCCTCTCGGTCATCCCAAGTGGACCCCGGGGCACTCCATCACCCTGCAGGTCAGCACTTCGTATGCATATGTAATAAAACATAAAATAACATAGAAACAACATGGATGAGTGTTACAAACATCAAACACGTTTCTATGTTGAGCATTTAAATAAAATGGGTCTACAATGTAACATGAATGCAAACCTGAGTTTCACCTAAGACACCTTATAACGTGAATTATTCTAATATATCAACACACATCATCACATCACATCTATCACATGGGTGCTCACATGTCCTCAAAGTCATGCAAGCTCGAGGCCAAGAACTCTCGCAGATACCCCACCTGCACATGGATCACAACACCATCGGGTTTGTCTATCAACTCCTCTGTTCTTGCCAATATTAGTGATTCGAGCTCAACTGATGCTAAGAACTCTTACTTAGACCCCACTCACATATGAATCACAACACCATCAGGCTTGTCCAAAAAGCACAAGTGTTCTCGTCAGTTTTCACAAAAGGGGACTTGTCTTGCCGGGACACCCTCCACATGTGAATCACAACATTACGAGATAAGTCAGCCGACCACGAAGACTAAGCCGTGTTTTCACCAATAAATGAACATCACAATCCATCTCACATTCATTGCGTACATTTTACCGCCCCAAGCCAACATTCATTCTCACACGGACCATAAGATGTCGTAATGATGTCTTTGTCGTAATTGAATTTATAACAGAATTCCTAAAATGCATGTCAACTAACATCACTAAATTGGATCACCGGTCGCGATTACGGCTTCACCCATAATGCCTAATCCACTAACAGAGCGGATTTCTAATGCAAGAAAATATGCCGGGGACGGACTCAATTGACCCGGTGGTTCCTCTTGAACTAAGGCGACTCAGATCCCTTTCACTTGAGAGATCTGGTGCCAAAATATTGCAAGAATGGTAAAGGCATAAAAGAAAGATGTCATGCACACACCCGAAGACCGAGATGAGAGATGTCATTACCTTACAAAACCTTTTCCTTACCATGAAAACTTTGAACAACACAGATGAATGTGTTCGCCTTCACGCCCACCAAGTCACGAATGAGTAGAAAAATCTGAGGGGAGAACCCCTTTGTCCTTTTTAGGGTTCACAAACACAAGACCTAGGCCATTGGATCAAGCCCCAAAAGATCGGACGCCCAAAAATCGCTAGTTTACGAAACCAGTTCATGACACCCTGCCGTGGCATGCATCAACAAGAACTCGACATAACGTCGACAACCACTCAACACCCCTGCATGGATGAGAACTCGACGCAATATCGACATAGACCCGACGCACCTGCGTCGATGGGAACTCGACGCAGCGGTGACATCCACTCGACGCACTTGCGTCGATGAGAACTCGACGTATCACCGACATCCACTCGACGCACTTGTGTCGATGAGAACTCGACGCAACATCAACATCCACTCTCTGCCTCTAGGCCAATTATTTTTGGGGTGTTACACGTCTAATATGCTACAATGAAGTTGTTTTCACAGAATACTGCAATATTCTAAAAATACAAACAGTATTGTCAAATATCATAGTATTTCGATAAATCATGTTGTTTTTGCAGAAACCAACGATTTGATAAGAGCATTCACCGCGATCTTAAGAAAAAACACAGATAAGAGTAACCCACACAGAGGAAGGTAGAGATGAATCGTGGGCCATCCAATCGTAGTATGATCAGACGGTTTACAAAATTTAAAATACTTCATTTTTCTTTGATTTTTTAGTAAATACGATCGCATTTAATAAGCTGTCAGTCATATCTTTGATCAGACGACCCACCATTCCTATGGCTTCATTTGGTTCGGCGGTGACGGATCGATCTGGCGGGTGGAAACAGAGTGGTCGAATCGGAGGGGAGATGTGACTTCTTCAAACGGAGCTTTTTGGGACGTTTCTCAAGGCGGGCGGGAGGGCGAAAACGGAGCAAACGCCACTGAAAATTCATTTATTTGCCCGCCTTCTGACGACGTTTCCTCCAAACAAAGTGCCAAAACGCCAAACTAAATAGAGCCTACATATGAATTCAGACTATTTCTCCACCAAATAAGAGAATAGTGAATAGACGGAAAAACGGGCATTTATCGCCGCCAACGTGTCTCCAAATTTTCCCGTTATTCGGAGTTGGACCACAAGCCGACGGCGGGCCTCTTCGCCGCCAGCTTCTTCAACCGGACGGTAACAAGCCTCCTTATCAGCCATTTATTATCACCTGCATCACTCGTTCCACTTGGACGCTTATCATTTCCTCTTCCTTCATTCTCAGAACGGGCGAAGACGCCGATTGTCGAGGAGAGTTTTAAACAAGAGAATGAGCCGCTCACTTATTGCTCGCCTCTCCATCATCCCCAACTCCTCCTTCCGCCTCTTATCCTTTCGAATGTTCGTGTTTATTGATAAAACCCTTGCACCATTTCTTCTTCCCAGTCTCATCTTCTGGTTTTATCAGCAGGTGCGGCAGCTCAAGTCGAAGCCAATCGTACGTCTCGAGTGGAATTCCGATGTCGATGGCTCCTACTTTTCCTGTCGCAGCTTCTCGTTTCCGCTGCCACTGTACGGAAAGAGAGGTCTTAGGAAGTTCGGCTAGCCCTAAGAGGTGAGTTCAGGCTCCCCTGTTCTTATCTCCTACGAAATATATCACGATGCAAGTTTGAGGCTTTACGGCACCCCTGAAATACGGTTTTTGGCATTTTGCGCCCCGAATGTGTAAAATGGGAGCTTTGCACCCCCAATTATCGATTTTTGGCATTTTGCTCCACAAGGCCAAAATTTCAAGGGTGTTTAGGTTCCGACAATACCAAAAATGCTCAGGTTTGAGCAGCACCAATGATCCGGAATGTAAAGTGCCAAAATGAACATTTTTGGTACCTAAATTCCCTTGAAATTTTGTCTTGGGGCGCAAAGTCTCAAAAATTGGTAATTGGGGGATGCAAAGTGCTAAAACCCCATCTTTCCGGGTGCAAAATGCCAAAACCCCATCTTTCCGGGTGCAAAGTGCCAAAAAGCCCAAGTTTGAAGAAATATTATATTTGTAGCATGCTGTTCACATGCATTATTTGTTCTTCATAGTGCTTTCCAAAGAAGTGCCAAGGGAAGTTTACTTGTTTAGTGGTTTTCATTGTAGTAGGTTTAACCATTTCTGTGTTCCTTCCCATTCACATTGTCTTTTGACAAGCCAGACCTAGGGCTTCTGATCTAAGAGGGAAACTTGTGATTTAAAGCACCATAGATGCAAGATACCTAAGGGGACATGGTTTCCTATTGCAAATCTATAATGCAATGCAGAAAATCATACAACCACATAAGTTATGCACCTTACCAACCCTTAATTTTGACATATATTCATTTCTTTTGATCAGAAGAAATTATGAGTACTTCCTACTCGAACAATAATGTAGTGGAAAAAATGTTTGTCATGTACATGGAAGTTCATCAGCCCTTAATAAGCATCTAGTAGAAACATGAAAAAAGAAATAGAAAAATGAATACCGTACATTTAATTGATATTTAGTTTGTTGCAGAAAACTAGATTGTCAAATTTGTCAAAACTTAATTGTATATTCAAGCCAATAACTCAAATTTTTTTGAAAATAATAAAATTTTAAAGATCACCAAATTTTTTAAGAGCTAAGCCTAACGCCAATATAAATAGTATTTTTTATTTGAAATCTTCAATCCTCATCTGCACTTGGGAGAAGTCTTGAAGGAGTTACATCATTATCATTATCATCATTAGTATCATTATCCCTACCACAGGTTCACTTTTAAGATTCCCCATTTCCGTACTTCTTGTCAAGAGCTATCTGAGGTGTTAAAAACTTTATTACAAAATCATCTTGAACAACTTTCATCCATGTCTCTCCGCTGTACTCATTCTCCTATATAATCCTTCAATACTTATCCTATTCTATTTGAACTTATGTTCTCTCATAGATTATCACATATACTTATCCTTTCTTCCTCGGGCATTTGAATGCTCCATCTCTTCAGAAAGTGATCTTTTGGTTTATCTTCTAATCCAATTATTATTTTTCCTAGAATAGTTTTCCTACTTTTCATGACAATTGAGCTAATTTTTTCAGCTTCACTTTGGTGTGATGTCGTAGCCAAACCCTTGCCTATTTTTTTGCTACAGCCAGGTTAAAATGTGATGCTCCATCTAAGGGTGTTGTTCTAACACACCCTTCTTTTCACCATGATACAAGTACAATTTAAATTTCAATTCATTTTATTGTTGTAACATGGTTTTTTCAATTGATTAACAACCTAAAATCAACAGTGATCCTTTCATCTAGTTAGGGATTGGTGCTGACAGATTTGACCAATCAAACTAAAAAAACATATTCAAATAAATAGTTTTACTGAGATATGAAAAATAATCATAAATTAAATTTAAAAATTAATAATAGTGAAATATTCAATGGTCACTTTGAGGCAGCCAACCACCAACGCAAGCACTCTAAAGCACTATTGTGATGCAAATGGTTAACCAAGCCACACAAAGAAGCTCCATGAAACAATCCCTAATGACAATAAAGCCTCTCTAACAACACACAAGGTGATGCATTTCAAATTAAGGCAAACTTGTCCTCACATATATCTAATCCTTCTTTCTGCAAAACAATGATTTCCTTGTTTTCCCATATTTTTGTAGCTATCATATATCAAAGTATATATCAGGGATATTTTTAGTATCAAATCTCAAATATATATGTGTATATATATATATATATAATTGTATAGAATAACATATTACCATTTAAGCTTAAATATACAAGAGTCTGTTACGTGACGATGAATGAGTAGAGCGGAGGAGGGGATACCAGGGGTAAAATCCTAGAATGAGAGATGAGAAGAAGAATTAGAGAGAGAGAGAGAACTAGAGAGAGAGAGTTTAGAAAAGGATAAAATGAAAATACTCTTGCTTGCCTTTCGAAGGTTCACCCTAACGGGTATTAATAGTCAAATGCCACCTCCTTGGGCTTAGACACGGAGGATCAAAATACGCATAATAATAAGCATAAAAATAGAAGTTGATAAAATGTCCGCGACATGCTCGACCAAGGCGGGACTGTAACATAATAAACTAATAATATAAGATAACCAATGGAGGACCCGTAACACTCCATCCGTCCTGCAAAACGAGCTTGCCCTCAAGCTCGTGCACCATGCAGGTAGCCAGATCATCTGGTATCTTGATCTCCCGCCAGAACATGGCCCGATAGTACGTAGCGGCGGAGGCGGTGTCGGCAAGTAGCAGTGACGCTGTGGGAAAGACGCGCGGCGAAAGTAATGACTTCTGCACGGCTGGTGGAGCGATGGTCAGCAGCAGGAGCAAGGAGGGCAGAGAGACGATGACCGGTAGCAGAAACGGGTCCGTCGGGGTTACCGGAGCACGGGACGGCAGAAGTGGCGGCGGCGGTGGCGACGACGGCGACGGCGATGGCGACAGTGATGACAACGGCGATGACGACGACAGCGGTGTCGACGACGGCGGCCGCGACAACGACGAAGGTGGCGGCAGCAGCGACGATGGCGGTGGCAGCGATGACGACGCCTCCTCTCCTGCTGGCGACGGCGATGGAGGCGGCGTGTCTTGAACGACAGAGGATGGCGGTGACACTATCATTGGAGGAGGCAACGAGTCCAGCTCCGGTGGTGGTGGTGACAGAAAAACCACCAACGAGTCACGAGACATACGGAGGGCGTTGAGCGTGAGGTCGAGCTGAGCATCGGCGTGGCCGAGTCGAGCCTCCCGATAAGCAATACAACGGTTTAGCTTGGCGAGGAAAGCGAGAAGCTCAATGCGGTCCGCAGCGCTAAGGAACACCATGACAACCTTAAATAATTAATTGGTAGTTAATTAAATAATAACTTAGAATAAGTTATTACTTGATTAATATAATAACTAATTTATTAATATGGCACGGTGTGTTAGAACTTGGAAGTGGATATGTGGAATAGGATAAAAAAGAGAAGAGAGAGTGGCGGTGGGAGAATCAAAGCTGGGTAATGATGAGACTGCTGGCAGAAAAATAATAATAAAAGAAGAAAAGAATGGGTGCGAAGGTGATGGGCAACATGACAAGAAAAAAAAGAAAAAAAGAGATGGAAAAGGTAACGTGGATTAGGCGGGCTGAAGGCGTGGGGCTCCAGGAGGCGCAGATCTCGATGGGTGCGTGGAGGCTGACGAAGCAAGATGGGATGGCGGGGCTTCAACGCGGGTTCTGGTCCGGCAAGGACGACGACGAAGGATGCTCGAGGTTGGCTTCAGTGTCGTTATTGGAGAAATGCAAGGCGGAGGGCGCTAGAGGTCGACATCGGCGGCCTGGTTTGTTGGATGAGACGATCCCGTTGGCTATTTCAAGCGGAAGAACGGCGGAGGCAGAGTCGGCTAGAGGGCGTCGTCGGCGGTGGGCTTCAACGAGTTTGTTGGGGGCGCTAGGAGGAGCAACGACAAGGGAGTTGATGGCGCCAGGGAAGGAAGAGCAGCAACAGCCCGTGGGGAACGACGATCGGAGGGGAGGAAAGTTCCTCAGATACCAAGTTGTTACGTGACGATAAATGTGTAGAGTGGAGGAGGGGATACCCGGGCTAATACCCTAGAATGAGAGAGGAGAAGAAGAATTATAGACAAAGAGAGAGAACTAGATAGAGAGTTTAGAAAAGGATAAAATGAAAATACTCTTGCTTGCCTTTCCAAGGTTCACCCCACCAGGTATTAATAGTCAAATGCCCCCTCCTTGGGCTTAGACACGGAGGATCAAAATACTCATAATAATAAACATAAAAATAGAAGTAGATAAAATGTTCGCGACATGCTCGACCAAGGCGGAAATGTAACATAATAAACTAATAATATAAGATAACCAATAGAAGACCCGTAACAGAGTCATATGCATTTACACATGCATACATGAATTTAACAATAACAATTTGCAAAATATAGCATTACACGCACACACAACAGTAACATGCACACACAACAATAACACCGACACACAACAATAACACACACACACAACTATAACACACACACACACTCAACAATAACACACAACAATAACACGCACACACACACAACAATAATATACACTATCAATTATTACAGGTATTAATTAATTACGTGTTTATGTTAATTATGGTGCACATTAAAAGAACAACAAAAATTAGTGCAATTAAAAATAATTATGTTATATTATGAACTTATATTAAGTTAGGGTTAAGTTTTAAATCCGGATTGTAATTGAGACCGACAAAGTAACCTGATAAGATCAATTGGTCGGTCCAAGTGACTCACGATGGGTCACTACTAACGTGTAACACAAAGGAGGGGGGGGGAGCCGATTCTCCCGAATAAAAAAAGAAGAAACAAGCCTGATAACCGCATCTTTCTCAGTTCACGCATGCGAGAGCTCCGAATCCAGACGAAAGCCAATCGACGCCAATGCCTGTTGACACCTCAAATCTCCTCCAATATTTGTGATTTTTTTCCTATAGCAAGCTAATCTCTTCCTTTCAACTCCTCTTTAGTTTTGTATGGATTTGGAGTTCCGTTTTTCTTGGACGAAAACCCTAAGTATGCCCTAAAATCTCTATTTTTGATATTCCCCCTCTCAGTTTCAAAGGACGTTTAGTACAAGTTTTATGTTTTTTTCTTTTTTTTCATGCAAGAATTCAAAATCCTAGATGTGTGGATGATTCGTACTCTTGTATTTTCAGTTACCTATTTCATTTAAAGTATGATTTGAGGTAGAAATGATTATCTCTTACGAAGTTAGGGCAATAATCCCATGTTTCCATATTAGGGCATGCAACCATTTGCACTTAATTAATTAGGGCAGCCATTAATGGTTGAGGATTTGATTGAATTTTCTGTTTAGGGTTACTACATAGGCGATTATGATGCCTCTTTGCTTAATTAGTGCAAAAATCCTTACATATGGAATTAAGACAACAAACCCTAAACATTTCCTTCCTTTGCTATATAGGGAAGGGGAATAGTGAAGGTTAGTGATAAATTGAATAAAGGCAACAACCATAAGGCCTTTATAGAAGTATATAAGCTTGCGAGTATCGATTTTTGAAGCCTTTACACTCGGGGAAATGGGCTGATTTTGAAGAGTTCCTCAAGAGGAAAATTGTTCTAAGTCCGTAAACACCTTTATGATTTGACATTAGGGCAAGCCTCCCATGTTAGTACTTTATGTGGGATCATACGTTTTGCATCTCTCAGTTTTGATAATAACAAATCTCAAGATGTATTTGATTATCATTGTTTTGGGTATAGCGTGCAGGGTTACTCGTTCTTGGAAAAACTAATCTCTGGCAGGTACCGCTGGCGTTAGCGATACAGCCGGGTGCTAGCTTTGTTATACAAGAATCCAGAACATACTTCTCCAGCGCCACGTCAACTTAGGGATCTTAAGGACTACCGCCGCACGCTTCTGCTAACGCGCCGCTCTACTGCCAACACGCTGCGCTACCACAAAGTACACGTCAGCAATCCGTGTGATCTGCACGGGAACTTGGTGGCAGCCATACATACACTAGGCAACTACCGCCCGCGGTAGCAACTACCGCCCGCGGTACTACCGCCCGCGGGCTACCGCCCGCGGTAGCAACTACCGCCCGCGGTAGCAACTACCGCCCGCGGTAGCAACTACCGCCCGCGGTAGCAACTACCGCCCGCGGTAGCAACTACCGCCCGCGGTAGCAACTACCGCCCGCGGTAGCAACTACCGCCCGCGGTAGCAACTACCGCCCGCGGTAGCAACTACCGCCCGCGGTAGCAACTACCGCCCGCGGTAGCAACTACCGCCCGCGGTAGCAACTACCGCCCGCGGTAGCAACTACCGCCCGCCCGCGGTAGCAACTACCGCCCGCCCGCGGTAGCAACTACCGCCCGCCCGCGGTAGCAACTACCGCCCGCCCGCGGTAGCAACTACCGCCCGCGGTAGCAACTACCGCCCGCGGTAGCAACTACCGCCCGCGGTAGCAACCGCCCGCTAGCAACTCCGCCCGCGGTAGCAACTTCCGCCCGCGGTAGCAACCGCCCGCGGTAGCAACTACCGCCCGCGGTAGCAAACCGCCCGCTAGCAACTACCGCCCGCGGTAGCAACTACCGCCCGCGGTAGCAACTACCGCCCGCGGTAGCAACTACCGCCCGCGGTAGCAACTACTGCTCCGTGGTAACTTGCGTGTACAAGGAAAAGGAAAGCGCCACCACCTTCCTTATCTGCAGATGACTAGTTGTGCACACGCCAAATCAAACAACTTTATCACGCCACGCCAGCACTACTGCTCCACGCTAATATATGCTTACAAGGAAAACACAGCTGTTTTCCTTACCTGGAGCTCGGACAGTTGGAGAAAAATGCGTATACAGGCCCTATCGCCGTGCGGTAACACTACTATTGGCGGCAACTGACTTAAACGTCATATAAAAGCGTTTTTCTTTTTTCATGGACACATGCGAAGAAAATGGTTTCCAAGCCGTTTCTGGAGCAAGGAATTGCCGTCCAAGGAGAAAGGAGGACTTTCACCCTCAAGCAAGAATGAAGAAGATCTACGTAGAGTGCGAACGAGAACAAGAATCAAAAAACGATCGAGTGCACGAGAAACGAGGATCAAAAGCACCGACCGTTCACTGCCTCTGAAGACAAACTTTGAGGGAGCAATTTTCTTTATAGATCTATTTTTTCATCTCTCTTTATTTCATCTTTCACTTTTATTGTATCGTGTGCCATGAGAAATCGTCCGGGGAGGAAGACGGATTTCAGGGAGGATTCCGTGAGAAATCGTCCGGGGAGGATGTTTAGACTGGGGAGGTCTAGCGAGGGATCAAAGTCCTTCTAGTGGAGAAGGGAGATAGCCAACCAGTCCTCAGGAGGAGTGTCGGTGTAGAAAACCCTTGATCATATTATTCATCCCTTTCGATCTCCTACGTCATAGAGATCATAATTTTTTAATTGTAATTTTGTCTTGAATCTTCTTATGAACTCTTTATTTGAATGAAGATATTTACTTTCATGACTTGTTAAGTGTTTGCTATTACTAGTTACTGTCGTAAATTGTTTTTCCTGAAATGATAATCTCAAACACACTGAAACGATTACTACACGAATCAAATGAAACTAATTCTCAAGAATGCAGTTTCTGTGCGATACCGCAGATGGTAACCCTACTGCCCCACACTAACTCACATATAGCGTACTCCTGCCGCGAAAAGCTTTAAAATCTCGTAATCTCCATCTAAATCTTATTCATCCCCTCTAAGGTTGGCCACAGATCTAACTAGTGGTATCAGAGCCAGATTGCTTCAAAAAGAATTAAAACCCTGAAGCAAGATGACCAACCCTAATCACGCATTCTACAAGGGGCATAAATAAGTTGATGCCACTCTTCATGGGTAACAATTACAATCATTGGAGAACATACATGAGAGTATTGTAATTGTGAAACTGTTTATGATATCCAACGTTTACTGGTGATTAACTCTTGAAGGTACCTCACAGGTGAAAGAATCGAAGTTGTTCCGTCTGGAATCTGAATATAAACAATTCTGCATGGAGATTGACGAGGAGGTGGACACCACGTACACTCTCTTCACCAAAATTGTCAATGCCTCGAGATCTATTGGAAAAACATACTCAAATAGAGATCTAGTGAGGAAGATCCTTCGATCCCTTTCTCCACGGTTCAACCTAAAGGTGACCGTCATAGCGGAGTCACACCACATCAACACAATGAAAATAGAGAGCCTCATTGAGAATCTGAAAACTCATGTGGTGGAGCTGTAGATCCAAGCAAAAGAATATCCGAGGGAGCCCAAGAAGAAGGCTTCTGGACTGAAGGCTGCTAAAGAAAAAGAGATGGCGAAGGAGATTGACGATGAAAAGGTCCTCTACGTTCAATAATTCAAGAGGTTCATGAGAAATTCAAAGAGGAGAAATAAATTCAAAAAATTAATGAAGAATAATATTGAAGGAAAAAGGATTTGGAGCACGCCGTCAAAGATGACGGAAAGTGATGATGATAAATCCACCCCGAAGTGCTTCCATTGCCACAAATCCGGACACATCAAGAGAGTGTCCAAAACTTTTGAAGGAAGAGAAGGAAAAATAGGCCGACAAGAAAAAGAAGGTGTTGAAGGCGTCAACATGCAATGTTTTAAATGTCAAATGTCGGCGACATATTAGATTGAGTTTTTAAATGTCAGATGTCAGAAGTCGGAGACATGTCAGAGATATTTTAAATATTAGATTTCTATTTCTTATAAATAAATATTTATCTTTATGTGTACTAACTATAATTATATGTTATAAAAATAATATAACAAATAGATAAAAAAAGTCATTTATATTATAAGATTAAATTGAATAGTATGTAAGATAAAATATTATTAAAAAATACAAAATGATAATTATAAAATATATTTAATAGTATACAATAATTTTATTTTGATAACAATAAGTTGATTGCAAATAAAGAAGATTTACAAGTTAAAAATTCTTGATTGACTATAAGACTTTTCAAACTTATAATTTTATATTTAAAACATACAAAAAATCAACTAATATTATATTAAATATTTTCAAAATTTTATAATATGAAATTAAAAAAATGAAGAAGGACGAACCATTTTAGACTTTGCTGTAACACATGAGCTAATTGTATCAAATACATTTTTCATAAAAAGGAAAGAACATTTAATTACGTTTAAAAGCGGACTAAATAAGTTATAAATTGATTATTTTATGACTCGCAAAATGCATACAATGATTTGCAAGGATTGCAAAGTAATAGCAGAAGAAAGTTTGACAACACAACATAGGTTAGTGACGTTAGATATACAAATTAAATATAATAAATTTAAGACAAAAATAAAAATATTGCAAAAAATTCGGTGGTGGAACTTGAAGATGGAAAACAAATTGTTTTGAAGAAGACAGTTATGAAACAACTAGTTGATGACGCTTATATTGATCCTAATAACTCATGGGAAGTTATGTTTTTACATTTAAAGATAAGTGGAAAGAACATAATTGAAGTATCAAAAAGTCGTGCACTCTCAAATAAAGAATCTTGGTGGTTGAAAGAGCAAGTGCAAGACAAAGTGATGGCAAATAGGGCAAGCTATAAATCACTCCACGCTTGTAGAAATGATGAAAATTTAGCCATGTATAAAGTCGCTAAGAAAGAAGTTAAACATGCAGTAAGTAAAACAAGAAGTCAAGTTTATGAAGAATTTTATAAGTGACTAGATATCAAAAATAAAGAACGTGGCATACTCGAGTTTGAGAAAAAAAACAAGAGATTTAAGTCAAGTAAATGCATAAAGGATGAGACAGATACAGTTTTGATAGATGATGCGAATATTAAAAAGCGTTGAAAAAAATAATTTTATCAACTCTATAATAAAACAAAGAACAATGGATTAAACTTGAAAGAGTTAAATAAGTCATAAGAGTATAAGAACATAACGTTTTATCGTAAAATTCAAGTATCAAAGGTAAAAAAATGCTATAAATAAGATGAAAAATGAAAAGACGGTTGGACCAGACAATATACTCATCGAAATATGCAAATGTCTAGGAGATGAGTATGCAAAACTTGAATCTTGGCGAGATACTTTAGAAAAGAAGGATTTTAGGTTGAGCAAAACAAAGACAGAGTATATGAAGCTTAAATTTAGCAGTATAAGAAAGACAAATGACTTTGTTATTAAGTTGAGTGATTATGATATTTCCTGTAGTGTGTGTTTTAAATATCTTGGATCGACAGTTCAAAAAGATGGAGGTATTGATAAAGATGTGACACATAAAATCTAAGCGGGTTGGTTGAAGTGGAGAGGTGCGTCAAGGATCTTATGTGATCGTAAAGTACCACTAAAATTTAAAGGCAAGTTTTAATGTACTGCATTAGACTCCTGATGCTCTATGGTTATGAGTGTTGGGTAGTGAATTGTATATATGAGCAAAAAATGGGAGTTGCGGAGATGAGAATGCTTAGGTGGATGTGTGGACACACGAGATTGAATAAAATTAAGAATGAAAGTATTAGGGATTAGACAGGGGTAACACCAATTGCAAAGAAGATGCAAGAAGCTCGTCTAAGATTGTTTGGACACGTACAAAGGAGACCATTAGAGACACCTGTTAGGCGTTGTGAGAATCTAGTCACTATGCATGTTAGACAAGGGAGGGGTAGATTAATAAGGACTTGGAATGAAACTATATTGAAAGACATGATGTACTTAGGCATTAGTGAGATTATGACAAAAGATAGGACACAATGTGACAAAGGATCTATATAGCCAACCCCACTATAGTGGGATAAAGGCTTGAGTGTTGTTGTTGAAATTAAAAAAACTGGGAACCTATTATATAAAATTGGTTGTTAGAACAAAATGTTAAAAATCAAAAGAATAAGTCTAATTAATTTAAATATACTTAATATAATATATATATACTATAGGATATTTAAATATATGTTGCGAGTCTACTAACATAACATATAATAAAATAGCCGATAATATATTTAAAAATCGTGTCAGCCGATATATTAGAAAAAATCGGACATGTCAGCTTATATTTTACAAAATGATATAATCTATTTTTTAAGAAACACATATCATTTTGCCCTAAAAATGACATGTCGGGAAATATGTCAGACATATCAGAGGACATTTAAAACAATGTCAACATGGGACGACACATCATCCGACGAATCAAGCATCTCGAGTTCGAGCAGCGAGGTGGAGGCGAATTTCTGCCTTATGGGGGACACACCAACAAGAGTCTGACAGTGAAGCCAGTGTGCATAACGACACTGAGGTAACTCTTCTTACTTATGAAGAACTTTATGATTTATACGAACGCATGTGCGATGAATTAGATAAGTTTCATGATGAAAATAGTACTTTGAAAACTAAAAATAAACAATTGGAAAATGATTTAAAGCATATAAATAAAGAACTTATCAAATGTGGTAAAAAGAAGGTTGAATGCTAAGAGTGCTGCCATTCATTGGCTACGATTAAAGAATTGAATGAAAGGCTCTCCACTCTTTCCTCCTCAATCAAAACTTTTACTAAAGAGAGGAAGGACTTAGATAAAATACTTCAGATTTCCCGTGGCCACATTGAAGGCAAAAAGAAACACTTTACAACCCGGTGTGTGATGCTTATCACGGAAAACACCATTTTGGAAGCTAAGATCCATGACCTGAATAATGTTATTAAAAAATTCAGAATAGATCAGAAATCGCTAGATATGCTGCTGGAATATCAGTGTCATGGACGGGAAAATTCGGGATGGGATGTAATAATTTACAGTTACCATCGCGTGGTGGTTCTACTGCCGGCGGTAGCCACTATCCAGCAAACAGACAAAACACAAATTCAAAAATGAAAAATAAATATGTGAAATTTGGAAACTCATCTTTTTCTTCCAGCATGAGCCCACCCAAAACGCGAAGGGCGGTGTCTTCCGCTTGCACTCAAATGTAAAAGGTTCTGTCACTCTTTTAACTCATATATGAAGAAAAGATCTAAAATTATAATGCAAATTCGGGTACCAAAGTTGATGCAAGACAGACATCACACCTATTTGCCGCCCTGTCATTAGCACCAGAGGGCCCACCTTTGAGTCCACAAAGGCGACTTTCATCAGGTCCACAGTTCGTACACCCAAACCAGCTCTCCGCCATGGAGTCATCACCATGCGTCAGGTTGTTGAGGCTCCGGATCGAACACCCGACCTCCTAGATAAGAGTCTTTCAGCAGAGCTCTCAACTGCTCTCATCTTCTGTTTAGGTGTGTTGACAGACTAACGACCGTAATAATATGTGGTATTTGAACTCTGGGTATTCCAAACACATGACATGAGATGAAGAGAAGTTTCTTAGCCTGGAGAAGAAGAAAGGAGTCATGATGATATTTGACGACAACAATAAAGGAAGAATATTGGGTGTAGGCATTGTAGGTAACAAATATTTTTCTATTTCAAATATTTTGTTTGTAAATGATTTAAAACACAATCTTATTTTTATTAGTGAACTATGTGATAGAAGATTTAATATTTTATTCGAAACCATTACAAATTCATGCAAAATTATAGATGCTAAAATGAATGATGTACTATTAACTGTATATAGAAAACACAATGTCTATACTATCCTGTTTGATAACATTGTTAAACTATCAAAATAAAAACTAATTCGTGGTCACCACGTTTAAACGATAGTTGAACATCATTATGTTCTATAGGTCAAAAAGGAAATTCACTAAATTATCTTTTAAAAGCAAAAATGATATTACCATATTTATACCACTACAATTAATTCATGTGGATCATTTTGGTCCAATTAGTTTATGTAGTCTAGATGGTAAACGATATACCTTTGTTCTGATTGATGATTACTCTAGGTTCACTACAAGAACTTGCACGGACTATGTTAGCTGAATATAACTTACCTAGGTATTTTTAGGCTGAAGCGGTTAATTCCGCATGCTATGTAATGAATCAGATCATGCTTCACCCAATATTAAAATTAACTCCACATGAGCTATATTTTGAAAGGAAACCTAATATGTCTTACTTTAAAGTTTTTTGTTGCAAATATTTCAATCTTAACACCAAAGATCAACACGGAAAATGTTGATGGAAAATCCGATATAGACATATTTTTAGGACTCTTTCACTAGTTGCGCGTATTGGGTTTATAATAAACGAATTTTGGTTGTTGAAGAATCAATCCATATGAACTTTGATGAGAACGATCATTGTGTAGAATCTAGATCTAGTATAGATGATGAAAATGATGAACTCCCAATTATGGAACAAACTAATGAAAGAGGGAAAGACAAAAATGAGATAAAAAATGATGAGGGATATAAGCCACCAAACATCCCAAAATTTTCAAAGCAACATCCAAGGGACTTGATAATTGGGGAACCTTCTGATGGGATAAGAACTTGTTCATCAATACATGAAACATTCTCAAATTTGTGTTTTATTTTTGGAATTGAACCTAAAAATATTTCTGAAGCGTTGAAGGATGAATCTTAGTTTGTTGCTATAACGAAGAACTTAGCTAATTTGTTGAGCGTCCTAGTAATTATCCAGTTATACGTTTAAAATGCATCTACAAAAATAAACTAGATGATGACTCTATGATAATTAGAAATAAGGCTAGGTTGGTTGCTGCTGGATACTCTCAAATAGAAAGAATAGATTTCGAGGAATCATCTGCACATGTAGCTCGCCTTGAGTCCATTTGGATGATTTGACAATTGCTTGTTTTAAACGAATTAAATTATATGAAATGGACGTCAAAAGTGTATTTTTAAATGGATATATTAAAGAAGAGGTGTACGTAGATCAACCACCCGAATTTAAGAATAATGATTATCCCGACCATGTGCGCAAACTAGTGAAAGTCCTTTATGATTTAAAGCAAGCACTCCGTGCATGATATGATAGATTAACGACTTTTCTAATAAGGTATGGATTTAGGATGGGTAGCGCAAATACCGCACTATTTGTCAAACATACTGATCATGATTTAATGATTTCACAAATTTATGTAGATGACATAATTTTTGATGTCACTAATACAAAACTATGTAATGAAATTGTGAAAGTGATGCAAAGTGAATTTAAAATGAGCTTAGTGGGTGAATTGACATACTTTCTAAGATTTCAAATTTCTCAAAGATAAAGTGAAATTTTTATTTGCCAAAATAAATATCAAAAAGACATGCTTCAACGTTTAAATTTTGAAAATTTGAAACAAATTGATACTCAAATGAGTGCCTCACTAAAATTAGGAAAAAGATGAAAATGACATATCTGTGGATCAAACGATATATCGAGGAATGATCAGATCACTACTATACCTTGGTGCATTTAAACCCGATATTATATTTTTAATATGCGCTTTAGATATCAAATTAACTGTAAGAAGTCACACTTTAAAGCCGTTAAACACATCTTTAGGTATCTTATTAGGATAACAAATCTTGGTCTATGGTATCCACACACTAATACGCTCACACTCCATGGATACTCCGATTCGGACTGTTGGATGCTCACTTGTTCAAAAAAGTATAAGTGACACTTGTCACTTCCTAGGACCGAAAGTAATATCATAATCGAATAGGAAACATAATTCTGTTGCCTTCTCCATTGACGAGGCCAAGTACATAGCTCTAGGAAGTTATTGCGCATAAGCCCTTTGGATGACACAAACGTTTGAAGATTTCGGGCTTTCATTCAAAGAAGTAGAATTAAGGTGTGATAACAAGAGTGCCATAGACAACCAACAATCCAGTACATCATTCTCGCTCCGAACACATTGACGTTCATCATCACTTTATTAGAGACAATATTAATTAGTAGAACATCAAAATAAGTTTTATAAGTATGGAAGACCAGATCGCATACATATTCACCAAAACCTTTCCTGATGCACAATTCTCCATGCTTTGATTAAAATTAGGGGTTTTGGATCTCTTAGGCTAAATCATAAAATCCACAATTTTTATTTATTTTTCTAATTTGTTTGCTGCATTAGATAGCCCCAACACTGATAAAATATATTTAAGAAAAATTAGAAGAAAATTCACGAAAATATGGATTTTCATGAAAAAACGAGTCTCTGTATGATTTCGCCCGCCGACAGCCATATCACCGGCGGCAACCTTTTTTCTTTAAATTACTGATTTTCTGATTTTTGTTTAGCTTTGCTGCTTTAATTTTATTATTTTGGGTTTCTGAAAATTTGTTGTATTTTTCAAAATTTACAAACAACAACAACACTCAAGCTTTTATCCCACTATAGTGGGGTCGGCTATATTGATCCTTTGTCATCATTGTACCATATCATTTGTCATAATCTCACTAGTGCTTAAGTACATCATGTCTTTCCTTAGAGTTTCATTCAAATTCTTTATTGGTCTACTCCTCACTCGTTTAACATGCCTAGTGACTAGACTCTCATAACGCCTAACATGTGCCTCTAATGGTCTCCTTTGTACATGTCCAAACCATCGTAGTCGAGCTTCTCGCATCTTCTCTGCAATTGGTGCTGCTCATGTCTGATCTGTAATACATTCATTCTTAATTTTATCCAGTCTAGTGTGTCCACACATCCACCTAAACATTCTCATCTTTGAAACTCTCATTTTTTGCTCATGTACACAATTCACTGCCCAACACTCAGAATTATAGAGCATCGCAGATCTAATTGCAGCACAGTAAAACTTGCCTTAAGTTTAGTGGTACTTTACAATCACATAAGATCTCTGACGCGCCTCTCCACATCAATCAACCCGCTTGGATTCTATGTGTCACATCTTTATCAACACCTCCGTCCTTTTGAACTATCGATCCAAGATATTTAAAACACTTACTAGGAAAAATATCTTGATCACCCAACTTAATAATGAAGTTATCCGTCCTTCTTATACTGCTAAATTTAAGCTCCATATACTTTGTCTTTCTATTGCTTAACCTAAAACCCTTCTTTTCGAAAGTATCTCGCCAAAATTCAAGTTTTGTGTTTACACTCTCGCGCGTCTCATCAACCAAAATGATATCATCCGCAAACAATAAACATCAAGGTATTGCTTGTTAGATATGTCCGGTGAGGTCATCTAAGATAAGGGTAAAAAGATAAGGGCTTAAAGCTGGACCTTATTGTAAGCCAACAGTGATAGAGAATTCTTGTGTTAATTCTCCAGATGTCCTCACCCTTGTCACTGAATTTGTATATATATCTTTGATTATATCAATATATGATACATTTACACATTTCTTTTCTAAGACTCTCCATAAGATCTCTCTTGAAACTCTATCATAAGCGTTCTTAAGATCAATAAACAACATAAAAATCTTATTTTATTTCTCGATAGTTGTCAATGAGGCTCCTCAAGAGATGTATAACTTCCAAATTGATTCTCCAAGATGTTAGTCTCCCGTCTTACTCTTATTTCTATTACTCGTTCTCATAGTTTAATGGTATGACTCATCAATTTAATTCCTCTATAATTAACGCAATTTTGTATATTTCTTTTATTCTTATATAAAGGTATCAAGATATTTTTTTTACCATGGGTCTGACATTCTCTTTGAATTCAGCATCTTATTGAAAAAAACATGTAAGATACAAAATTTTTTTATTTACTAGACATTTTTATACTTCGATAGTTATATCGTCTGACCTAACCGTCTTTCCATTTTTCATCTTATTTAGAGCATCCTTTATCTTTGAACTTAAATTTTATGATAAAACGTTATGTTTTTTTGCTCATCCGATTTACTTAACTTTTTCAAGTTCAATTCATTGCCCATTATTTCATTATAAAGTTGAAAAATATAAGGTTTTGAGAACCGGACCGGAGAACAAACCGGAGAGATCAAAGGTTCAAGGTCCGACCTGTTGGACCGGTCGGACCGGGGTTGAACCATTATGTTAGATAATATAATAAATATTAAAATTATCTATTATAATTTAACTGAAATCTTAAATCTCAATATATTTTATTATCATCTTTAATCTCAATATTAATATTTAATACTTTTAATTAAGTCGTGCACACATTTGTGATAAAGATGTGCATTATATAATATATATTTATATATATTGTATATAAGTAAGCATATAACATAATATATATAATACATATAAGTAAATAATACATTACACATTATCTATAAAAAAATAAGTTATGTAATTTATAGAAATAATGGACTATTGCATAGGTATATGTAATATAATTAAAGAATGGATAAGTATTTAAAATACAATTAATATACATCAAAACCAATTGGCTTGGTTGGATGAACAACGCGAGAGTATAATGAAGGTACATGAATCAAAGCCCCTTGTCCGCATTTTGTCAAAAAATTCTATTTATTATAAGTGGTTTGGAGCCGTCCGGTTCGGCTAAACCCGCCCGATTAGCGGTTCTTACGGGCGGACCGTTCGGTTCGCCGGTTCTGGCTCGGTTCTATGCTGGAGTGGTTTTGGAGCCCAGACCGGACTGCCTGGTGCACCGGTCGGCGGTCCGACCGGTTGAACAGGCCGGTCCGGTCCGGTTTTCATAACGTTGGATAAAAATATATTTTTCATCGCTCTTTAATGTCTACATCTTCCGTCAAAACTGCACCTGTCTCATACTTTATGCATTTTACTTGACTTAAATCTCTTGTCTTCCTTTCTCCAGCTCGAACAATTTTATATATGTCACGCTCACCATTTTGGTATCTAGTCGCATATAAAAATCTTCATAAGCTTGACTTATTGTTTTACTTATTGTATGTTTAGCTTATTTTTTGACGACTTTATACCTGACTAAGTTTTTATCATTTCTACAAACGTATAGTAACTTATAGCTGACCATCTTTGCCCTCACTTTATCTTTCAATTTTTCTTTCCACCACCCAGATTTTTTATTTGGGGGCGCACGACTTTTTGATACTCAAAGTACATTCTTTCCATTTATCCTTAAATGTGAATACATAACTTCTCATGATACATTATGATCGACATAAGGATCATCAATTAGTTGTTCCATAACTGCCGTCTTGAAAACAAACTGCTTTTCCATCTTCACGTCCCATCATTGAATTTTTTGTAACATTTTTTGTTCTTGTTGTAAATTTATTATATTTAATTTGTACATCTAAAATCGTTAACCTATGTTGTGTTATCAAATTTTTTCCTAGTATGACTTTGCAATTTTTATAAATCATTTTATCCATTTTACGAATCATAAAGTAATCAATTTGTGATTTATTTGGTTCAGTTTTAAACGTAATTAAGTGCTCTTCCTTATTTATGAAAAATGTATTTGATACAATTAGCTCATGTGGTACGACAAAGTCTAAAATAGTTCATCCTTCTTCATTCCTTTCTCCATATCCATATCCTCCATGAACGGTTCTGTAATCTACATTTTCCTTCACTATTTGCCCATTTAAGTTCCCTCCTATGAAATTCTTCTCTTTTTGTGGGATTTCTTTTACTAAATCATTTAAATCTTCCCCAAATTGCACTTTAATAGCTTCACTTAATCCTACTTGTGGCGCGTAAACATTGATCACATGAATAATTTGCTTTTCTACGATCAATTTAAGAGCTAAAATTGTATCACTTTTTCTACTCATCCCAACAACTTCATCCTTCTAAGTAGTATCCACAACAATATCCACTCCACTGTTTGTTTTATTTTTTCCCGTGTACCATAATTTAAAACTTGAATTATCTAAAAATTTAGGTTTCTCACCTACCCATCTAGTCTGTTGCAGACATAAAATATTTATCCTTCTCCTAATCATCATATCCACTACTTCCATTGCTTTTCCCGTTAGCGTACCTATATTCCAACTTTCAAACTTAAGTCGATCACAATTCCTACGACATATTTCCCAAATACGTCTAATATGTGAGAACTTTTGCCTATTTAACACTACACCCAAATCCTCCTGGAGGTGCAGCGGTACTTGCTATTTGATTCATTCAGATCATACGATAAAGACTCTTGCATATTTAACACTACATCCAAGTCCTCGAGATGCAACAGTTCTTGCCAAGACGCCGCATTCGGATCTTTCGACGCGTTCCTTAAAGGAAACAACCTAGCTTTGGCATAATTTCTTAAATGATTCATATTCATAAGAGTGACTAAATTTTACGCTGACCGTCTACATAACACAACCCTCATTATTTTTCATCCAGGCTTAGGCTGTTTTTTTTCAAAATTTACAAAGAAAAAAATATAAATAATAAAAAATACAAAAAACGTGTTTTTCTATTCACATGATTGCTTTGTTAAAAGAAACTTCAATTTTTTTTTATCTTTACTCAATATGTTGAAAAATCAACTACAAATTTCCAAAACACCAAAAAAATTACAAAAATATATTTTTATTTTGCATTATGTTTTATCGAGCGTCTTAGTAACCATTCAGTCATATGTTTAAAATATATCTACAAAAATAAACTAGATGACGACTCTAGGATAACTAGAAATAATGTTAGGTTGGTTTCTCAGAGATACTCTCAAATAGAAGAAATAGATTTTGAGAAATCATTTGAATATGTAGCTCGCCTTGCGTCCATTAAGATGTTTTTTGCATTTGCTAGTTTTAAACGAATTAAATTATATCAAATGGATGTTAAATGTGTTTTTTTAATGGATATATTAAAGAAAAGGTGTACGTAAAACAACCACTCGAATTCAAGAATAGTGATCATCCGACCATGTGTATAAACAATTGAAAACCCTTTATGGTTTAAAGCAAGCACTCAGTGGATAGTATGATAGATTGACGATTTTCTAATAAAACATTGATTTAGGATGGGTAGCGTCGATACTACACTATTTGGCAAACATAATGATCCCGATTTAATGATATTACAAATATACGCGGATGCCATAATTTTTGGTGTTACTAATTATTGGAAAAGCCCATGTAAAGGGCCCATATTGGGCCCTCTTTATTGCTTTCTCTCTCATCCTTCTTTAGTCCCACATCTTGTATAAGATTTATTCTTTCCTCTCTCCTATATATTTGTATTCTCTCCTTGTAAACATATACTTGAGTAATACATACAAGCTTTGAGCTCTTACAACATGGTATCAGAGTCAGGTTCAAATTGAGCGGCTTCCCTTTCTGAACCCGCGCGGTCTATCTTCTGTCCGCTACCCGTGCGGCCTCTTGCGGCCTGCCCTCTTGTCCGCTCCGTTCCTCCTCCTCCACTCTCTCTTCTTCTCCGTGGTTCCACCCCTCCCCTCCTGCATTTTATAGCCTTCCCTCTCTCTCCTCCAGACCGCTCTCTCTCTCGCGGCCTGTTCTCTCATGCTGCGGCTTGCTGCTCTCGCTGCCTGCTCTTGCTCGCAGCGGACTCCATCTCTCGCGGCCTGCTCCGGTTTGCTGCAGATTGCCCCTTCAGCTCTAGCTCGCTGCGGCTTGTTCCTGCTCTCTGCGGCCTGCCTCTTTTGCGGATTGTTCTTGGTCGCTGCGGTCTCTTTCTATCCGCTTGGGTCTCTCTCCCCGCGGTTTCCTTCTCCTCAGGTCGCTGATCTGCCTGACCGTGCGGGTTGTTCCTCTCTCACCCGCATCTTGGTCGCGGTCTCCTCCGGCTCTTCTCTTCTCTGTCCGCGCGACCTGTCTCTGCCCGCTGCAGACTTCTTCTCCCTTTCCGCTCCGCCTTTGGTCGCGACTTATTCCTGCCGCTGTTGTTTTTCACTTCTTGACGGGGCGGTCTCTGCTCTACTTGCCGAGCTTCCCCGGCTTGTCAGCCAACCGTTGTGCTCTACTCGCCACGACCGGCTCCAGCCCGCAGCGGTCTGATCCTGTCCGCCGCGACCTCTTCCAATTCGCGCGGCCTCCTTTAGCCCGCCTCCTCTCCTCCTGGTCGCCATGTCCTCTAGCGACTCCACTACCGCTAACCCCACGGCAGACCACGTGGCTCCTCCTCCCGAACTCCGCGATGAGCTTCGTATTACTACTCTTTCCCTCTCTGGCAAGTCGAACTTCATCCCCTGGGTTCACTCAGTTCGGAGGGTCCTTCAAGCCAAGGGCCTTGCGCGTCACCTTACCCAGGGACCTCCGACTCCTACTACTGATGAATGGCTACGGAATAACGGTCGCGTCCAGACCTGGATCCTGAACTCGGTGGAGGGTGAGCCTTACCAGATGATCATATATCATGAGACTGCCAAAGCAATGTGTGATGAACTCCATTCCTTGTACTCTGGCAAGGACAGTCTTCAGCACCTTTTGACATCATCACTGATCTTCAAGCTTTGGATGTTGGCAAAGCTATGGACATGACCTCCTTTGTGGCTCGTGCTAAGACTCTCACGGAGGCCTGGATTCAACTCCAACCATCTACTACTGATCTCGCTGCTCAACGTGCCCAGAAGGAGGCGGTCTGTATCGCTATGATTATGGCTCGAGTCCCGCCACACCTTCACAGTATCCGGGCCTAGGTTCTGGCATCCACTGCTACCCCTTCCTTCTCAGATGTCTGCTCTATGTTACTTCGAGTACCACCTCCCCTGAAGGCGTCTGCACCACCCTCGCCGACCCTTCTTCAACAGGCCCTTCCTCCCTTACTTCCCCCACCATCCTTTACTCGGGGTGGACGTCCGGGCTCCCGCGGACGGGGCCGTGGTGGTCGAGGTCGGCCCAAGTGCATATACTGCGGCCGGGATGGCCACACTAAAGCCGTCTGTCACAAGAAACATGGCTACCCGCCTCGCCCGCCTACTGCTGCTGTTACTGATAGCTCTCCACCCACCGGTATGGACCTTGAGGCTTTTCGCCTTCAGCTGCAACAACTCCAGGGGCTCCTCAACCCTCCATCTGCTTCAGTTGCCTCCACCTCTCCTGCAGGTATTGCCTCCACCTCCACTACAGGTACTGCCTGTCTTTCCTTCGGTTCTCGTTGGATCCTGGACTCGAGAGCCACCCACCACATCACCTCCCTATTGCCGCCAAAGTTCTCCGATGCTCCTCATCCCCCGTCTATTACTGTGGCCAACGGTGCAATTGTTCCGGTCTCCGAATGTGCTGATCTCTTGATCCACCCCTCTCTCTATTCGCTCCGCTCTTTATGTGCCGGCATCTCCATTTAATTTACTGTCTGTTTGCTGTCTTACTACTGATATGAACTGCTATATCACATTCACCTCTTCTGGTTTTTTGATACAGGATCGGCAGACGCAGATTACTATTGGTAGGGGTCGACTGCAGAACGGGCTCTACCTCCTCGATGTCCCTTCTACCGCTCTTTCCTCCGTATTCTCTACTGATTGACATTGTCGTCTTGGACATGCCCCTCTACCTATCCTCCAGAAGGCTCTTCCCGACGTCTCCCTTCCTGCTTTTAAATGTGATTCCTATATTCTTGGCAAACTGCCACGTTCTTCTTATCCTGCACATTGTACTCGGAGCTCTGCTCCTTTTGATTTAATACATTCTGATATTTGGGGACCGTACAAAGTTCCCAGCATCTCTGGCTATCGTTACTTTATAACGTTTATTGACGATTTCTCTCGCACCACCTGGTTGTATCTACTTCATGATCGCTCCGAGCTTTTTTGTGTCTTTCAGGTTTTTGTATTGGAGACTCGTACGCAATTCTCTACTACTATCAAAACATTCCGCTTTGATAATGCCCATGAGTACACTAGCCACGAGTTTGCCAATCTCTGCGCCGACTTTGGTATTGTTCATCAGACATCGTGTCCCTACACCCCTCAACAAAATGGGGTCGCAGAACGGAAGAACCGCCACCTTCTTGATGTTGCTCGCTCCCTCATGCTTCACATGCATGTTCCCAAAGTATTCTGGAACTTTGCGGTCTCCACTGCTTGTTTTCTTATCAACCGTCTCCCTTCTTCGGTTCTCGAGAACGCTACCCCCTTCAGTCTTCTCTTTCCCTCAACACCCGCCTTTCCTCTCACACCCCGGTTCTTTGGCTGTACTTGTTTTATCCATACCCTGGGCCCCACTATCGACAAACTTGCTCCCCGTGCAGCGAAACACATTTTCGTCAGCTATTCCCGTACCCAAAAGGGCTATGTGTGTTATTCCCCGGCCACCCGCACGGTCTCTGTCTCTGCTGATGTTACTTTCTGGGAGGATCAACCCTTCTTCCCTTCTTTACCACCACTTCTACCACCACCCACTTTACCACCCTCCATCCCACGGCCGGTGATCCCTGTCCACTCGCCTCCCACCTTCCCTACGCCCCCTCCCACTGTTGACCCTCCTAGGCCGCCCGTCATTCGGGTCTACACTCGCAACCCTCTTCCTCCCGTTGCCCCTATGCAGTCGGCTTCGACCTCGGGTTCTCCGTGTTCTGCTGCTCCGGTGCCAGCCTCTACAGCTCACCTGATCACCCGATGACTAACTATGTTTCTCTACATCGCCTCTCTCCACCGCTTCAAACCTTGGCTACTTCACTCTCCTCGGTCTCTATTCCTACCTCTGTACAGGAAGCTCTTCAACATCCTGGGTGGCGCGCTGCCATGGAAGAAGAGATGACGGCTCTTTGGGCCAACCAGACTTGGACCCTGGTGCCCCTTCCTCCCGGCCAGAAACCCGTTGGGTGCAAATGGGTCTTCGTCATCAAACATGCTCTTGATGGGACCATTGACAGACTCAAAGCTCGTCTAGTAGCTCGTGACTTCACCCAGCAACAGGGTCTCCACTATGAAGAGACTTTCTCTCCGGTCGCTAAGCTCAACACAGTCCGAATTCTCATCTCCGTCGCTGTCCATCGCCAATGGCCCTTATTTCATCTCGACGTCAAGAATGCTTTTCTGAATGACGACCTTCAGGAAACGGTTTACATGAAACAACCTCCCGGGTTTGAGACCACGGAGGAGTCTCGGGTCTGTCACCTTCTCATATCGCTATATGGTCTTAAACAATCCCCTCGGGCATGGTTCGACAAGTTCAGCAAAGCTCTCCGGGCAATTGGCTTCACTCGAAGCTCGGCTAACTTCTCCTTATTTACTCGCCACCGGGCAACGGGTACGGTTCTCCTATTTGTATATGTCGATGACATCATTATTACTGGAAATGACTTGGACATCATACAAGTCGTTAAACAACATCTGAGCTCCGTCTTCCAAACTAAAGATCTGAGACATCTTCGGTACTTCCTGGGTCTGGAAGTGGCTAGACGGTCAGATGGTCTGGTTCTCTCTCAACGCAAATATTGCCTGGATCTTTTTCATGATGCAGGCTACTCTGGCTGCAAACCTGTAAACACTCCCATGGATGCAAATCATAAACTATGTGCTCAGGGCTCGGATTCTGATACTCGTTAGTCGCTATATGCACTCTCCTCGAAGCTCTCATCTTCAGGCTGTGCAACGGATTCTCAGATATCTCAAGACAGCTCCTGGCCAAGGACTTGTTTACAAAACCTCATCTTTAATCCCTACACTAGTGACATACTCTGATGCCGACTACGCTGGCTCCCTCGATGATCGATGATCCACTAGCGGGTTCTGCACATATTTTGGAGGACATCTAATTACTTGTCGGAGCAAGAAACAAGCAGTGGTTGCTCGATCCTCAGCAGAAGCAGAATATCGGGCAATGGCTGCTGTGGTCTCGGAACTCACATGGATTGAGAGCCTACTTACCGACCTTGGTGTAAGACTGTCTTCACCAGCTCTCCTCCTATGTGACAGTCAAGCTGCTATACATATTGCCAAGAACCCGATCTTTCACGAAAGAACGAAGCATATTGAGGTAGATTGTCATTTCATCCGAGAGAAAGTCCACATGAAGAAGATCGAGCTCAAGCATGTTCCCGGTACTGAACAGGTTGCCGACATCCTCACCAAAGCTCTACCAAGTACCCTCTTCTATCAGCGCCTATCCAAGCTTGGTGCATACGACTTGTACGCTCCAGCTTGCGGGGGAGTATTGGAAAAGGCCATGTAAAGGGCCCATATTGGGCCCTCTTTATTGCTTTCTCTCTCATCCTTCTTTAGCCCCACATCTTGTATAGGATTTATTCTTCTCTGCTCTCTCCTATATATTTGTATTCTCTCCTTGTAAACATATACTTGAGTAATACATACAAGCTTTGAGCTCTTACAACACTAATGAAAAATTATGTAATAAAATTGTGGAAAAAATGAAAAATGAATTTGAAATGAGCTTAGTGGGTGAATTGACATACTTTCTAGGATTTCAAATTTCTCAAAGACAATAAATTTTTATTTGCCAAAATAAATATAAAAAAGATGTGTGACGTCGCTTAAAATTATTACATGTATTTATATTGTGTTTTTTTACATACATTAAAATGAAATGATAACATTAAAAAAAAATACCTGGATCGGTCCAGGGTGTAGATAATTTGGATGGCTGGACCGACTAGAAGGGTGTACCAGTTGGGGAAACCTAAAACCGGTTCCAGGAGGTCATTTTGATGCGTGTTGCGATACTAAGAAGCGACGCATGTTAAGAGGGGAAGAATGCAACCCGTAACTCATTTCTATCCCTGTTACGCAGACGGAAGTGCCGCCCGACGGAAGAGGGAGCCGATCGACGCCAAGGCTTGTAGAAGGCCCAAATCTCCTCCGTTTCTCTCGATTTCTCTTCCTAAAGAAAGGTAATCTCTTGCTTTCAACTCCTTTTGAGTTTGGTGTGGATTGGAGATTTCGTTTGTAGGGTTAAAATTTATAGGTTAACCCAAAAACTCTTTAGTTCCCTAAAACTTTCTTCTCTTGAGTTTCAGAAGATTATTAGGGCTTACATAGTTATATTATTGCATGATTTTGAAAACCCTAGATGGAGGAATATTAAGTACACATTAATTTCAGTTATTTAACTTCTCTAAAGAGTTATTAAAGGTGGATTCTTGGTGCAATGTGAAATTAGGGAAGAACCCCTTATAGGGCAACCATTAATCATGAATGGTTGAAGTTATTTAGTTGTTGCATGGACCCTTACATATTGTTCATAATTAAATTCAAATATATTAATATAGGCAGGTTTAAGGGCAACAATATCCTAGGTTATTTAGCTTCCTTTAGCCTAATTAGGTCAAGGGAAATCTATCTAAAGGAATTGTAGTGTAATTAACATACACCAAAAGCATCAAATTGAGAGTTATTGAATGGTATGTTGTAGGTTATGACATCTCAAGGCGGTGATAGACACAATGACGAATGAAGGAGGGATAAAGACAAAGAAAAAGTACGAGAAAATGATCAACGCAAGGATAATGACAAGGATAAAGTAGTAGTGAGTTCTTCTTCCCAATAATATGCAAGTTACTATGTTTCCTTTATTACTTATATTGTGCTTACATCTTATGGTAAATAACAAGATAATATAAGATTATAAGCAATATAAACAAGAAAGAGTCAATACACGATTAAGTCTCAAGAGAACTGTAAGAATGCAAGAAATAAAAGGAAAAAAAGGAAAACAACTCTTCGAGTAATGGACTATAGAACACGTTAACCCAAATTGAAAGATGAGAATAATCTTCCTTCATCGTGCTAGTTAAGGACACGAATGGTAATATGTACGTGCGAGACAAGTGGGCGAGAAAATATTACATTAAGTGTGAGATAAGTACACTTATTTACACTTCATATAGCCCACACTCAAAAGCGAATTAACTTAAAAAGCAAATTAAGTTAAAAGCAAATGAAAAGAGGTTATGAATAAGAAAGACAAGTCATTATAGTACTGAAATTAAAAAGAAAGAACTATGCAAGACAATAAAAACTGATCATAGAAGGAAAAATAAAAATTCTCATAGTCCTTTGACTTATAGAAAATAAAATTAAATAGGTCAAGGAAGAGGCGGTTCCAACCACCAGTAGTCAGCGTCAATCATGCTCTACTCGCCAGGAGAAGATGTATCGTCTTTGGGTTGAATTCACGACAGCGGTGTTCGACGTCCTGGATGACCACAAGTCGAGGTGCAGAGACCCAAAGTGCTCCCATGAGGAGTTTTAGTTTTATTTTATGTAGTGTCAATAGTTCTACTCATGATATATGTGTCTGTACATATGAGCTGTATGTTATGAATCAGTTGTGTATGTATATGTTAGAAGATTTCGGGCTATCATTCAAAAAAGTAGAATTAAAGTGTGATAACAAGAGTGTCATAGACAACCAACAATCCAGTACATCATTCTCGCTCCAAATACATCGATGTTCCTCATCACTTTATTAGGGATCATATTAAAAAGGCACTGTTATGTGCACACCATATTTGGTTTTATGCACACCAATACTATGTGCACCCCGTAGAATTTTATGTTCACACCAAATTGTTAAATGAACACCAAAATAAAATTTGATTTTCTCTATTTTACTTTAATAACAATAATCTTCTTCCATTTTGCAATTCAAAACATAAAATTTAAGCATAAAATAGGTTCAAAAATATAAAATTACTCGAACATTAACAAAGTTTAATCAAAATATGTTGGAGGAAGAACTCTCCAAATCAGCATGAGTCGGGGCAATCGACTAAAAAGGAAAATGAGAAGAGACATTACTGAGCAATATCAAAAAAATTGTACCTACGTTGGAATTGAAGATGGAAATGAGAAGAGACATTACTGGATTTATGATGGAGGTGGGTGACAGATTGTCGGGATGCCCGATTTGTGAACGTCACCAGAAGAGAAGGAGGCGAGCAATACTAGGTTTTCGCCGGATCATGGGAGGTTTCACTAGAGGATTCTTTGGAGGATTCGGGGATGCACTAGCAGATCGCGAAATTCACGAACGAGGAGCAGGCGGGGAGGTGAGGATTTAGGGTGTGCACATAGGTTTAGGATGGATGTGATTAGGAAAGAAAAATATTGGGGTTTATTTTTGTTTTGGGTGTGCACATAGCGTAAAGTGGTGCACGTAACAACGCCCTATTAAAAAGGTGAACATCAAAATAAATTTTATAAGTACGGAAGACCAGGTCGCGGACATATTCACCAAATCCCCCCCCCCCCCAATGCACGATTCTCTATGCTTTGATTAGAATTAGAGTTTTTGGATCTCTTAGGCTAAATTATAAAATCCGCTAATTTTTATGTATTTTTCTGATTTGTTTGCTGCATTAGATGGCCCCAACGTCAATAAAATACATGTTTTTCACGAAATAACGAGTCTCTGTATGATACCGCCTGCTGATAGCCTTACCGCCAACGGTAATCTATTTTCTTTAAATTACTGATTTTCTCTGATTTTTGTTTAGCTTTGCTGCTTTAATTTCATTGTTTTTGGTTCCTGAAAATTTACTGTATTTTTTAAAATTAAAAAAGGGAAAAAATTATAAACCAATAAAAAATCGAAAAAACATTTTTTTCTATTAATGTAGTTGCTTTGTTAAAAATCAAAAACTTAAAAGTATTTTTTGTCTTTACTTAACACTGAAAAATCAACTACAATTTTTCAAAACTCTAAAAAATTACAAAAATATGTTTTTATTTTACTATCTGTTTTAATTTTTTTCGTCAAATCAAAAATTAAAATTAATAAAAAATTGACAAAATCACTATCTTTTGGACACGTCTGCTAGAGTTTAAAACATATAGATTACATGCAATGTTTTGATTTAGAAATGTTGGCCATTGCTTACATTGTTTGTGTTATGTCATGGTATGTCTCAATCTACTTGTATTTGTTCATGAGTGCTATTTGAATAGAAAGAAGGAAAAGAATAATAATCCGTCGCCTTAAACTAGGCCAATGTACAAATATATATATGACAACACTTACGTGACATCATGTGAAAAAAATAAGCGGGAGAAAAATAAAAACTTGAATTAAAAGCGCGTGCAATGCATATATTCAACTCTCCTCCTCAAGTTGAAAATGTATATCGATCATTCTAAACTTGATTATATTGTTCATGAAGTTGTCACTGCTCAATCCCTTGGTGAAGACGTCAGCTAGTTGGTCATGCGAGTTCACGAACGGAGTACATATATTGCTCCTGTCTAGGTGATCTTTGATGAAGTATCTCTCAACTTCAACATGCTTCGTCCTATCCTGTCTGTTCACCTGAAGACCCATATCTTGGAGTATTGCCTTTAACCACAATCCCTCACATACTCTCTGCACCATAGCCCTGTATTCTGTTTCATCACTTGAGCGAGCTACAACTTTTTATTTTTTGCTCTTCCATGAAACAAGATTGTCGTCCACAAATGAGTAATACCCGGTAGTTGACTTTCCATCGTCTTGTCTACTGGCCCAATCAGCATCTGTAAACACTTCAATCTCCAAAGGTTGACTTGCAGAGAACAGAATACCACGACCCAAAGACTTCTTGAGGTATCTCAATATCCTGTACACTGTCTGCTGGTGTCTAATTGTGGGAGAGTGCATGAATCTACTTAGGACACCCGCAAAGTACGTAATGTCTAGACACGTATGAGATAAATATGTGTTTCCCAACCAATCGTTAGTACTTAGAAACATCCACTTTCTCTCCATTAGTATGTGTATTAATCTTATGATTCGCCTCAATAGGTGTATCCACGGGAGCACACCCAAGCATCCCGGTTTCCTCTTGAAGATCATGGGTATACTTTCTCTGTGAGATGAAGATCCCCCGACAAGACCTCACTACTTCAATTCCAAAGAAGTATTTCAGCTTCCCAAGATCCTTAACTTCAAATTCTTTGCCAAACTGATCTTTCAAATGTCTGATCTCCTTTAGATCATCTCCTGTAATGATGTCATCCACGTACACAATTAGAATCAAAACTTGAGCTCCTCTTGATGAATATAGTATGATCAACGTGCCCTTGAGTATAACCTAGTCAAAGCATGATCTTGTTAAACGACCAAACCAGGCCCTAGGAGATTGCTTCAGGTCATATAGGGATTTATGCAGACGACAGACCTTTCCATTAGATCCTTCTTTGGTAAATCCAGGGGGGATAGTCATGTGGACTTCTTCCAGATCACTATGCAAGAATGCGGTTTTTTACATCAAGTTGTTGTAACTCCCACCCATGACAAGGAACAAGAGAGGATCACCCGAATGGAATTCATCTTTGCAACATGGACAAGGGTTTCTTGGTTGTCAATTCCTTGGATCTGGGTATACCCTTTAGCGTCCAGACGAGCTTTATACCGCTACACCACCTCATCTTGGTTTTGTTTCATAGAGAAGATCCAGCGTGATCCAACCGTTCGCTTCCCAGGAGGAAGACAAGCAAGCCAACAAGTTTCATTTTTCTCCAAGGCACACATCTCTTCTTCCATAACATGTTTCCAATCAGCTATCTGAACAACCTCCTGTTAAGTCTTAGGAACCATAATAGAAGAAAGTGATGAGATAAATGTTTTGTGACCCTGAGAGAGATGAATGTAAGAGATGTAGTTAGCAATGAGGTGTTTGGTGCCACCAGTTTTACCTTTAAGACGAGTAAGAGGAACATGATGATCATCATCAGAATCTGGAGCGGAGACAAGAATCGACACCAGTGGAATGTCCACGGTCTGTACTTGCTCAACAGTCCGAGGTCTAGGAGAGTATGTATATAATATAAGAGGAATGAATGTGGTAGGACCATGCGCAGTACTCAGAACAGGAGTAGAGGGAATATGAGGAGAGGCAACAATCAGAAGAGAGCTGATGATCTTGTCACTGTGAGTACTCGTCTCCCCCTGACGCGGATAAAAGTACGACTCCCCCTCACGAAAGGTAACATCAATAGTACAATAATACTGACGAGTAGGGGGTGATAACACCGATACCCTTTGTTGGTAGGAGAGTATCCAACAAAAACACATCAGAGCTAGTGAACATCCAGTTTATCGCGATGTAGGGTATGAACACGAACAAAGTAGACAGAGTCAAAGAAGCGAGGAGCGATGTTGAAGGTGTGGACTATATTGTTCTTGGCTAAACGAGATAGAGGCGTATCGTAGGAGGGAGAGCGAGATGGAAGATGATTAATGAGATGATCAGCGGTAAGAACTGCATCTCCCCAATAGGACTTGAGAAGATTCATCGCAATTTACAGACATCGAACAACCTCCAGTAAGTGCCTATTCTTCCGTTCGACGACACCATTTTGAGTGTAAGTGTGGACACAAGTAGTTTGGTGGATAATCCATGCTCGGTCAGGTAGGAACCAAATGCTCCCCAATCATCATATTCCCCCCATTATCACTACAGAGCACACGAGTGGTGTCGTTGAACTGATTCACAACCATGTGATGAAAGAACTGAAAGCGAGAAAACACATCACTCTTCCGTTTTAATAAATAAAGACAAGTAGTACGAGAATGACAATCAATAATTGTAACAAATAATTTATAGCCAGATAAAGATAACACAGGGGATGGACCCCAGACATCAGAATGAATAACATCAAAAGGACATGAACTAGGAAAAAAATATGACTGATACTCTGACGAACATACTTTGAGCGTTCACAAGTGTCACTAGAAAACAATTTAATTAAACTACTGAAAGCAGGAAACGGTTTTGTAAGATGGAGGGCAGATGGATGGCCAAAGCACAGATGCCAGCACCGGATGTCATAAAGAGTCGGAGCACTGGTGGTGGAAAGAGCACTGGGAGAAGACGACTGGTTCAGCAAGTACAGCCCACCAACATTCCTACCACTGCCAAACATCCGCTTCGTATCCAGATCCTGAAACACAAACATCAGGAAAAAAAGTTACGGAGCAATTTAAAGAAGCAGCTAAGTGGCTGATGGAGAGAAGATTTCGAAGAAACGAGGGAACATGTAAAACCGAAGAGAGAGAAAGATCAGGAGAACACACAACAGTGCCTTTGCCCGCAATAGAAGAAAGAGAACTGTTAGCCTCAATGACCTTATCACGGCCGGAAAAAGGAGTATAGGAGGTAAAACCTGAGGCAGAGCCGGTCATGTGATCCGTCGCACTTGAGTCGATGATCCACTTGGAAGGGGAAGAAGTCACATCATGAGCACTGGAGATACCTGAAGTAGCAAACGCAGCAGTGGAATCCGAGGATGGAGAGTCAGTCTGGGAATGCAACATACGACGAAAGGCCTCTAACTTCATAGCAGAAAGGCCCCCAGAGTTGTCCTCATAAATCTCACTGAGTACGAGCACCAACCTGACAACCACCGCCATGGTGACCACCTTTCCCTCGAGCAACAGAACCCAACCAGAGGGTGCAAGGTGAGGATGAAGACAAAAACAGACGTCCTTAGTATGTTCTTTCTTCCCACAATGGCTGCATAGAGGTGGAGGACCTCGAGTAATCCCAACCAGAACGGAGTGGTCAGTAGAGGAACCAAGAGTGCAGCGAATCACTGAGGAGCATATTGAAGGCTTTCCGAAGACAGGGAAGAGGCTCACGATGGAGAACATGCAGGCGAACAACATCAAATTCCATATTGAGTCCCATAAGAAAGACATGAACCCGAAAGCGATCTTTATCCTTATGAAGAGCCCGAGCATCGACAGTGCAGACAACGGTAAATGTGTTGAAGTAATCCAATTCCTGATACAAGCGTTTGAATTCGGAGTAGTATGCAGAGACGGTCATGGTGCCCTGCTTCAACTCCAAGACACTTCGAGTGAGTTCATAAATCTACATCGAACTGCCTGCTTGAGAGTAGGTGTCACGAGCCCTTGTTTAAATATCATACGCTGAATCCAGAAGCATCTAGCTGCGGTACACTTGAGGGGACATAGAGTGAAGTAACCACGAGACCACCATAGAATTCTCTGCATCCCATTTTTTCCATGAGGGATTGGTACGTGTGGGCTCAATGGTGGTACCATCAATATGTCATATAGCTGGTGACTTCAAATAGCATGCTGCGCTGACCTGGACCATTCCGGATAATTTGTGTCATTCAAGACAACGATAGTGATCTTCAAAGAGCCTGATTGGCTGTGACTCCGAGGATCTGCAGAGTTATCGTGGAGGGCACCGGTCTGAAGAGACGATGAGATTTCAGAGGAATCATCCATCGATAGCGGGCCGAAGGAAGAAAAGAAGTAAGACAAATGTCTCAATTTTGAGGAAACCACATCCTATGAGTGTCCCTAGATCGTGTCGCCGAAGAGGACACCGAAGGATGTGACCGCAATGTCTCCGACAACCCCCATGGAGGACAAAATGACCGGAAACGAAGGGCCTCCCAAAAAAAACCGGGTGGAGAAAGCCACTGGAGAGAACCGGGCGGGACGTGGGCGAAAGGAAGACGCGGCGGGACGCGGGCGGATGCAGCGGGACGCGGGCGGATGCGGCTGGAGGAGGACGTAGCTGGAGGTAGACACGACTGGAGACGAGCGGGAGGTCGACGCGATGGGACGCGGGCTGGATGCGGCGGGATGAGGGCTAGGTCGACGCGGTGGCGGATGGGATGGAAAGCGACGGGATTTCCTTCGCGCTCTGATACCAAATAGAAAGGAGGAAAATAATAATAATCTGTTGCCCTAAACCAGACCAAGGTACATATATATATGACAACACTCGGGTGACATATCACGTGAAAATAATAAGCAGGAAAAAATAAAAACTTGAATTAAAGCGCGTGCAATGCGTATATTCAACTATTTGATGTGCACTGTAAGTTTAATATACCTCTAGGTATGCGTGAAGATTTAGGTAAAATAAAGATATTACACATCACACATTCTTGAGTTTGCATTCATGAGATTTTTCAGGTTTACATATTATAACTCGTGATACTGTGTTTTAACACACTATGCATGACTTGATTAATCAATATTACGTGGTTCATCTTTAATTTATATGATATTGAACTTTGGTCAAATGTTATTGTTATGATTTTTGTATACACGTGAAAGTGTATTTGCCTATAAGAGTAGATTTCGATAGATCTGAGGACCTTATTGAAAATATGATTGTAAAAATGTTAGTTAAAAAAAGTTTAATTAAAGTTGTATGCTATCAACACATTTAGCAAAGATATCTCCGAGCACTACTTACCCTCCTGATATGCATCAATGAATATTGTGAGTTTGGGCACTTTGGTTATAAGGATCTGATAAATCTTGTGCAAAACCAGGAAAATGTATTAGTTGCCTTATTTCTCATCCTATTTTGTGTAGATTGGAATAATGTGACATGATTTATCACTTCATTCTTCTTGTGTTAGTATGTAGGTTTTCCGAGATATAACATATAATAATGATTATTTGACTTGCTGCTAACTTCTTTTGATGCTACACCTACACATGTCATTGTTTCTTCTAGCACTTTCATACATAAGAATTGGACTCAAAACTATATTCCTTGTCGATACTACGAATGTTCAAATGCACGATTACAATTCTTGACACATACAATGCTACTTTGTATTAACTCCATAAATCTCACAATATTATACAAAAAATATTGTGTATTTAGATTCCTGTGCATTATCCAAAACTAATAATTCTTATGTATTGGTTCGTCGCTACTTTTGTTATTTTGATTCCACATGATTATTATTTTTGTTGTTCACCCTCTGATTATTTTTTTGTGCCCCTTGCTTTACGCTTTCTTGATTATCATTCTGCATGAGTACGTTTTTCTACATATTTTATTCCGCTGTTTCTCTTATATATTTCTACATAATTTTGATTCCCCAACCCATTTTGATAATAACAATGTGGTAGAGCAGGTTCATGAGCTAGTCATCTTGGGGGAGATCACTTGTAGGGGGAGATACTTTGATCCAGTTCACATAAATAGTGGGAGCACATATATAGGAGTTGTACCGAATTTGTGCTTACATGATAACTTGTATTAGTTTTACCTATTCATGTTACAATCCTCTATCCAAGGTTGCATATGTCGGATGTCAGGTTTATGTCGGTTTGAGTTTGAAATGTCGGATGTCAAATTGCGGGGGATACATCGATGATATTTTACAATGTCCGATTTTAATATTTAAATAAATTTATTCATATATATACACAATTTTTATAAATATGTATAATTGTATACATATTGTATGTTTATAAATTACATAATAAACATATATACACATGACATATGTTTATAAATTACACAAGAAAGAGACGTTGACTGCAATAAATGAGATAAAAATCACCAAATGAGAGCGAGGTGAAAAAGTCTTCCACGCTAGACTTAGAGAGATGCACAAAATGAAGTACAAAACAAAATATTTCTATTTGGTCTCTTCAAAAGGGGGAGCCCGGTGCACAAAACATCCCCACGCAGCGAGGGTTCGAGGAAGGGTCGCACCACCAGTGTGAAATGTTGGCAAACCTTACCCTATATTTTTACACGACATTGCTTCCAGGACTCGAACTCATGACTTCAAGATCACACGACGACACCTTAACTGGTGTTTGGTCTCTTCATAAAATGAAAAATATTTTTAATACTCTCGACGATATATTGGTCATGAAATATCGCCCGATATATCGGGTTAAACCGATATATCAGATGATATTTTTAAAATTGATATTTTTGCTTAAAATATCGTTGTCACGACGTTTTATTCCCAAAACCTTTATATCGGCTGACATATCAGACATGTTGGCCGACATCTAAAACACTGTTTCTATCGTATGACACTATACCAAGATCTATCTCTCATGAACGAGATTTGCTATTATCAAAAGAAAGTTTGTTGGAATATACGTTCTCTATCTCTCAGGTTTGATAATAACAAATCCCAAGTTGTATTTGATTATCATTGTTTTGAGTATAGTATGCAAGGTTGCAGGTTCTGGGAAAAACTAATATCCGGTAGCTACCACCGGCGTTAACGATACTGTCGGGCACTAGATCCGTTATACAAGAATCCACAACATTTCTCTAGCATTACGTAAATTTCGAGATCAGAAGGACTACTCTTGCGCGCAACTGCTAACGCGTCGCAGTACCTCGAAGTACACATCAACAATTTGTGTGCTCTGCATAGGAACTTGGTGGGGGCCATACAAGGAAAATGCAACTACCACCTACGGTAGCAACAACTGCTCCGTGGTAACTTGTGTTTACAAGGAAAGCGCCACTACCTTCCTTATCTGCAGATGGCCAGCTGTGCGCGTGCCAAATCAAACGACTCTACTGCATTACACTAGCACTACCGCTCCACGCTAATATATGCTTACAAGGAAAGCGCAGTCGTCTTCCTTACCTAGAGCCTGGGCAGCTGGAGGAAAACGCGTATACAAGCCTTATTGCCACGCGGTAACACTACTGCTGGCGGTAATTGACTTAAACGCCGTATAAAAGCGTATTTCTTTCTCCGTGGATACACACACGAAGAATAGGTTTTCCAAGCCATTCCTGGAGCAAGGAGCCGCCGTCCAAGAAGAAAGGAGGACTTTCACCCTCAAGCAAGAACGAAGACCGTAGAGCGCGAACGAGAACGAGAATCAGAAGATGATCGAGCGCACGAGGAACATGGATCAAAAGTGCCGACCCCTCACCGCCCTCAGAGACACTTTGTGGGAGCAATTTTCTTTCTAGATCTACTTTTTCATCTCTCTGTATTTTATCATTCACTTTTATTGTATTGTGTGCCGTGAGAAATCGTCCAAGTAGGATTCCGTGAGAAATCGTCCGGGGAGGATGTCTAGACTTGGGTGGCCTAGCGAGGGCTCAAAGATCTTCCAGGGGAGAAGGGAGAGAGCCAATCAGTACTCAGGAGAAGGATTGGTATAAAAAACCCCTAGATCATATTATTCAATGCTTTCGATCTTCAACGTCACGAAGATCATAATTTGCAATTGTAATCTTGTCTTGAATCTTCTAATGAACTTTTTATTTGAAATGAACAAAATGTTTACTTTTATGATTTGTTTAGTGTTTTGCTATTACTGGTTATTATCATAAATTGTTTTTCCTAAATCTATAATCTCAAACACGCTGAAATGATTATTGCACGGATCGAACAAAACCTATTCTCAAGAATACAGTTTCTATGAGATACTGTCAGCGGTAACCTTACCTCCCCGTGCTAACTCATAGAGAATGTACTCTTATTGCAAAAAGTTTTAAAATCTCGTAATCTCCGTCTAAATCTTATTCATCACCCCTCCGCCCCTCTATGGTTGCCACAAATCCAACACATTATACTCTTGCAATTAGCGATCGCAATATAGTCAACTGATATTATGGAATCTCATGATAAAGGAAGGGAAGAAGAGCAACACAAGGATAAAGACAAAGTAAAAGTAGGGGCGAGTTCTTATTTTATGTCTTATCATTTGTTGCTTCCATATGGCTTATTGTATGACATTTAGGTAGAAATCTAATTACATTTGAATGAAATTTAATATAAAATGGAATATTGTAAACCAAGCTTTAAAGTGAGTTAATTCTCAAATGAGTTGAATAAAAGAAAAGAATGATTAATTCTCCAAGTGCGTGAAAAGAATAAAGGAAAGAAGATATCCATTCAATCGGCTATGTTAAGAGTTAACCCAAACCGGGAGGTGGGGAGAATAACCCTTTGACATTAACATGAAAAGAAATATGATTCGTGGGATTCAAAGACACAAAATAAATATAGCAATATGAATGTGCGAATCAATCACACGTGATGAATATTGCTGTCTAAACGTGCAAGTCAAGGGCACGTAATTTCATAAAAAAATAATTTACTTAAAAAAAGAAGGGTTTTAGGTTGAGCAAGACAATGACGGAGTATATGAAGCTTAAATTTAGCCGTGCAAGAAGGACGGATGACTTCATTATTAAGTTGGGTGATCAAAATTTTCCTCGTAGTGAGTGTTTTAAATATCTTGGATCGATAGTTCAAAAAATGGGCAAAAACGTAAAGACAAGTTTTTTCGTACTATAATTAGATCAACAATGCTCTATGGTTCTAAGTGTTAGGCAGTGAATTGTATGCATGAGCAAAAATGAGAGTTGCGGAGATGAGAATGCTTAGGTGGATGTGTGGACATACGAGACTGGATAAAATTAAGAATGAATATATCAAAGATAAGACAAGAGTAGCACCAATTGCAGAGAAGATGCGAGAAACTCGAGTAAGATGGTTTGAACACGTACAAAGGAGACCATTAGAGGCACCTGTTAGGCATTGTGAGAGTCTAGTCACTAGGCATGTTAAACGGGGGAAGGGTAGACTAATAAATATTTGGAATGAAACTCTTAGGAAAGACATGTTGTACTTAGACATTAGTGAGATTATGACTAAAAATAGGACACAATGACGACAAAGGATCCATATAGTCGACCCCACTATAGTGGGATAAAGGCTTGAGTGTCGTAGTTTACACATGATTAAAAGTAATTCAAGTAAATATCATTAATTATGATAAAAAATTAGTGATATGAAAAGATAAGAATAAGAGGGTTAATTGATTACATGAATACTGTAGAAAAAGCTCAAATCTTGTAAGTATGATTTCAGTATTTGAATAGAATGAGAGAATACAAATATATAGGAAAGAGAAGGTGAGAAGAAAAGCTATACAAGATGTGGGACTAAGGAGAGAAGAAAGAAAAATAATAAAAAGGGGGCCAATAATGGGCCCATTACATAGACTTTTCTAACACTCCCCTGCAAGTTGGAGCGTATAAGTCGTATGCACCAAGCTTGGATAGGCACTGATAGAAGAGGGTAGTAGGTAGAGCCTTCGTGAGGACATCAACAACTTGTTCAGTACCCGGAACATGCTTCAGTTCAATCTTCTTCATGTGAACTTTCTCCAGGATGAAATGACAATCTACTTCAATATGCTTTGTTCGTTTGTGAAAGACTGGGTTCTTGGCTATGTGTATGACAGCTTGACTGTCACAAAGGAGGAGAGCCGGTGAAGAAAGTTTTACCCCAATGTTAGCAAGAAGTCTCTTAAGCCACGTGAGTTCCGAAACCACAGATGCCATTGCCCGATATTCTGCTTCATCTGAGGATCGAGCAACCACCGCTTGTTTCTTGCTCCGCCAGGTGATCAGATGCCCTCCAAAATATGTGCAAAAACCGCTGGTTGATCGTTGATCATCGTGGGAACCCGCATAATCAGCATCAGAGTATGCCACCAATGTTGGGGTTGAAGAAGAGGTTTTGTATACTAATCCTTGGCTAGGAGCTGTTTTAAGGTATCAGAGAATCCGTTCAACGGCCTGAAGATGAGAGCTTCGAGGAGAATGCATAAATCGACTGACGATACCAACAACAAAGGATATATCTGATCTTGTTACCGTTAGGTAGATCAGTTTCCCAACAAGACGACGATAGTATTCCGGATTTTGAAGCAGAAGATCAGAATCCGAGGCCTGAACACATAGTTTGTGATTCACATCCATTGGAGTGTTCACCGGCTTACAGCCGAAGTAGCCTGCATCATGAAGGAGATCAAGGACAGTACTTTCGCTAAGAGAGGACAAGGACCATCTGGTTGTCTGACAACCTCCAAACCCAAGAAGTACCGAAGGTTTCCCAGATCTTTTGTTTAAAATACGGAGCTCAGATGTTGTTTGACCGTCTGTATTTCGTTAGAGTCGTTTCCAGTAATGATGATATCGTCAACGTAAACCAATAGGAGAACCGTTCCCGTTGCCTTGTGGCGAGTGAATAACGAGAAATCTGCCGAGCTCCGAGTAAAGCCAATTTCCCGTAGGGCCTTACTAAACTTGTCAAACCATGCCCGAGGGGATTGTTTGAGACCAGAGAGACTTCAGAAGATGACAAATCCGAGACTCCCCCGTGATCTCAAACCTGGGAGGTTGCTGCATGTAAATCGTTTCCTGGAGATCGCCATTCAGAAAAGCATTCTTTATATCGAGTTGAAGTAAGGGCCGCTGGTGATGCACAGCCACGGAGATGAGGACACGAACCGTGTTGAGCTTGGCCACAAGAGAAAATGTTTCGTCATAGTCGAGACTTTGTTGTTGGGTGAAGCTGTGAGCCACTAGACGAGCTTTGCGTCTGTCAATGGTCCCATCGGGTGCATGCTTGATGACAAAGATCCATTTGCACCCAACCAGTTTCTGAACAGAAGGAAGGGGTACTAAAGTGCAAGTCTGGTTTGCCCAGAGAGCAACCATTTCCTCGTCCATGGCGGCACACCAGCCAGGATGTTGAAAAGCCTCCTACACAGAGTTGGGTACAGAAACCGAGGACAGTGTAGTAGCAAATGTCCGAAGGTGGGAAGAGAGGCGATGCAGGGAGACAAAGTTCTCCATCAGATGAGCAGCGGAGGCGGGCACCGGATCAGCAAGGCTCGGAGAAGCCGAGGTCGAGGTTGACTGCAGAAGGGGAACAGAACGATGAGGGCGGCGATTGTAGACACAGATAACATGCGGCTTGGAAGGAGCAGGAGCTGGGTCAGGAAGAACCTGCGGAAGGGGCGCAGTAACGGGGATGACAAGTCGTGGGATGGATGGTGGTAGAGGAGTGGTTATAGGAGGAGAGAAGAAAGGTTGATCCTCCGGAAGGTAACATCAGCGGGCACGGAGATCTTCCGGGTAACCAAAGAATAACACACATAGCCCTTCTGAGTACGAGAATAGCCGACAAAAATATGTCTAGCCCCCCGGGGATCCAACTTGTCCGTGGACGGACCCAGAAGGTGGACAAAGCAGGTGCAGCCAAATACCCTGAGTGTGAGAGGGAAGGCCAAAGCAGAGGGAAACAGGAGGCTGAACGGAGTGGCGTGGTGGAGAACAGAGGAAGCGAGACGGTTGATGAAGAAACAAGCAGTGAAGACCGCGAAGTTCCAGTAGACTTTGAGAACATGCATGTGAATCATGAGGGAGCGGACAACGTCGAGCAAGGTGTCAATTTTTTTGTTCGGTAACGCCGTTTTGCTTGGGGGGGGGGGTGCAGGCACAGGATGTCTGATGAATAATACCGAACTCCGCGCACAGATTAGCAAATTCATGGCTAGTGTACTCGTGAGCATTATCAATGCGCAACGTTTTTATGGTAGTGGAGAATTGCGTACGAGTCTTGAGCACAAAAGCCCGAAATACGCGAGGAAACTCAGAGCGATCACGAAGTAAAGCTACGTCGTGCGAGAATAATCATCAATAAAAGTGATAAAATAACGATAACCCGAAATACTAGTAATTTTGAAAGGACCCCAAATATTGGAATGCAGTAAATCAAAAGGAGCCGAGCTCCGAGTACAATGTGCGGGAAGGAAGAACGCGTCTGCTTGCCAAAAATACAAGAATCACACTGAAAGGGAGAAAGAGATACATCAAGAAGCGCCTTCTAGAGGACCGGATGAGGGGCATTCCCAAGACGGCGATGCCAATCCATGAAGGAGACGGAGGAGAGGACAGTGGGAGATGCATCGAGAAGGTAGAGCCCGTTTTGCAGTCGACACCTACCAATGGTAATCCACGTCTGCCGATCCTGTATCAAAAAAAGGCAGAAAGGTGAATGTGACAGAGCAATCCATATCAGTAGTAAGACGACCAACATGCAGTAAATTAAACGGGGAGCCCAAAACATAAAGAGACGAGCGAAGAGATGGAGGGGTTGAGGGAGAGGTTAGCGCAGCCGGAGACCGGAACAGTCGCCCCATTAGCCACGGTGATAAACTTCGGATGAGGAGCATCCAAGTATTTGGCGGCCGCAGCGAGGTGATGTGATGAGTGACACCCGAGTCCAAGATCCATCGCGAACTGGAGGAAAAACAAGCAGTACCTGCAGTGGAGGTGGAGGCAACAGAGGCCGAAGGAGGGCTGAGCAGCCCATGGAGTTGTGTAGCTGTAGACGAACGACCTCAAGGTCGGCACTTGTGGCAGAAAAGCCGTCAGCTGCAACAGCAACAGTCAGACGAGGAGGGTAGCCATGTTTCTTGTAGCAAACTGCCTCAGTGTGGCCATACCGGCCGCAATAGGAACACTTTGGACGGCCCCGACCTCCACGCCCCCGTCCGCGGGAGCCCGAACGTCCACCACGAGCAGAAGACGGTGGGGGAAGTATGGGGGGGGGGGTCCGCTGGAGAAGGGCTGGAGAGGAGGGGGCAGGAGTATCCGGGGGCGGTGACACTCGAAGGAGCATAGAGCAAACATCAGATAAGGAAGGAGTAGTAGCCGAAGCCAGAACCTGAGCCCGGATACTCTGAAGGTGTGGCGGGACACGAGCCATTATCATGGCGATGCAGACGACCTCCTTTTGAGTTCACTGAGCGACAAGATCAATGGTAGAGGGCTGATGCTGGATCCAGGTATCTGCAAGAGTCTTAGCACGAGCAACAAACGAGGTCATGTCCGCAGTCCCGGCAGCGTTGAGAGCCTGAAGATCGGTAATAATGTCATAGAGGTGCTGGAGGCTGTCCTTGCCCGACTATAATGAGTGAAGCTCATCCCACATAGCTTCAGCCGTGTCATGATACATGACCATCTGGTAGGGCTCACCCTCAAGGGAGTTGAGGAGCCATGTCTGAACACGACCGTCGTTGCGCAGCCAGTCATCGGTAGAAGGAGGTCCCTGAGTGAGATGAAGCACAAGGCCCTTGGCATGAAGAACTCGACGAACCGAGTGCACCCATGAGATGAAATTCTTCTTGCCAGGCAAGGAAATTGTGGTGATCCGCAACTCGTCGTGGAGGTCAGGTGGAGGAGCCGGGCGGTTTGCAGAGGAGTTAGCCGTCGGGCCGGTGGTCAACGGAGGAGCCCATAGAGATCGGAGAGGCCGCAACGAGCAAGAAAGGGCGCTGCGGGTAGAAGAGGGCGCTGCGGGTAGAAGAGGCCGCCCCGGGTTGACCAGGTCGCCGCGGGTTGAAGAAGACGCCGCGGGTTGACGAGGTTGCCGCAGGTTGAAGAAGTCGCCGCAGGTTGACGAGGTCGCAGCGAGTAGAATAAGTCGCCGTGGGTTGACAAGGTTGCCTCAGGTAGAAGAGGTTGCCGCGGGAGAGCATTCCTGCACGACATGCCCGCGCGGTTACACGAAAGGCCGCAGCGGGTAGTCAAAGCTACAAGAGCAGCGAAGAGCAAGAGAGAGATAGGGAGGCCGCTACCCAAGTGCGGAGAGACAGACCGCACAGTCACAATGAGCACACTAGCGGCCAGAGAAGGAGCGACAAGAAAATGTCGGCTCGAACAGAAATAGAGAGAGGTCGCAGCGGTGAGGGAGAGACTGCGCGGGAAAACAAGGAGAGCCAGCGAGAAGGAGAGGCCGCAAGAGGAGAAGTCGAGCGGCAAAGAGAAGGCAGCAGCTAGAAGAACCCGCGAGACGACTGGGCCGTGAGTAGAACTCGAGCGGCAAGACCAGGTAGCGGCTAGCGCGGGAAGAGCAAGCGACTAGCGCGGGAAGAGCAAGCGACTAGCGAGAGAAGACGATGCCCACCTGGCAGAGGGAGGAGAGTTCGCAGCGATTAGAGAAGAAGCCACGCGGCTAGAAGGAAGTGGGAGAAGGCCCCATTTGCCAGAGAGAATCCTATACAAAGGAGATGGAAGCAGAGGTGGAGGCCACGAGAATGGAGGGGAAGAGAAACGGGTAGAGTTTTCTAGCCGCAGGGGGGGCGGGTAGAAAAGCAACAGGCCGCGCCTTGCGCGGGAAGGGAAAGACCGGACAGTTTAATAGAGGCTAGCCGGAAAGAGAGAGATACCGAGAATACCCCAAGATGTCTAAGGAGAGAAGAAGGAAAAATAATAAAAAAGGGGCCAATATTGGCCCATTACATGGGCTTTTCTAACAAATACAAACACATGAAAAGCTACAAAGAATGCATATAAAAGTGAATAAGAACCTATGAGGCTATGGTTATAATTAAGATAAATTAATCCATCATAAGTAAGAAACGGAAAAGTAAGAATTCACGTAATCGTTTGACTAATTGGAAAATGAAACTAAACAGGTCAAGCAAGAGACTGTTCTAGCCACCAGTAGTTAACATCGACCATGTTCGCCTCGACAGGAGAAGAAGTGCTGTCTTTGAGTAGATGTCCTCACAGTAGTGTTCAACGTCCTGGACACTCAGGGCGAGGTGTAGAGATCCATAGTGTCCTCACAAAGAGTTCTAGTTTTATTCATGTAGAGTCTGTTGTTCCTTTTCATGATGTATATATCTACACATAGTAGTGCTATGTTGCGAGTCAGACATTCTATATATGTTACAGTTTTTGGTAAGCCCTTTTTTGGATGTTATATAGGGCTACCCATTATACTTTTGTACCTTGTATCAAATATAATGAAATGATTTATTTTGTCATGCACTCTTCTTTTGGTATTCTATCATGTAGTGTTTTGCACTGAGATGTTCTTATCTCGTTCGATGAAATACAAAAATGTATATGCTAAATTGCAACGATAATCCATAAGGGGGCCGTGACATACACACTTACACAACCTAATACACACACATTAACATATACGCACAATTACACACAACAATAACATACACACACCTACACAACCTAACATGCACAACTACACACACTCACACATTCGCGAATCTATAGGGGGTCCCCAGGGACACTGGCCCCCATTATTTTGTGAAAATTTCATGAAGGATCTAAAAATTGGATATTAGCACACCTAAAAGTGGCAATTTCCAAGGCTGGGCCGGCAGACCGCGTAATTTATTCCTATTCCGCAGACCCGGAGTAAAATCCCACTACAGACTCGACGTAAGGATCACCCATCACTATTCCTTTTCCGCTATCCGCTAGGGTTATTCCTTTCACCTGTTCTGTTCTCCTGGAATCAGAGCTTAGTGTTCTTGCCTTCTTGGTCTTGGCTTAGGGTTCTCACCGGCACCGTAGTCCGCAGAGCCGGTTGCGGCGTGAAAGAGAGAATCCTGCAGCCTTCTGTATGATCTTGGCTTAGGGTTCTTACCGGCACTGCAGGTAGTTTACTCCAGCAATGACTTGATTCTTAACTTCCAACTTGTGGTCATCAAGCATCTTGGTGCAGGCATCCATCTTTGTGAAGATTTCAGTGTTCTGTTCACTTTTCAGAATTTTATCATTTTCATGGATTGTCACACTATTCTTGGCCTGAATCTTTTGATTTTCTGTGATAACAACAATGTTCTGGCCTGACACATCCAACTTCTCTATTGTAAAGTCTAAAGCTCCAGCAGCTCTTGTGAAGAATTTGACTGTTTCTCCTTTCAGCAAAGTCGCCTGCAGCCTCGTGAATCCTCCTAATCTCCTTCAATTTCTCTTCTTTAATTTCTTCTACTCTGGTTTTGGCAAGAATATGCAAAATAGGTGTTATTATAGAGTTTTCTATAACAACCCGTAATTAAAAAAAGGTTTAAATTAAAAGTTTATAAAAGGAATGACATAATTATAATTTGCCTAAGTCAGCCCTCCTCGTAAACCTAAACCCGCAATCCCCCTCTTTGTAAACCCATCGGCCTGGTTTCCGCAAAATCCCGCTCGGCTCCCGCAATCGCAAGCCGCACCCTGCTTCCGTCCCGGTCTCGCCTCCTGCGCGCGACACCACGCAATTCCGCCTCCCAACTCGCTTCCCTGCGCCCCGTCCCGCTTTTCCTCTCTCCTCTGGGGTCGGCGCATCCCCCTCTTGCTCTGATTGACAGTTTTCCCTCCTCCAAAGAGGCGGTTTCAGCCCTTATCCTCCCCCTCATGTTGGCATCATCTTTTCCTCTCCTCCTAGGGGCCGACAACAGTCCCTTCTTTCTTTCTTCTTCCTCCAGCAGGCCTCCTCTTCCTCCGGCAGCCACTTTCGTCTTCGTTTTGGCCGACAATTTGTAAGAACGCGCCTAGGGTTCACTCGATTTCTCCCTCTACTCAGATTTTGGGCTCCGATTTGGTCTTCTTTAGTAAGATTCTCCTATTTTCCCCCTTTATTTAGATTTCTCCTGAAATATTTTGCAAATCTTGTACTCCAAATTGCTTATAGTTTGTGAATCCAAGTTTACGCCCCTCCTGCAATCGACTAATTCCATATTATTTGTGATTTTCGGTGCCGCTCCTCAGAGTTATCTTCCATATTGCTCAAGTTCTCTCCTAATTAGGGTTTTACCAAACTTAAGTGCCACAAACTCTGGGATTCTTCGTGGTTTCTCCTCTCTCCTCACTTTTGAGGTAGGTAAATCTCTAACCCCTTTCCTGTTTAGATTATTCGATGATAATTTCATGTGATAGCGTAAGTTTTTCATTATGTCAGGTATTAATCTCGTTGTTCTTAAACCTTCAAAATAAGTTTTTTTTTGGATTTTTCTTTCGCCGCTTGGCCGCCTCCGTCAGCTTCAGCTTCCTGAAGACAAGTAGTGATCGCTCTCTTTTGCAAGCTTTGAGTTTAATTTATTGTATCTGTTCTTTTGACCACATGACTTAATTCTTTCATATTTTAATCTGTCAAATAAACTGAAATGTCGAATGCATAATCTGACAAATCAATATTTTAGTGGTTAAATATTTAATTTGTTTGGATCGACATGAGTTTGTGATCATGGTTGGTTTTTACTTAGTTGATTTGCGTCTCATGGGATGAATAATAGGAGGATGAGTTAATAAGTGAAGGTGAGTGATTTTTATTGGATTCTCACTGAGGTGAAGTGTATATTATTTGATGGTTTTTGGAAAGACTGGTAGTTCTTTGTGAGCATGCATATTAGTTAATTATAATGATAAATATTAAGATTTTTTGCTTGCAAATAAATGAATTGTGTTTTATATGAAGGTTCTGATCATACACATGTTTACTTGAGAGATGAGTATTTATTATCCTCAAATCGATGCATGTCAAACTTACCCCTGCGTTTTACTGGAAAAATTTTCTCATGAGAACTTAATCTCTCGAACCCGCAAAGTTCAAAACTCACTCCCTAGTTCTCGGTGTCATCGAATCTTATCTTTTTTAGTCTGTCTGGTTCTAAGACTGTTGTAAATTCTATTCCTTACTCGATGCCCCCTTCCTTGTTTATGAACGCTACTCTTGTGCATCAGAATCAATAAATTTGTAATGTCTTGATATAATAGAAATCACTAAATTATGAATCCTTAATGTCATTAATGTTATAAGCAATCATTGAAAGGTAATGTTAAATTGATGTGACGCTTTGACTCGAGTTTTCGCTTGTTTGACAATGAAATCAATCAATGGCCATAACAAGCACAATTACTTTGATAAAGCTTGCATTTAAACTTATATTAGAATCATGTGTATCAAATAAAAACACGTACAACTTTCACAGATTACAGCTTATGTCATTGCGTGTTTGAATCTATGTTATGCTTCAGAGTAAGATAATAATTATAGTTATTTCTATTTGATACCTTTACTTGTTCGTTCTTTTTAGCTTTGCTTCATGGAAACTGATACTCAATATTTTGTTTCCCTGCTCTTACTTTATTTTACCTTACTTATGTTATCAATATTCTGAGACTTTTCGTTCTTGTTTTGGATTTGACTAAGCATTTATGCCCGCGCCGCCTACTTTTTTAGTCCGATCTGCGTCAAGCTTCAGGTTTTATGTTTACGTTTCATTTTCTTTACTGTCAGACATTTATTTTATGTAATAATTTTATTTAGTAAATCATGAACAACTGTTAGGCTAAATATTACATGTACTAGAAATTAATACTATTTGCATGTTTATTCATCTGAGTCTGTCATTGCATAAAATTTGTATCTAAATTTGTATCAATAGTTTTAATAAAATGTACGTGCATTTGTTTTTCTCACTGCCATATTTCAAAAGTTTCCGCATAAAATCAAATTATTTTTCTCCAAAGTAACTATTTTAGAACTATTTATCAGTGTCTCTGCTTCCGCCTTACAGACATGGATTTTCTTTTCGCCTATGACTGTGGCATGACGGCGCACTCGAAGTGCACTCTGACTTTTGTTGAGACGGGTCGTGACAATTGGTATCAGAGGGAGGTTAATTTCTAAAGATAAAGTATTTTATAATTTTCACATATTTTGAATTTTATTATATAAATATATATGCATGCATCATTACTTTACACACCTTGTCATTATCCATTGTTCGCGGCTGAAACACGCACGCAGTCACTCATAAGCATGAGTAGTATGCACACGAATGTCAAGCAGTTATATGCAAACTTAACATTTTTGTGTATATGAATTTACAATAGGATATACACCGCTTGCGAATATTAAATGGATACGAGCAGTTTAATAATTTCAAGTGCGATGACATTAGATAATAATATGCATGCCATGTTAAGTGAAATAAGCGCTTAACAAGACATGTGTATTCATTTATTTGCATTCATATCATAAATCATTACAGAAGTGTGAAGCTAAGAACTACAATAATGATTGTACACACATGAATTACTATTTGCTTGACATCACACATGATCTCATGATTGCACTTGTGTGATCATCACCTAGAGTTGTCCAATGAAAATACTGTAATTATTACATAATTTATGTACATGATAGTAAGAAATGTGTTGGAATCTCTAGTTTCAAGTTCCCGGTATTCATATTCGGTCCTTACTGTTTCGCTTGGCTATCGATCTCACCATATTCTCCTGTATCCCCTTCTAGTAAGCTCCTAAGCGCCAGCGTCGCAAGTAGGCCACCCTCTTAGTGCAAGGATTTTCTCGCTCTCAAATTCTCGAGTCTTACCTTTCAATTTCGAGCTAATTGAAACAATTCTTGTATTTCCGGAAGGAGATCTTTCGTATTTGGTCGATCCTGGCAATATTGTATTGTATCAAGTACACGAGCTTCGAAGAAACCAAAACTCATTTCTATGGTAACTGTGTTTTGAATGCATGAAAAGGAGTTTGACTTGCGTAACATGTATTCACAATTTTTTCCTTGATCTTGTTCTCTTTTCTATTCCAGTACATTCATAGTTAGCTTCCATGCTTGATCTGCGAACCTTGTTAAAATGAATGATACCTGAATATTTGCCATAAGAGACCCCAATCAAAAAATCCTTAGAAGTTTCAGGACGAAACTTCCCAAGTAGGGAAGAATGTAACAACCCGTAATTCAAAAAAAAAGGTTTAAATTAAAAGTTTATAAAAGGAATGTCATAATTGTAATTTGCCTAAGTTAGCCCTCCTTTTAAAGCTACACCCATATCCCCCTCTTTGTAAACCCGTCGGCCAGGTTTCCGCAAAATCCTGCTCGGCTCCCGCAATCGCAAGCCACACCTTGCTTCCGTCCCGGTCTCACCTCCTGCGCGCGACACCACGCGATTCCGCCGCTTCCCGGCGCCCCCACCTGCTCTTCCTCCCTCCTCTAGGGCCGGCGCATCCCCTCTTGCTCTGGCCGGCAGTTTTCCCTCCTCCAAAGAGGTGGCTTCAGCCCTTCTCCTCCTCCTCCAGCCGACATCATCTTTTCCTCTTCTACTAGCGACCGACATCAGTCCCCTCTTTCTCTCTTCTTCCTCCAGCAGGCCTCCTCTCCCTCTGGAAGCCACTTCATCTTCATTTTGACCAGCAATTTGTAAGAACGCTTCGCTCGATTCTCCCTCCACTCAAATTTTTGACTCCGATTTGGTCTTCTTTGGTAAGAATTTCCTATTTTTCCCCTTTATTCAGATTTCTCCTTAAATATTTTTGCAAATCCTGCACTCCAAATTGCTTATAGTTTGTGAATCCAAGTTTATGCCCCTCCTGCAATCGACTAATCCCGTATTATTTGATTTTCGGTGCCGCTCCTCAGAGTTATCTTCTGGATTGCTCAAGCCCTCTCCGAATTATGGTTTCCCCAAGATTAAACGCCACCAACTATGGGATTCTTCGTTGTTTCTCCTCTCTCCTCACTTTTGAGGTGGGTAAATCTCTAACTCCTCTCCTGTTTAAGTTATTCGATAATAATTTCATGTGCTAGCGTAAGTTTTTGTTATGTCGGGTATCAATCTCGTTGTTCTTAAACATGTTCAAAATAAGTTTTTTTTGGATTTTGCTTTCACCGCTTAGACCGCCTCCGTCAGCTTCAGCTTACTTAAGACAAGTAGAGATCCCTCTCTCTTGCAAACATTCATTTTAATTTATTGCATCTGTTCTTTTGACCACATGACTTCATTCTTGTTATTTTGATCCGTCGAATAAACTGGAATGTCTAATGCATAATCTGACAAGTCAATATGTTAATGGTTAAATATTTAATTTGTTTGGATAGACTTGAGTTTGTGATCATGGTTGGTTTTTTACTTAGTTGAATTGCGTCTCATGGGATAAATAATGGGAAGATGAGTTGGTAAATGAAGGTGATTGATTTTTATTGGATTCTCACCGAGGTGAAGTGTATCTCATTTGATGGTTTATTGAAAGACTGGTAGTTATTTGTGAGCATGAACATTAATTATTATAATGATAAATATTAAAATTTCTTGCTAACAAATAAATGAATTGTGTTTTATATGAAGGTTCTGATCATACACATGTTTATTTAAGAGATAATTGTCTTCGAATGATTTGATTTAGATGAGTATTTATTACCCTCCAATTGATGCATGCCAAACTTACCCCTGCGTTTTACTTGAAGAAATCTTCTCGTTAATGAGAACTTAATCCCTCAAACCCGTAAAGTTCAAAACTCACTCCCTAATTCTCGGTGTCATCGAATCTTGTCTTTTTTAGTCTATCTGGTATTAAGGCTGAGGTAAATTCTATTCCTTGACTCGATGTTCCCTTCCTTGTTTATGAACCCTACTCTTGTGCATCAGAATCAATAAATTTATAATGTCTTGATATGATAAAAATCACTAAATTATGAATCCTTAAAGTCATTAATGTTATACGCAATCATTGAAAAGTAGTATTAAATTGATGTGACGTTTTGACTCGAGTTTCCACTTGACTGGTAATGGAAACCAACCAATGACCATAACAAACACAATTACTTTGATAAATCTTGAATTTAGACTTATATTAGAATCATGTGCATCAAATAAAAACACTTACAACTTTCACTGATTACAACTTATGTCATTGCGTGTTTGAATCTATGTTATGTTCCAGAGTAAGCTAATAATTATAGTTATTTCTATTTGACACTTTTACTTGTCTGTCTTTTTAGTTTTAGTTCATGATAACTGATACTCAATATTTTGTTTCCCCTGCTCGTACTTTGCTTTATCTTACTTATGTTATCAATATTCTGAGACTTTCTTTCTTGTTTTTGAATTTACCTTAGCATTTATTCCTGCGACGCCTGGTTCCTGAACCTGATCTGCGTCAAGCTTCAGGTTCTATGTTTACGTTTTATTTCCTTTACTATCAGACATTTTTTTTAATGTAATAATTATAGTCAGTAAATCATCAACAACTGCTAGACAAAATATTACATGTACTAGAAATTAATATTATTTGCATGTTTATTCGTCTGAGTTTGTATTGTATAAAATTTGTATCAATAGTTTTAATAAGATTTGCACATGCATCTGTTTTCTCATTATCATATTTCAAAAGCTTTCGCATAAAATCAAACTATATTTCTCAAAATTAACTATTTTTAAACTATTTATCAGTGTCTCTACTTCCGCCTTACAGACATGAATTTTCTTTCCGCCCATGCTTGTGGCATCACGGACCCGCCCGAAGCGCTCTCTGACATTTTCTTTGGCCACTCCCTTTTTGAAATACCAAAATCCACTTCCTTGTATTATTCGAATGCAAATGCGTTCTCAGTAAGTGAAGTTTTATGTAGGTAGTTAAGTAGTTTAATCGCGACATTAGACTAAGATTGTCTTTGGGATGCAAATGGTGATCGAGTCTTATAATTTATACAATTATACATGCATGCAAATAACAAATACCTATTTATGCAGCAAGGAGTTTTATATCTATAATAATGGTGATTGATTAAGCATTCTTTGTGCAGGTTTAACCTTGACTGCTTGAGAATATATATCCAGTTCAATATTATAGGGCTGTGCAATATCTACTTTGTTTTTTTTCAAATTTAGAGCTGTTTAATTTGGAAATTCAACTCGATAATTACATTGTTGATATGAAATGTGATAAGAGATTTTCTAATTTGAAGAGCCTTAGCCATCTATCCTTGAAACTTGTTGAAACCGATAAACATGCTAATTATCAACAACTCTACTTACTTTTAAAGTTTGTATTGATTCTTCTGGTAGCTACTGCAAGTGTGAAAAAAGTATTCGCATACATGAATTATGTCGTGGACAAATATTATTTTACTTATGTATTTTGTATTTTTCAATGTTATGTAATTTTGTATGACTTTCTAATATCATGGATTTAATAGCGACTTGTTTTTTTATTTTTAAAAAAATTGTGCCACCCATTTCCAAATTCCTGTATTCGCCACTGCACTCACACAATACAGACATACATACACAACTACACATAATAATAACATACAAACACACGCTCGCGCACACACAACTACAAATAAAACTCCACAACTACACATACACCACAATCATTCACACACACAATAACATACATACTACACATTAAACATACAACACAACCATACACAAACATATAGACAAAATGTAGATCAAAACCGTACACACAAATTAGGGGAGAAATCAACTTCAAAAAACCACAACTATACACACACCACATAAATCACAACATAAAAATCTAAAAGTAACAACAACAACACTCAAGCCTTTATCCCACTATAGTGAGGTCGGCTATATGGATCCTTCGTCGCCATTGTGCCCTATCTTTTGTCATAATCTCACTAATTCCTAAGTACATCATGTCTTTTTTTATAGTTTCATTCCAAGTTTTTATTGGTCTACCCCTCCCTCATCTAACATGCATAGTGACTAGATTTTCACAACGCGTAATAGGTGCCTCTAATGGTCTCCTTTGTACGTTTCCAAACCTTCTTAGACGAACTTCTCACATCTTCTCTGAAATTGTTGCTAATCCTATCTTATCCCTGATACTTTCATTCCTAATTTTATCCAATCTCGCATGTCTACACATCCACCTAAGCATTCTCATCTCCGCAACTCCCATTTTTTGCTCTTGTACACAATTCACTGCCCAACACTCAGAACCATAGTGCATCGCGGGTCTAATTGCAGTACAGTAAAACTCTCGTAAGTTTTAGTGGTACTTTACGATCACATAAGATCCCTGACGCGCCTCTCCACTTCAACCAACCAGCTTGGATTCTATGTGTCACATCTTTATCAATACCTCAATCGTTTTGAACTATCGATCCAAAATATTTAAAACACTCACTACGGGAAATATCTTGATCACCCAACTTAATAACGAAGTCATATGTCGTTCTTGTACTGCTAAAATTAAGCTCCATATACTCTGTCTTTGCCCTGCTCAACCTAAAATCCTTCTTTTCTAAAGTATCTCACCAAGATTCAAGTTTTGCATTTACACCCTCGCGCGTCTCCAGTGACGGAGCCAGAAAATAATGTCAGGGTGAGCCCAAATCGAGGTCCAAGACGGCTTCAAATCAAAAAGTTATCAACATGAAAGTTGTTCGTCTCGCCGAGATCTACAACTTTCATGTTGATCACTTTTCATTTTGAGAGCATCTTGACCCCCAAATTCATATGTCCGTCTATATATATATATATATGCATAGACTGCGGTTCTTTCTAAGAACCGCAGTCTATGCTTTCAAAGAACCCATAATCTATGGAACATTTCACAAAATTCAGGGTGGACAGCTGCCCACCCTGTACCATACTTAGATCCGCCCTGCGCATCTCATCAACCAAAACGATATCATCCACAAACAATAAACACCAAGGTATTGCTTGTTGGATATGTCTGGTGAGCTCATCTAAGTTAAGGGTAAAGAGATAAGGGCTTAAAGCTGAACCCTGATGTAATCCAACAGTGATAGGAAATTTCTGTGTTAATCCTCCAGATGTCCTCACCCTTGTCACTGAATTTGTATACATATCTTTGATTATATCAATATATGATACATTTACACCTTTCTTTTCTAAGACTCTCCCTAGGTTCTCTCTTGAACTCTATCATAAGCCTTCTCAAGATCAATAAATATCATATGCAAATCTTGTTTTCTTTTTCGATAGTTGTCAATGAGTCTCCTCAAGTGATGTATAACTTCCATGGTCGACTTCCCTGACATGAATCCAAATTGATTCTCCGACGTATGACTGATCAATTTAATTTCTCTGTAATTAACATAATTTTGTTTCTCTCTTTTATTCTTATACAAAGGTACCAATATACTTTCTCTCCATTAGTCTGACATCATGTTTGATTTCAATATTTTATTGAAAAAATATGTAAGACACAAAATTCCTTCATTTCCTAGACATTTCCATACTTCGATGAGTATATCGTATAACTCAACCGTCTTTCCATTTTTCATCTTATTTAGAGCATCTTTTTCCTCTGATACTTGAATTTTACGATAAAACATTATGTTCTTATACTACTTTGATTTACTTAACTCTTCCAAGTTCAATTCATTGTCGTTTGTTTCATTATAGAGTTGATAAAAATATCTTTTCCATCGCTTTTTAATATTCACATCATCCGTCAAAATTATATATCTCATCCCTTTTATGCATTTTACTTGACTTAAATCTCTTGTCTTTCTTTCTCTACCTCGAGAAATTTTATATATGTCACGATCTCCATCTTTGGTATCTAGTCGCTTATAAAATTTTTCATAAACTTGAATTCTTGATTTACGTACTGTCTGTTTAGCTTCTTTTTTGGCGAATTTATACCTGACTAAGTTTTCTATCATTCCTGCAAAATGTAGAAGACCCTGTTCGTTTCGCAGGTTTTGTTTCGCAAGAATTGGTTTTGTTTGAAAACTAAAAACTGGAAGGTTTTAGTTTTCAAACAAAACCAATTCTGCTGTTCGTTTGCAGGAAAGTTTTCATGCCCAGAAATTGATAAATGACAATATTCATGTTCGTCTGTAGGAAGGTTTTCGGGATCATGAATTGATTTTTAAAGTAATAAAAAAAATTAAACTTATATAAACAAACATTTTAAACATCATTAAAAAACTAATCGTCCATGATATAAAGTTTTCACACATTAAAAACTTAAAACCACCATAGTGTTTACGCATCAAAAAACATACAATCATCATGATATAAGTTTTACATATCAAAAAGATACAATCCACCATAATTATGCCGCGGCCAAAAAACTAATCGTCCAAGTGCACGCGCAACCAAGCCCTCCTAAGAATCTCTGACATAACCAGAAAACACTCGCATTTGATTTCGTCGGCGGCAAGCATATCAATAGCACTGATCATATCAGCCTCTGAAAGGTCTGTCATAGGTGCCAGTGCAACATACATCATTTCAATCCGAGTCATCTCCCTACGTGGCTGAACTACAGGTGCTACTTCGGTCGGGCCATCTAAGTTATATGCATAAACTCACATCTCATTTGACTATAAGAATAACATAAATTGATGTTAGAAACAGATCTCATTTGACTATAATGAATCATAACACATGATCACACAACAAAGATCTGAAAATCGATGTATGGAGGTAAGTCATTAGTAAAATAACAGTGAAAATACGAAGATCGAGTGAACTGCAGTGCTGGAGTAAAGATCGAGCGAAATTCGTAAACCTAAAAATAACATTTGCTGGAGGAGGAAGAAAGAAAACCTAAACCGGTTTGGAGGAGGCTGCGAAGTCGTCGGAGCACGAAGAGGAATACGGCACAGGAATTGGTAGTCGACGCCGGTGGTGGTCGCGGGAGTTTCGTGTGTCGTCGCCGGAGTTTCCTGCTGCCGTCGTGGAAGCGTGGGCGAGGAGGAAGACGAAGACTGTTCGCTCGATCGGGAGGGAGAAAACAACGTCGAACGAAAACCGATGTATGGAGGTAAGTTTTAGGGCTAGTGAAATTTTAAAGCGATGAAAATCGACCGGTTTTTGTATAAAACCACAATATCGGTTCAAAAAGCCTAAAACGAACTTGATTTTTAGTTTTATTTAAGTAAAACCAAAACCTGCATACCAAAACCGGCGAAACGAACGCGCCCGAAGTAAATGGGGGAGAAATCAAAATTTGAAGTAAAAAACCTTATATAATCTAGGAAAAAATAAGGCCCGCAAATGTGAGAATACAAAAATCTGAGTCAAAAGCTTAACCTAGGTGATGTAAATAGGTCGTGAAGAAGGAAGGAAACCGAGCATATAGATGACGACGTGGTGCAACCTGCGTCGCATCATTTGTTTTATTTTGTCACGCAATTTTATTTTGAAATTTGTAGTGCATGTATTAGCGCACGTGTATTTCATTTCACGCATTTTTGGTATTTGTAAGCGCACGTGTTAGCGCACACGTATGTTATCTCGCACACTTGTTGTGGATTATTGGGGGTGATCGTCCAATAAGTCCATGAATAAAAGATCCGTCAAATTAGGGGATAAGGCAATTAAGGCAAGCATACTCAAAATTTAAAGATCAAATAAAAGGAAGAATCTTTATTAGTCAAAATATAAAAAACAAATCCATTCAATCCTTCCTGCCCTAATAGGCCAAATAAAAAAGATTTTATATGAATTGTATCTCTCTCTATATAGTTTGACATTTAATGCCAAAAATAATAATAATAAAAAATCCCATGATATAAGTATATAACCCCCCCCTCCCGCAAAATGTAGCTGGGAAAATTTGGGACAGAAAAAAAATTCTGTCCCGACATTCCAGGCCCGCCGCTCTTTTTCCGCCGCTGCCTTCTTCCCTCCTCACGCGATCCAGCGTGCTCCCCGTCGTCGATGCCTCCTCAACCTTCCAGTTGCCGTCGACTACGCTTGCTCAGCTCGACGGAGTTATCTTCCCAGCATACTACGTCGGCAAGGGTGTTACGACGTCACTCCGCCGCCCATCGGCGCCCAAAAGGGCGAGCGAGTCCCTGCCTGGACGAAGGTCGTCGCCTCCCTTCCAGTCGTCGTCGACTCCGGCGATCTACTTCGACGACTCTGACCTTCCGTTCGATTCCACCCAGAGAGCGTTGATTCATCATCCGCCGTCTCATCAAGCTTCCCACCCATACAACCATGAGACAGGGCAAATTTACAGTCATTGTGGGTCACATTTTGATTTGTTGCAGCCGCCACCGATGGTATACACCCGCGCCCATTTTCTGGCTCCTTGTTAGTCTTATGATATGATTTTATTTTCTTGATATTAATTTTCAGAGCAAGCTTGCCCTTAATTAACTTTGAACTGATTTGTCGTTAACTTGAATTCACGCTCAAGTTCTTTCCCTCTTATCTATGCTCGTGGAAGATTTATTTTTAATCGTTAATTATGCTCTAGTGTTAGGCTCATAGGCACGTTTGTAAAGCTAAGTTCGATTGTCGCTCTCCATTTGCTCGAGAACCTCTCGCTTCTACTACAAGTTTTAAAGAAATACTCAATTTTACTTATTTAAAATCGACTCGAGGAATCCGGTTTACATCAGTTTGGTATCAGAGGGTATGTGATTCACTCCTATCGCGAATCACGCGATCCGAATCTCAAAAAAAAAATAAAACAAATCTATTTTAAATTATTTATAACTTTATTTTAAAACAATGACACAATTTTATTATGTCCTTTCATTTTAAGAAATTCTATTTTATTTTTTAAAAAATATATCTTTATCTTATTTTAAAAAATAATAATAGTAGTAATAATAATTTTTTTAAAAAATGGAGAGTCTCGAAGAGCGAATGAAAAGTTTAATGAAAAATGTTGAGTTCGTCACTGCTGAACTCACGCAGAATCTGATGGGCTTGTGCATCGATGTACACAATCTTGAAATGACATTGTGCAAACAAAATAATTTTTCTGACTACATCACAACTACGTATCAACCAGTGGAACCCGAACTTCAAATTATTAAGTCATCTTTCTAGACTCGACATTTCCCCCACGAGCACCTTGGCCCCCCTTGTCTCCAACTGAAGCACTCACTTTATCGAGGAGGTTCTTCTTGAGCCCCAACTCCTGGAAGAAGAGCTTCCTCCTCCGCGTCCCCTCATCCCGACTGAAATGGTGCTCCCACTTGCTCACACTAAGGCACCGCCTCTAGTCGCTGAGATTATTTCTGAGTCCCCGCCCCGGGAAGGACTTATTAGTGACACATCACTCACATTAGAGTCACCACCATGTATTGATTTTATATTTGGGGAAAATCATTTTGTATCGTTACATTATCCCATAATTATAAATGTGTCTGAAAATTTTTGTTATCAATTTATCGATTTATTTAATAAAACCCGTATTTTAAAGATAATAAGAACCCCAAAAAATTTCACACCAAACAAAGATACTCGTTTTAAAGGGTTCCTCTGGAAAATTTTAAATTGTAGATTTGAGATCAATTTTAAATTTTATAATGTTTGTCAGATTTTATCAGGTGATGCGTTTGGGATAATTGATTTTGGTCTAGTAGACGCTCGTATGTGTTTGAAAGGAGAACGTATGATGCGATATGATTTAATGATTCCACAAGTCGAGCTAACTTGCTTCCCACCCCATTCCTTTGATCCCCACTCTCCCTCACTTTGTGAAACCATTCTTTTGTATGCTCTGATTTTTCTTAATCATTTAAATATCATGCATAAAATTTTGACTAACTGTTTGCGAGCATGTTCAAAAAACTATAATTCTATGGTTGAATCTGTCACCGGGAATTATTTTTTTCCGAGTGAGATTGGTTCCCTGTATTTTTCAGGAAAGAGAGTTTACCTGCAAGTCATAAGCTGCAGCGAAGGATCTTTCTTTTGCCACAATACGACCCACCATCCCGACATGACAGTAGCGGAGCAGGTCTAAATCGACGATTGGATTTTCTTGTCGCAAGCTACATTACACTCTCGACGGGGTCAAGGTTTTTCAACCCCGGGAGAATTGGTGCAACCTACGTCGCATCATTTGTTTTATTTTGTCACGCAATTTTTTTTGAAATTTGTAGCGCATGTATTAGCGCACGTGTATTTCATTTCACGCATTTTTGGTATTTGTAAGCGCACGTGTGAGCGCACACGTATGTTATCTCGCACACTTGTTGTGGATTATTGGGGGTGATCGTCCAATAAGTTCATGAATAAAAGATCCGTCAAATTAGGGGATAGGGCAATTAAGGCATGCATACTCAAAATTTAAAGATCAAATAAAAGGAAGAATCTTTATTAGTCAAAATATAAAAAACAAATCCATTCAATCCTTCCTGCCCGGATAGGACAAATAAAAAAGATTTTATATCAATTATATCTCTCTCTATATAGTTTGACATTTAATGCCAAAAATAATAATAAAAAATCCCATGATATAAGTATATAACCCCCCCACCTTCCTGCAAAAGGTAGCTGGGAAAATTTGGGACAGAAAAAAATTTCTGTCCCGACATTCCAAGCCCACCGTTCGTTTTCCGCCGCTGCCTTCTTCCCTCCTCACGCAATCCAACGTGCTCCCCGTCGTCGACGCCTCCTCGACCTTCCAGTTGCCGTCGACTACGCTTGCTCAGCCCGACGGAGTTATCTTCCCAGCATAGTACGTTGGCAAGGGTGTTACGACTTCACTCTGCCGCCCATCGACGCCCAAAAGGGCGAGCGAGTCCCTGCCTGGACGAAGGTCGTCGCCTCCCTTCCAGTCGTCGTCGACTCCGGCGATCTACTCCGACGACTCTGACCTTCCGTTCGATTCCGCCTGGAGCACGTTGATTCATCATCCGCCGTCTCATCAAGCTTCCCACCCATATAGCAGTGCGACATGGCAAATTTACAGTCATTGTGGGTCACATTTTGATTTGTTGCAGCCGCCACGGATGGTATACACCCGCGCCCATTTTCTGGCTCCTTGTTAGTCTTATGATATGATTTTATTTTCTTGATCTTAATTTTCAGAGCAAGCTTGCCCTTAATTAACTTTGAACTGATTTGTCGTTAACTTGAATTCCCGCTCAAGTTCTTTCCCTCTCATCTATGCTCGTTGAAGATTTATTTCTAATCGTTTATTATGCTCAAGTGTTAGGCTCATAGGCGCGTTTGTGAAGCTACGTTCGATTGTCGCTCTCCATTTGCTCAAGAACCTCTCGCTTCCACTACAAGTTTTAAAGAAATACTCAATTGTACTTATTTATAATCGACTCGAGGAATCCGGTTTACATCACGGTGAGATGGAAAACCAACCTTTAGATCAAGCACGCCGTCATCGCCGTCGATAGGGCTGTCAGATTGGATCTTTGTCAGGTAGGAGGCGAGAGGTTGTGGGTCATGCTGGAGGGGGAGATCAAAAATGGTGAAGACGTGGAAAGCAGCGGTTGGACTGGGGGGGGGGGGCAACTGATGAAAAATAGACCTAAACATGAGTTTTTTTAATTAACATGGTTTAGGGAAAGCCAACCTAAACACAACTTTTTGACCAACCTCCATTTTCGTCCATTCGCACCGCTCCAAATAAGCTGAAACAAAGACCACCATAATCTCAAAGAACTCATCGAGAAGAGGCCGCACAGCACTAGGTTTGTCTTTCATGATGGGGTAGACTCCTTGCATAAGAATATATAAACTCTATCACTATCTTTCATCTCCTCTTGAAATTGCGAGCCTGTCTGTAATATGTGGAGAAAGGGAATGATATGACAGATATAGTACTAGCTGGGTGCGAAAAACTCCTTGGGGGTTTATGCAAGACTATTCTTCTGCGGAAGAAGAACAATCTCGTGTCCATTACGCTCCAAAAAGTGAGAGTTCTTTGCACTGCCATGTATGACATGCCTATCGTGCTGCAAGGTCTCCCTAGTATGATGTAATAGATCTCAACAATGGCGACATGACATCCGACTGTATCCTGATATGTGATAACTATGGACAACTTTACAAGACATTGGTGTGTGATAGGTATTGTGTTGCTGCTAGTGACCCATGATAGACTGTAAGGTTTTCGTAAGAGTCGTGTTTTCAGCTTTAATATTTTGACTATGCTTTGAGAAATAAAGTTCTTAGTACTATCATTATCAATGATAAATATGATAAATATTGTTCCTCAACCAACCATCGTCATCAATGGCTCTAGGGGTCAATAAACTGTGCTTGAGAACACAAACTAACTGACCAGATTGTGCTCTTTCGACGTCTAACTTGCTCTCTAGCTCAGGCTCTGAAATAAGGTTAGGTTGGGAGTCATTAAAGAAGATTCTATACTCAGATTCTTGCTCATTTTCATAATCAATAATAGCGCAAAGTGACGCCGCAGGCACTCGTACGATTTGTGACCCAGCCCCATATACCTAAAACATCTAAACATACCAGACTGATATCTAATTCCTATCATCTCCTTGTCCCTAGAGGGAGCGAAGGGAAGTTTAGGTGTACTTGAGGGAATGGTCGGACAAGAGGGTTCGACGCTCTTAACCGTTAGGGTAATTGTGAGTGAGTGGGTGGGGTGGGGGGTCTATCAGGGTCATCAATGGCTCTAGGGGTCAATAAACTGTGCTTGAGAACACAAAGTAACTGACCAGGTTGTTCTCTTTCAACTTCTAAATTGCTCTCTAGTTCAGGCTCTGAAAAAAGGTCAGGTTGGGAGTCACTAGGGAAGATTCTATACTCAAATTCTTGCCCATTTTCATAATCAATAATAGCACAAAGTGATGCCGCAGGCACTCGTATGATTTGTGACCCAGCCCCATATACCTAAAACATCAAAACATACTAGACTGGTGTCTAGTTCCTATCATCTCCTTGTCCCTAGAGGTAGCGACGGGAAGTTCAGGTGTACTCGAGGGAATGGTCGGACAAGAGGGTCCGATGCTCTTAACTGTTAGGGTAGATGCGTCAGCGGGTGGATTGGGGGGGGGGGGGTCTATCAGGGTCTACATCTTGAATGCCCTCTTCTGCAGGACCACTGCTCTATGTGCTCGACTCGAGACCTCCCCAAAGTCCCTATAGTAATGAAGCTCCAATTGATTCCTAATAGAGCATCGTAACCCATTCAGGTAACATAATACATCCATATAATCATTCTCTAGGTTGAGGCAAGACTGGAGAATGAGAAACTCATTCGTATATTCATCCATAGATAATTTATCTTGTTGCAGTTTGTGAAACCTACGATAGTGGGTCTTTAAATAATCAAGTGGAGCGTATCTCTTACGCAACTGTGTTTTAAACTCTCCCCATGTGATGATCAGGGTCATGTCTAAATTGAATCTAGAACACTCTAACTGCCTCCACCGAACTAGAGCTGATCCTTTTTACATAGCGATTACGTACTTGACTTGTCTATCTTGTGGCACTTGCTTGCAGGCCATGAAACGGTCCATCCTATCACTCCAATCCATTCAATCGGCGAGTTATAACCGTCCTTCGAAATCACCAAGTAATTTAACTCCTAAATCTCAATGGGGTTGATCTCTTACGTTATGATTCTTTTGCTTGATTTGTAGATGTTTTTCTTGCCCTAAATGTTAGGGGGACTTTGATCACAATTACACTCATGCATAACCCATTCATCACTTGACCCACATCTCCCATATTTGTAGTTAGTGTGTCAATCATTTTGGCAAAAATTTTCATTTGTGCATTCAAATCGCACACACTATCTTCTAAATGACCTACCCTATTTTTCATTTTAAAATTAGGAAAAAAATACAAATATCATGTTCATTTATATACCTAAGCTTTACCATCTTGATGTCTCTGTTCTGTGCTAGTGCTTTATTGATACACTTTCAGATATTAAGAAAATAAGTTTCTTTAGATTCGAGAAATTAAATGGAAGTTTAATTTTCCTATTGTAGAAATTTTGATTACTGTTAGGAATTATTTTTTATTCTTTTTGAATATTTACTCTTGAAGACATCAATGATATAGCAAGCTAGTTCCTTGATATTTTTTTCTATCTTTCTTGATTCTTATAAGATGAAATCAGTTCTTGTGGGACAATATTCATTTCTTGATTATTTTTTGTTGTTTTATATGATCATTATAAAACCCTTTATTATCAATATCTCTTCAAAGGAAAAATTGGCTTATAGTTGATATGAGATTGGGTCCTTACTGAACGCGTTTGAATCTTTCAGGAAAAGGGTTGTTTCTGGGGTCCAACCAACAGGGTCTGTTCATCTGGGAAATTACCTTGGTGCCATTAAGAATTGGGTTTTACTTCAGGTGACATTGGAACATATTTTTAATCCTCCTGTCCAGTCTTCAAATTATACTTCTTAATTGTCAGACGTATATGAGAATTGGGTTTTACGCTGTATTTAAATGTCCCAAGAAAAGTTAAGATCAATATGATTTCATGAGGAAGCTGACTCATCATCACATTATAAGGAAGCCACCCGCCGTATTATTATATGGAGATGATATGAATATTACGTAATTTAATCAAATAATAATTCTCTTTATAATTACTATCAAAGTTTTCCGTCATAAACACTATATTGTAGCTTCAAATCACCAATTGTACAAGTTGTTAGAGAATATGAGGGAAAATGATGTAAAAGCTCATGCATAAGGCCCATCTATAGGCCAACTTATTCTTTATTCTATTAGTCCCACATCTCTTGTATACAATTCTTTCTTCTTCTCTTCTCCTATATATTTGTACTTTCTCCTGTATTTTCGGGATGACAAAGTATATACATGGTTTGGCTCTACATTTCTACATGGTATCAGAGCCAGTATGATCCCGGCGGCTACCCTATTTCTATCCGCTGCTATCTGCACAGACTCTTCCCGTCTTCCCGCTGTTGTTCGACGACCTTCTCTTTTCTAACCGCCCCTTCTCTCTCTCCGTGAATTCCACCTCTCCTCCCCTCCCTCCCACTACTTTTATAGCCCTCTCCTCTCTGACCGGTGGGACCCGCCCCTCCCGCTATTCGCTCATCTAAACGCTGCGAGTTGCCTTGCCGCTGTGGATTTTCTAACCTGTCGCGGGCTGCCTTGCCGCTGTGGATTGCCTAACCGCTGCGGGCTGCCTAACCGCTGCCGGTTGCCGTGCCGTTGCTTCTGCTCGCTGCCTCTTGTCGTTACTCCTTGCCGCTGCTTCTGGTCGCGGCTTCTAGTCTCCGTTCTTTACCGCCGCCTCTAGTCCCTGTCTCTGTCCGCTGTGGATTGCCAAACCACTGCTTCTAGTCGCTGCTTCTTACCACTGCCTCTAGTCGCTGCCTCTGTCCGCTGCTTCTGGCTGCTTTGTTTGGTATTTTCGACCTCTCCTTCTCGCCACTGTCTCGCCTAACCGCTGACCCTTGGAAAGTTCTTCTAATCGCTGCGATCTTGCCCTAACCGCTGCCTCTATCCGCTACTTCTATTCGCAGCGGCCTGGTGTCCTGCTCGCCGCCTTAGCCGCGACCTCTCTTCTTACCCTTCTCGCAGCGGGCTGGTTCTAACTGCTCGCCCGGTGGTCTCCTGGGCGATATATTCTCGCTTGCTGCGTGATCTTCTTGCCGTGAGCCCTTTTAGCAGCAGCTGCCTAGCCTTCTAACCGCGCGGCTAGATTTCTACTCGCTGTTCTTGGCGTTGTCCGCATGGCTTCCATTTCGCCTACTGCTTCCGATTCAACAACTCTTCCCGGAGCAGCTCGTGTTGCTCCCTTGGAACTCCGTGATGAATTACGTATTACCACCATTTCTCTCAGTGGAAAACCAAAATTTTTTAGAATGGGTTCACTCCACTTATCGTGTACTGTAAACTAAAGGTCTCCTTCATCACCTGACAAGGCCTCCTCCCACTGACCCGACTGACGAGTGGATTCGAGACGATGAGCGTGTCCAATCTTGGCTTCTCAATTCTCTGGACACTGAGCCATATCAGATGACCATGTATCACAAGACTGCTCACGCTATGTGGACTGACCTTCATTCTCTCTACTCCAGGAAGGACAGTCTTCAGCAATTATTCGACATTCTTACCGATCTTCAGTCTCTCGACCCTGGAGCTACTGGTGACTTAACATCCTTTATTGCTCGGGCTAAAATTCTTGTGGAAGCTTGGAACCAGCATCAGCCACCCACCACTGACTTGGTTACTCAACGACAACAAAAATAAGCAGTTAGGATTGCTATGATGATGGCCCGTGTTCCACCACATCTTCATAGTGCCCGCGATCATATCCTATCTTCCGCTGTTACTCCATCCCTCTCGGACGTTTGCTCGATGCATCTGAAAGTTAACCCTCCTCCGGATGCTCCACCGCTCTCCAACTCTCCTTCAGCAACCCGTGGCTACTCTTGCTCCTACTCGAAGCCATCCGGCTCGTGGAGGTCGCCAGTCTCGGGGACGGGGTCGTGGTGGTCGTACTGTCTTCAAGTGCTCTCATTGTGGTAGGGATGGTCATACTAAGCATGGTCTGCCCCCTCACCTTGCTGCTTCGGCTACTCCCATGTCTCCCTTTGCCACTGGTGAGGATATTGTTGCTCTATGTGCTCAACTCCATCAGTTTCAAGAGGCAATGAGTCGCTCCTCTGGCCCAGTAGCCTCGATCTCAAATGAAGGTATATCTTGCCTCTCACACAACTCTTCCTGGATTGTGGATTCGGGTGCTACGCATCATATCTCTCCGCAGAAACCACCTCAATACTTAGGTGCTGCTTATCCCAAGTTCATCACTGTGGCTAATGGTGACACGGTTCCGGTTACTTGCACTGCTCATCTGCCTCTTACTTCTTCCCTCTCCTTATCCTCGGTTATTCATGTTCCAGGATCTTCTTTTAATCTACTTTCTGTTAGCCGTCTTACACAGGACCTTGATTGTTGTGTTACCTTCTCAGGCTCTTCTTTTGTTGTGTAGGATCGACTAACACAGAATATACTTGGTAGAGGACGACTGTCTAACGGGCTGTATCTTCTCGATGATCCTCCCGCTGCTCTCTCCACTGTCTCCTCTACTGATTGACATCGTCGTCTTGGACATGCTACTTTTCCGATTCTCAAGAAAGCTCTTCTGACTGTTCCCCTTCAAGAGTTTTTTTGTGAATCATGTATTTTTGACAAACAACACCGTATATCTTTTACTTCTCTTAGCACTCGAAGTGATATCCATTTATCTTTAGTGCATTCTGATATCTGGGGACCATATAAGATCCCTAGCGTTTTGGTTATCGCTATTTTGTAACGTTTATTGATGATTATTTGCAGGTTACTTTGTTGTACTTACTTCGTAATCGTACCGAACTCACTTCCACGTTCCGTACATTTCTTACGAAAACTCGTACCCAGTTTTCAACGAGTGTAAAAATTCTCCGTACTGGCAATGTTCGTGAGTGTACTGGCCGCACCTTCTCCAATCTGTGCGTTGAGTTTGGTTTTATTCATTAGACTTTGTGTGTCTATACCCCTCAACAAAATGACGCGGCAGAACGAAAAAATCGGCACCTCCTTGATGTTGCCAAATCTCTCATGATCCAAATACAGGTTCCTCCTCTCTACTGGAACTTTGCGGTTTCCACGGCTTGCCATCTCATCAATCTCATTCCCTCGTCCATCCTCCACTTTGTGGCTCCCGTTACTCTCCTTTACTCATCCAAGGCGCCTATGTTATTAAAGGCGCCCCTCAGGAGCGCCCAAGGCTCCAGGCTCACCAGGCCCAGAGGTTTGCGCTTCAATGCGCCTTATTTGCGCCTTTAGAATATAAAAAGCGTCTAAGTGCCCGTTCGTTTGCACCGTTTTCATTTACGGTTTTCATTTTGCTTCAAAACGAAAAAATCAAGTATTTTCGTTTTGGGGTAAAACGAAAACTTATGTTTGTTGGCAAAATGATTTTTAAGTTTGTTTTGAAGCAAAACAAAAAATTTATGTTCGTTTGACTCATAATTTTCAGTTTCGAGAGAGCTGAGAGATCCGAGTTGCTCTTTGTTTTCTTCTCGAAATGGCTGATTAAAGCCAAAAACGTGGCTCACAGAACCCCACTTTCGTTCGTTGCTCGAAGAAGAGGGGATATCCTCATCTCTGTTACCAACAGTGATGACCCAACCCCATGGAATCGCCGTCTAGCTGTCTTGTGACCCAATAAACTGACATCTAGGGTTTTCGGCCCGCCGTGAAGGGGTTTCCCATTCTGTCGTGGCATTAGAGGAACATCGCCTGATCCAGCCGCAGAGGACAGAGAACACTAGTAGCGGCAGTGTGCAGAGTAGTTCAGAAAAGATTTCTTGCTTTGGTGAGAAATGGTGAATGTCTGACTTTTATTTTATTGAAGACTTGCTATTGATTGTATTTGATGAATGATTTCTTGTCTGTTTTAGGGTTTTGGGTGAATGAGATGAGGAAATGATACCGTGAAATCTCATTCCACGGAAGAAAGCTCTCCCGCCGGGGAAGAAGGGAAGAAGAAGAACAGTCTATTCTCAAAACCGCTCAAAACGGATCTCTTTAGGTCTGTTTTGGGGCCAAACAAATTTAGAAGAAATGAAAACAAAGCGTTTTCATCTCAAAACGAAAACGGTGTAAAACATGGCCAATCAAACACCTACATTTGGTCCGCGAAAACTCAAAATGAAAACGCTGCGTGAAAACGGTGCAAACGAACGGGCCCTAAGTGAATTTTTTGTTATTAATTTTTTTATTCAAAAAATAACAACTAAATAATGCAAGAACTCAATAAATTTTTATTAATTTAGTGTTTGTGAAAGATTATTGTGTGTCGAGTCTTAAATATGATATAAGTGACTACATTAATTCTATTTTTTAAGAGATATAAGCGATAGTAATGACTGATTAATTAGTAAATTAAATGAAGAATTTAATTGCGAAGCTGAAATAATATTTGATGCTGATTATTTAAAATGGATGTGGTTGTGCCTTGTTTTCGTTAGGCGCGTGCCTGCATCTTGAGCTTTGCGGCTAGGCTTCAAGCCCCCTTTGCGCCTTGGTGCGCCTTGGATGTACATGTTATGTCCATCACCTTGGTCCTCCATCTGACAAGTTAGCCCCTCATGCTACCAAAGCTATGTTTGTCGGGTACTCTCACACTCAAAAGGGGTACGCCTGCTATTACCCTACCACATGGAAGGTGGCCGACTCTGCTGATGTCTCCTTTCATGAAGAACAACCATATCACATCAGTCCCACTGATCCTCTTATTACTCCGCTACCTCGACCCACAGTTCTAGTTACGCCCTCGCTTCCCCCTTCTACCTACTCCCTCTCTGCTTCCAATTCCTACACCACCACCTGTCCCCTCCAAACCTCCTATCATTCAGGTTTACACTCGTCGTCCTCCACGTCCAGATGCCCTGCAACAGCTTCCCTCTACCAGTGTATCCTCGCGATTTGTTGATTCGACATTAGCTTTGAATGCTCATCCCTTGGCCAATTATGTTTCTTTACATCGGCTCTCTCCGCCTCTCCTTACATTTGCTCTCTCTCTCTCTTTCCTCTATCTCTATACCTAACTCTGTGTAGGAGGCTCTCCAACATCTGGGATGACGTGCAATCATGGATGAAGAAATGACTGTTCTGTGGGGTAATCAGACTTGGGAACTGGTATCTCTTCCCCCTGGCCAAAGTTGTGTCAGTTGCAAGTGGATTTTTACAATCAAGCATGCTGCAGATGGGACAGTTGATCGCTTGAAAGCGTGACTTGTGGCACGGGTTTTACTCAACAATACAGCCTGGATTATGAAGAAACCTTATCTCTTGTCGCCAAATTAAATTCATTTCGGGTTCTGCTCTCATTAGCTGTTCATCGTCGGTGACCCCTCCATCAGTTGGACGTGAAAAATACCTTTTTGAATGGTGATCTTCTTGAGACTGTTTACATGCACCAACTGCCCAGGTTTGAGACCACGGGGGAGTATCGTGTATGTTTGCTTTGCAAATCTATCTATGGTCTCAAACAGTCTCCTCGGGCGTGGTTTGAAAAATTCAGCAAAGCAGTTCGTGAGGTTGGTTTCAAACAAAGCTCCGCAGATTTCTCTCTTTTCACTCGTCACGAATCAACCGGGACTGTAATACTTACTGGTTTATGTGGATGATATTTTGATCACGGGTGATAACTCTGCTGGGATACAACATGTTAGGCAACATTTAAATTCTGTCTTTCAAATCAAAGATCTAGGAAACCTTCAGTGTTTTCTTGGGCTAGAGGTTGCACGACAACCCGATGACCTTATCTTATCCCAGCGCAAGTATTACATTGACCTTTTGCAAGATGCTAGCCTCTCAGGGTGCAAACCTGCGGAGACCTTGTTGGAAGTCAACCACAAGTTATATGCTCAGGGGTCTGAGTCTGACTCTCTACTTCCAAATTCGGAATACTATCGGCGTCTTGTGGAAAAAATGATATACCTAACAACTACAATACTAGATATCTCATTTGCGGTTGGAGTGGTCAGCCGTTTTATGCACACTCCACGGTTTCCCATCTTCAGGCAGTGGAACGCATTTTCAGATATCTGAAGACTGCCCCTGGATAAGGACTTGTGTACAAACCGTCTTTGGAGCTTTCTCTTATTGCTTACTCTAATGGAGATTATGCGGGCTCGTTGGACGATCGACGATCTACAACTGGTTTTTGTACTTACTTTGGAGGAAATCTTATCACCTGACGGAGTAAGAAGCAGTCGGTAGTTGCTCGCTCGTCTGCTGAGGCCGAGTACTGTGCGATGGTGGTTGTTGTATCAGAACTAACATGGATTAAAAGTCTTCTTATGGATTTGGGAGTTAAACTATCCTCACCTTCAACTTTATTCTGTGACAGCCAGACTGCAATCCATATTGCGAAAAATCCTGTGTTCCATGAGCGGCCCAAACATATTGAAGTTGACTGTCACTTTGTTCGAGAAATGGTCCAATCGAAGATGTTAAAACTTGGGTATGTTCCTGCTTCTGGGCAAGTTATTGACACTCTTACCACTGCATTACCTCGGAAATTATACCATCAGTTCCTGTCCAAGCTTGGTGCCTACGACGTGTACTCCAGTTTGCGGGGGAGTGTTAGAGAATATGAGGGAAAATGATGTAAAAGTGCATGCGTAAGGCCCATCTATAGGTCAGCTTATTCTTTCTTCTATTAGTCCCACATCTCTTGTATATGATTCTTTCTCCTTCTCTTCTCCTATATATTTGTACTCTCTCCTATATTATCGGGATGATAAAGTATATACAAGGTTTGACTCTATATTTCTACACAAGTAAACAACCTCCAGAAGGTCCTTTATGGTGGCATCTATAAATACACAACAATGATTCTCGATTCTCCAATGCTCTTGTGCATTTAAATAATGAACAAAGTTCTGCCATTGTGTGACTTCATTAAGGAGGTTGAAGTCATTTTACAATTAATATTCTAATCCATGGTAAGAACTATAATTGTTTTGTATATTTTGGCAATAATTTGAATTGTCTTTGTTATTTCTCTCAATTTTCTTGTTGGCCTCTCTTTTCTTATAAGTTTATATCATTGACTTGTTGCAATTTTCTCCCATATACTGCTTGCTTGTCTATCTTATCATACTTTATCTTAGAGTCTGTATATAGCTGATTCTTATGCTCTGCAAGCAGAGGTTAGTATGCAAGAATGTGTTTGATACTTTCTCATTGAAAGACTACACTATACTTGAAAATGGATATAACTTTTGAGGTATACTTGCATCAAGCTTTAGGGTAAATGCATTTAAAGGGCAGATTGCATAACAACAACAACACTCGAGCCTTTATCCCACTATAGTGAGGCCGGCTATATGGATCCATTGTCGCCATTGTGCCCTACCTTTTGTCATAATCTCACTAATGCCTAAGTACATCATGCCTTTCTTTATAGTTTCATTCCAAGTCTTTATTGGTCCACTCCTTCCTCGTCTAACATGCATAGTGACTAGACTCTCACAACGCCTAACAAGTGCCTCTAATGGTCTCTTTTGTACGTGTCCAAACCATCTTAGACGAGCTTCTCGCATCTAATGGGCAAATTACATAAATGCATAATATTAATTAAAACACTATTAATAGATGGTAAATGGAGAGACTTTTCCAAGTTTAAATTTGTCACGAGAAGGGTCGCCCAACTATGTATATTCACATCGATTCTCCCTTCAAAGTCTACCTCGCACTCAAGGCTGAATCCCAGTGGGGCCATCCTCGCTGAACAATAGATGTGATTTTTTTATTTTGGCCTTGGTGTGTAGGTACAATGATTTATAGTGGAAACAGAGGCCATGGCCGGGGAGGTCAAGACAATCTTAGTGTGATAAGTCATAAGTGGCATGGTGGGAGTTCAGCTTGAGTGGGGTTATTGGTTAGGGTAATGGAATAGGGGGTACTGACAATACACTTGCGGAGGGGATTCATATTGATGAATGTGGGAGCTTGTCCTTGGGAGACCTTAGACATGTGAGGAGTCAATGTGGTAGTTTTGGGGTTGGCATAGGGCGAGGTGGTGCATGAGAGGGCATATAACTCCTCTTCAATAAAACGTACCTGTCAAGACTCAAGACTCGAAGGAGCGTGCCAGGATTGAGGATGCGAAAACATGCCCTGGTGTGTGGTTGTAGCTTATTGGGGATGCTATAACTTGGAAAACCTAAGTGCAATGGAGATGCGGTGGAGAATGGATGATGCAGACAAATTTTACTAAGAGAATAGAAGATACATGTGCAGATTCAATATCAAGGATGAATATTATTCTAAATGTTCTCCTATATGTCCGACATGTCTCCCGACATATCTTTTTTAGGGCAAAACGATTTGTTTTTCTAAAAAAATAGATTATGTTCTTATGTAAAATATAAGCCGACATGTCCGATTTTTTCCGATATATCGGCCGACACAACTTTTAAATGTCACCCGCTATTTTATTTTATGTTATATTAGCAGACTAACAACATATGTTTAAATCGTATATATGTTATATTATATATATTTAAATCCATTAGACTTATTGTTTTGATATTTTTAACATTTTATTCATATAACTAATTTTGTATAATTGTTTCACAATTTTTAATGTCATATTACAAAAAATATAAAAATGTTTAATACATTTATTAATTGATTGTTTGCATGTTTTTAGTATTAATTTGTATGTTTGAAAAAACTTATAATCATTCAAAGTTTTTTAACTTTTAAATCTTATTTATTTGCAATAAACTTATTATTATCAAAATAAAATTATTTTATACTATTAAATATATTTTATAATGTATTGTTTTGTAGTTGTCAATATTATTTTATCTTAGATACTATTTGATTTTATTTCATAATATAAATGACATATTTTTATCTATTTTTTTATTTATTTTTATAACATATAATTATGATTAGTATACATAAAAACAAAAATGTATTTATAAGACATGGAAATCCGATATTTTAAAATATCTCCGATATGTCTCCGACTTCCGACATCCGACATTTAAAACTCAATCCGATATGTCGGCGACATCCGATATTTAAAACATTGAGGATGAATCCTCGCCAATCTCCCGAGGGCCAGTTCCTCCACAGAGCCTGCCACGACCCGTCTAAAAGAAAAGTTAGAGCGCGCTTCCGGCAGGTTGTGATGCCACAGACATGGGAAAAAAATTTCATGTCTGTTAGACGGGAGCTGAATTAGTATTATTAGGTTTAAAATAAATAATTTAGAGAAAAATACATTATGTTTATGCGAAATCTTTAGAGTTTATTAGTAAAAAAATTAGATGCACATGTATTTTAATAAAACTCACGACATAGTTCTGATACAAATTTTATACAATGAAAATCTCAAAAAAATGGACATGTAAATAATATCAAATTTCAGTACATAATTTATAGCCTATCAGTTGTACATGATAAAAAAGAAAATGACTGATCATAACAATTACATAATAAGCAAAATTTGACAGTAAAGGAAATACAACATAAAACCTAACATAACAACAAATAATATAAACCTCTAGAAGCAGGAGCGTGACACAGATTGGGCTCAAGTAGCAGGTGACGCAATCACAGACGCTAAAACAAATTACAAAACAAGAAGATAAAAACCTCAGAACTTTAATAACTGTTAGATAATATAGAAGAAAACAATGTAAAGGCCCATTTATAGGCTCTTTTTCTTCTTTCTATTTTAGTCTCACATCTCCTGTATAGGATTATTTCTCCCTCTCTTCTCCTATATATTTGTATTCTTTCTAGTATTTGACACATGAAGAAGTATGGACAAGGTTGAGCCTTTGTTTTCTACGTGGTATCAGAGTCCTCGATCTGACCGGTCCGGCCTGCCTCTGACCGCCCAGTTTCTCTGTCCGCGCGGTTCCCTTCCTTACCGCGACAAATTGTTCTCCTTACCGCTTGCGGCCTCTCTCTGCTTTACCCGCTTCCTCCTCATCTCCCGTGGATCCACCGCTCTTCCCTCTTTATATAGCCTTCCTCTCTCTGGCACGTGGACCCCACCTCAGTTCCGTTGTTTTCCTATTCGCTGCGACCTCCCTCTTCTCCCTGCCCCCGCGGCCTGCTCGTAACAGCTCGGGTGCGGCCTAATCCTTAGCCGCTCCGTCCGCTAGCCGCTCTGTTCGCTGTGGCCTCTCCCTTCTCTTTACCCGTGGTGGCCTTCACTTGTCGTCGCGGACTTCTCTATCCGTAGCAGCTGCCTCTTCTCGCAGCGATCTCATTTTACCCGCAGCAACCTCTTTTCCCGCAGCGACTTCTCCTTACTCGCTGCGACTTATTCTGCTCGCAGCGACCTGTTTTACCTGTAGTATCTTCTTTCACCTGCAGCGGTCTCTCCTACCCGCAGCGACCACTCTCTAATCGCGATGACTTATTTTGCTCGCGTCGGCCTATCTTGCCTTGCGGTCTCTCTTTACTCGCGACGACCTAGCAGTACTCTCTTCTGTTCGCTGCTGATTCGCTTCTCCTGCTGTGTCTCCTAGCCGTTCCCTTGTCTCTAGCCTCTTGTATTAACCGGCTAACCGCGTGCTCCTATCCGCCCGGTTAGTGTGCCTAGCCGCTCAGTGACATGGCTTCCGATTCTACCACTGCTGCGAATGTAACTCCTCCCTCTGACTATCCTCGTACTGCTCCTTCTGAACTGCGGGATGAGCTGTGCATTACCACTATCTCTCTTCGTGGAAAGCAAAATTTTATGGAATGGGTCCACTCCGTACGACGTGTACCCCAAACTAAAGGCCTCTTCATCATCTTACCAAGACACCACCCACTGCACCTACTGATGAGTGGATCCGTGGTGCCGGACGCGTTCAATCTTGCCTCCTCAACTCTGTGGACGCCGAACCCTATCGTATGGCTATGTACCATGAGACCGCTCATGCTATGTTGACTGATCTTCATTCCCTCTATTCTGGAAAGGACTGTTTACAACACTTGTTTGACATTTTCATTGATCTCCAGTCCCTTGACGCTTGAGTTACCAGAGATATTACCTCCTTTGTTGCGCGGGCTAAAACTCTTGTTGAGCCTTGGATCCAACATCAGCCTCCCACTACGGATTTGGTGACTCAACGACAGCAGAAGGAGGTCGTCGGGATTGCTATGATGATGGCGCGTGTACCCCCACATCTTCATAGTGTCCGCGCTCACGTTCTATCTTCTGCTGTTACTCCATCTCTCTCGGATGTGTGCTTAATGCTCCTCAAGGTTACTCCGCCTCCGGATGTCCTGACTTCGTCTCCCGCTCTGCTTCAACAACCCGTAGCCACTCTTGCTCCATCTACTCGTGGCCCACCGGCTCGTGGTGGCCGCCAGCCTCGGGGACGCGGTCGTGGTGGCCGAACACTCTTTAAGTGAACTTACTGTGACAGGGATGGCCATCTGGAGGCCACCTGTTATCGCAAACATGGTCTGCCTCCTCATCTTACTGCTACAGTGGATCCCCCACCTCCCTCCGCAACTAGCGATGATATTGCTGCATTACGGGCTCATCCACAACAGCTTCAAGGAGTGGTTAGTCGCTCCTCTGGCTCCGTCGCCTCGATCTCCAATGAAGGTATATCTTGCCTCTCTCACAGCCCTCACTGGATTATGGACTCGGGTGCTACACATCATCTCTCTCCACAACGTCCGCTGCAATATTTAGATGTTTCTTACCCCAAGAACATCACTGTGGCAAATGGTGACACGATCCTGGTTTCCGACACTGCCAATCTCCCTCTTACTCCTTCCCTCTCCTTATCCTCGGTCCTTCATATTCCGGGCTCTCCATTTAATCTTCTTTCTGTTAGCCGTGTTACACAAGATATTGATTGTTGTGTTACTTTCTCACGCTCTTCATTTGTTGTGCAGGATCGACAAACACAGTCTATACTTGGTAGAGGGCGGCTATCCAACGGGCTGTATCTCCTCGACGTTTCTCTCACTGTTCTCACTACCGTCTCCACCACCGATTGGCATCGTCGTCTGGGCCACGCCCCCTTACGATTCTCAAAAAAGCTCTTCCTACTGTCTCTTTCCAAGAGTTTTTTTGTGAATCATGTATCTTCGGCAAACAACACCGTGTATCTTTCCCTTCCTCATGTACTCGGAGCGATGCTCCTTTATCGTTAATACATTCTGATATCTGGGGGCCCTATAAGGTCTCAAGTGTTTTTGGTTGCAGATATTTTGTTACATTTATCGATGATTACTCGCGAGTTACCTGACTATATTTACTTCGTGATCGAACCGAACTCACAGCTACGTTCCGTACATTTCTTACCAAAACGCGTACTCAATTTTCTATTCGTGTCAAAACAATTCATACAGTCAATGCTCGCAAGTACACCGGTTGCACCTTCTCCGCTTTATGCGCTGAGTTTGATATTCTCCATCAGACTTCATGTACTTATACACCCCAACAGAATAACTTAGCAGAACAGAAGAATTGCCACTTGATGTGGTTCGCTCTCTTATGATCCAAATGCAGGTTCCTCCTCTTTATTGGCTGTACCTGTTATGCTCATCACCTCGGTCCCTCCACTGGCAAGCTCGCCCCTCGGGCTACCAAGACAATGTTTGTTGACTACTCCCGCACTCAGAAGGGATATGTCTGCTTTGAACCTACGACTCGTAAGATGTTTGTGTCTGCTGATGTCTCCTTCCATGAAGACCAACCATATCACACCAGACCTTCTGATCCCCTTCTTCCTCCTCCTCTACCTCGGCCCTCCGTACCCTTCACGTCTCCATTACCACCACTTCTACCTACCCCCCAACCCCACCAGTCCAACTCTCCTATCACTTCGAGCATCCCACCATCTACAGTTCCCGTCAAACCCCCAGTTATTCAGGTGTACACTCGTCGTCCTCCACGTTCGGATGCCCTGCAGCAGCTTCCCTCTACCGGTGTGCTCTCGCGGCCTGTTGATACGACATCCTCTTCGACGACACATCCCATGACCAATTATATTTCTCTACACCGGCTCTCTCCGTCCCTACGTGCCTTTGCTTTCTCTCTTTCTCCTCTATTTCTGTACCTAACTCTGTGCAGGAAGCTCTCCAGCATCCGCGGTGGCGCGCCGCCATGGATGATGAGATGACGACTTTGTGGGGTAATCACACTTGAGATCTTGTGCCCCTTCCTCCGGGTCACAGTTGTATTAGCTGCAAATGGATCTTCACTATCAAACATGCCGCAGATGAGACAGTTGATCGCTTAAAGGCTCGACTTGTGGCCCGGGGCTTTACCCAACAGTACGGCCTTGATTATGAGGAAGCTTTCTCCCCAGTTGCAAAATTGAATTTGGTTCGGGTTCTCCTCTCCAGCTGTTCATCGTCAGTGGCCCCTCCATCAGCTAGATGTCAAGAATGCGTTCTTGAATGACGATCTTCTTGAGACAGTGTACATGCATCAACCGCCCTGGTTTGAGACTACGGGGGAGTCTCGGGTCTGTCTTCTTCGCAAGTCTATTTATGGTCTCAAACAATCTCCACAAGCGTGGTTTGAAAAATTCAGCAAGGTCGTTCGTGAGATTGACTTCAAACAAAGCTCGGCAGATACCTCTCTCTTTATTCGTCACCAATCAACTGAGACGGTCATACTTCTGGCCTATGTGGACGATATTCTTATCACTGGTGATGACTCAGCTGTGATACACCATGTGAAGCAATTTTTATCTCTACATTTCAAATCAAAGATTTGGGCAGTGTTCGCTATTTTCTTGGACTAGAAGTAGCACGACGACCGGATGACCTTGTCTTATCCCAACCTAAGTACTGAATTGACCTTCTACAAGATGCTGGCCTCTCGGGTTGTAAACCTGCAGAAACTCCGATGGAAGTCAACCACATGTTGTGTGCTCAGGGATCTGAGAATGATACCCTTCTTCCAAACCCGGAATACTATCGACGTCTTGTGGGAAAACTGATATATCTAACAGTTACAAGACTTGACATATCATTTGCGGTTGGTGTGGTCAGCCGGTTTATGCATACCCCACCGATCTCTCACCTCCAGGCAGTGGAACGCATCCTTAGGTATCTGAAGACTTCCCCTGGGCAGGGACTTGTGTACAAGCCGTCTTCCTCCCTTTCTCTTATTGCATACTCAGATGCAGATTATGCGGGCTCATTGGATGATAGACGTTCAACTACTGGGTTCTATACATACTTTGGAGGAAATCTTATCACATGACAGAGTAAGAAGCAGACGGTTGTCGCCCGCTCGTCTGCTGAGGCCGAGTACCGTGCGATGACGACTGTTACATCTGAAATAACCTGGCTGGAAAGTCTTTTAATGGACTTGGGGGTTAAATTGTCCTCACCTTCAACACTGTTCTGCGACAGTCAAGCTGCGATACACATTGCAAAGAATCCTGTATTCCATGAGAGGACTAAACATATTGAGGTTGATTGTCATTTTGTTCGAGAAAAGGTTCAAGCAAAGGAGCTAAAGCTTGAACATGTTTCCGCCTCTGGACAAGTTGCTGATATCCTTACCAAGACGTTGCCTCGCAAGTTGTACTACCTGTTCTTGTCCAAGCTTGGCGCATATGACCTATACGCTCCATCTTACGGGGGAGTGTTAGATAATATAGAAGAAAACAATGTAAATGCCCATTTATAGGCCCTTTTTTCTCTCTTTTAGTCCCACATCTCCTGTATAGGATTATTTCTCCCTCTCTTCTCCTATATATTTGTATTCTTTCTTGTATTTGACACATGAAAAAGTATATACAAGGTTGAGCCTTTGTTTTCTACAATAACAATAAGCAAGTAAGATACACAAACAACAAGGGATCAAGAATATACTTCTACAAATTTTTTGGAAACAAAGCTAGCGAAACAGGTAAGTAAATGAGTCAAGCAAAAACAAACAAAACTATTAGCCTACTCCAGAGTCTAGCATGTATTCATTTATGTAATGATATAAACTGCAACCAATGAAATGTGTAGATGCTTTTATTTGATGCACATGATTCATGTTTCAGACGGATTCAAGTTCAAATTTAAAACTTAGCAGAGGTTCAAGTTCAGATTTCAAGATTTATTAGAGATTCAAGTTTAGGAGTTGCATCAATTAGACCCTATCTTTCATGGTTCGCTTATGACATTAATGAATTAAATGAATTATAGTTTAATGATTTCTAGCATATCAAGACATGCTACAAATTTAACGATACAAGTATTCAAGAGTAAAATTCATAACATAAGACAGGATGTAGGAAATTAAATTCAATCTTTGCAAACGAGAGAGATTTCTCTACTTGCATTAAGGCTGAATCTGTCGGCTGCGGCTAAGTGGCACAAGCAAAGTTAACAATCTTATTTTAGACCTGTTCAAGCACAATCATAGGTGATATTTGATTTAACGAAAACCCTATGCTGGGACATGCATTTAACAACACAAAATCTAAACAAAATGGAGGGGGGGGGGTGGGGTTAGCAAATTACCTTCTCTCAAAGGTGAGGGGTGAGGAGATACTAGAAGAATCACGGATTTGACGACGCTTAGGTTATGAAAACCCTAAATCAGAGAGGGCTTTGGAGAGATCCCACCAATTGATCCGATGAGCGGTGCTGGAAGTCAAATTACAAGGGGTTAAACAATTATAAGGAGGCAAAAATTTTGAATCACAAAATATACACAATTTGGAGCATGAATTAATCATTATGGATCAAGAATATTCTGATTAAGGGCGATGAAGGAAGATTCTTACCCAAAGGAAACAAAATCCGAGCCCAAGGAGGAGAGGTAAGGAAACCCTAGTTGTCCCTCTCGCAAACACCGACCCAAATGTAGAGGAAGAGGGCTACCAGAGGATGGGGGTTGCTGGCCCTGAGGAGGAGAGGAAGAGGGATGCTGCATTGAGGAAAAGGAGACTGCTTGATGGGGGGGGGGGGGATGAGAAGCCGCAGCTGGAGGAATCAACATTATAGTTAGAACTCTCTCTCTTGCATTCACGATTGATGTAGAGCTAGAGAACAAGAACTTGAAGTTAAACTCTCCCTCCCACGTCTTTGATGATGAAAGATTTACTTTTAAGAAAGGATGATTTCCTTCTTGCAAAGGAGGGACAATATAGAAAGTTGAAAGCTTGCAAAAGATAGTCTGGTTAGGGGCTTGCCAAAAGACACACACACACACACACACATATCGGAGGACACCCCGTCCGCAGAAGAGACCGTGGGAGAGTGACCATTCCTTGGCATGATAATCCCAAAATAGAAATCAAGGATCCAAGGGAAGGACACTACACCACCAAACGAGAACTTAGAGAGTGCTCATATAAAGAGGAGGCCAACAAAGTCCATATAGAAGCATCCAGAAGAGACCGACACCGAAAATGCCTTCATACTAGGTCACCATATCTGGTGCCGCGCTAGAAGTGACAACAAAAATGGAAAGAAGCCCCCAATTGGAAGGAGAAGCCTCCGGAGAAGAGGACTGCTGCTGGTGGCGACGAACTGCTGGAGAAGAGAACTGTTGTAGAAGACTGCTGGAGAAAAGAAGAACTGGCGTAGAAGATTGCTGGAGAAGGACGGAGGGGTCGACAAGCTAGGCGACGCGGGGCGAGGCGACGCGGGGCGAGGCGAGACGGGGCGGGATTGAGGCGGGCGAAGCTAGGCAGGACGAGCCGTGGCGCGGCGAGGAGGAATCGGTGAGGCAGAATCGGAGAGGCGAGGCCGAAGTTGGAACGACGGAAGCGGTATCGCGCGCGGGGGCTGAATCGGCAGATATCTCAGGGCAGATACCATGAGGAGAATCGTATTGTTCCAATAATGCTTAGGGAAAAAATATTACAAGATATATAAGAGGGAAAGCCACAAAATAAGAAACACAAAAATTACACAAATACCAACAGGATTGATCCTTATGTAGATAACATGAGATTACAACAAACTTCGGACATATGTCATCTCCAGCCTCTTGAACTCTTTGATCATTTACAATATGCCCTTCAAGCTCTTGATACTCAAATGCATCATCACACTCAAGATATAGATGGACTAACTAACCCTCTTCAGCCATAATTATTTCCCCACAATAGATCCCATGACAATTTTAATTGACATGCATCTCAAACCATAATATGCATGCTTATCAAATAGAAAATTGCTTGAACAAGCACCTTAGATAATCTTAGAATCAGCTCCAAAAGAGATAAACTGGCAAAGAAATAGTTATGGTACAAACCTATCATTGTTTCTGCTGAAAATTGGAAGAAAAAGACCCCGTTTGTTGAAATCCTAGGCTCATTTTGAAAAATTAGAATCATGCCAAAAGAGACAAAATTGTTCAAATACATAAAATATGGCATAAAACCGTGAGACTTCCAAAAATTTTGGAGGAAAAACTTTTCTATCAGTTGTCTAGCTTACAACATCTTGAAAAATCCTAGAATCAACCAAAACAAAAACATTACATAAATGAAGTAATTAAAGGTACAAAAGGTAACATGGTTTATTCAAAAAAATAAAATAAATTTTTTGTTGCCAAAAAGCCAAGTTTGAAACATGTTAAAACACTAATTTGAACTTATAATGAGAGTGCCTCTAAACTATGATTATTGGCCTTAGAGAACTCCCCACTTTGGTTTTTTGTCCAGTAGAGCACTAGAACTGTCCTCACTGGAGACTGATTATTGAATGTAGCAGAGCTCCAAGCTTGATTTATGCAGCCTTTGTATAACTTAGGTTCTTGAGCTTAAGCTGTTAAGGAGAATGTCAGTAGGCCAAAATATTTCTACATGTCAAGCATAAAATTGATCTTAAAGATCCAGTTATGGGTTTAAACAAACTGCACCAATTTGGCCCAGGTGTAATTTACTTTTCAAAATTTCTAATTTGATATACTACATAAATTAAATATTCCTATGAAGGCTGAGAATATGGGCTTGAACCTCTATTTTGCATCAAAAATACACTTTACACATTAGACTTAAAGTTCTTTTTTCATGACAATTCCGTGTTAATTGTGCCTGGCTAATTAATCTCAACATGGAATTTAAATGAAGCTAGGAGTTTTGTTCATTAACACGGCCATTCATATCTTATGATATAATTTACTGTCTTTGCAGGATGATTATGAAACACTTTTCTTCATCGCAGACTTGCATGCGGCAAGTTTTCTTTCACCTTTTGACTTTAGAATCTAGGCTCTTGTGCTTGTTGGAATGACAATCTTAAAATGTTTTACTTCTAGCTACTCATCACAGTTTCCCTCTTAAGTTCTTCACTATGGTTTGTTCTAATTGATTATGTAGACCATACGCCATTAATTACTTTTCGGATAATTTTTATGCAAAGAATATTATATTGAAACATTATTACAATTAGCAAACTTTGGATGTTCTATTGTTTTTCTTGAATGGAATTAATAGAAAAAGGATCCTAGATGTAAATGTAATGATTGTTAAAATGATCTGAATGACTTGACTTACGTAAGGTAGATGCATTTGTTAAGAAATATAATGAGAATATATTAAGTTCTATCACAAATAATGAAAAAAGAACTTATTTTCTTATAATGCTTGAAAGTTCAATGATGTAGATTGTATTGACTAATTTATTGATAGAAATTGGTTAGTTAACATTTAAGCTTGAATAAATCTATCGTTGTACTTCAGAAACCATTCCATGCTGCAATATTTTACTTTTCTGGCTAAAACAACTATCTTAAATATTTAATCATTTGTGAGCCACGTATTAAGATTGTCACTTTGGAGTACCTTAGTATGTGAACCAGCTGCGTTTGCACTAAAACTTTTTGCCTACATATCAAGTTTCTGTGGAATGAGTAGCAATTTTTCTCTCTTTTCTAGCGGCAAATTTGGGAGGGCCAATAATAAACAGGCCTTTGTATGGCTTGCTGTTTAACATGGGTAATGTACTTTTGAAAAATTAGGCCGAGTTTATTGATTTATGGTTGTGAGCTCATTCTTTTTAATAAGAATTGAATACCATCATTGATGTGCATGGGATATTAGAGTAATGGTTAGCTTGCCCCATACTTGTCAAGGATGAGTGACACACCATGGATCCAAGGCCTCCTTGTATCTATAGCTTAAGCTATAATGCAAGTCTTTTCCTAAATCCTTTATGTTTACTAATGGTGGAGGAAGGAGCTTTGACCTTGGCTGCCTAGATGAGTAGAGTGGACTGGAGTAGAGTTAAGAGTTGTCAAACTTCAAAATATCATATTGCATCTGAATAATAAAACTCTCTACATATAGTAGAGGGTGTTACAATTGTATACAATAAATAAAAAAATATTAACCCTAATGTTCTTCATACCCAATTTACTAATAATATTCACAAATGTTTTTTCGCTCAATGCCTTAGTGAGGAAATCTGCAATCTATCCCTCCGAGTTTATGGAAGAGGTACATGCAATCCCTTTCATAATATTTTCTTTAATGAAGTGTCAGTCAAATTCAATGTGTTTGGAGCGGTCATGTTGGACAGTGTTATGAGCAATGTTGATTGCAGTCTTGTTGTCACAATACAAGTTGAAAGGCCAGTTTCTAGTAAACCAAGATCCTTCAAGACGGAATGAAGTCACATCCCTTCACATACCATGAGTCATAGCTCTAAACTCAGCCTCAACTTAAGAGCGAGCCCCAATATATATTTTTTGCTTCTCCAAGTGACCAGATTTTCCCCAACTAACGAACAATATCTTGTGTTAGATCTTCTATCACCAACTGATCCAACCTAAGACATCAGTATATACGTCAAGTTTTATGTTATCACTTGGAGAGAATAGAATACCCATACCAAGTGAGATCTTCAAATACCTCATAATTCTTTGCACGACATCAAGATGTCAGATCTTAGGAGAATGCATGTATTGACTTACTACTCCTGCTGCATATGAAATGTGAGAACGAGTATGAGATATGTAGTTCAATTTTCCTACCAGCTTTTGATAACTAGAAATATCTTCCACTAACTTCCCATCATCACATCCAAATTTGTGATTGAATTCAATATGGGTATCAATAGACTTGCAAATCACTCATTTCTGTCTGTTCTAATAAACCAAGGACATACTTCCATTATAAAATATGAATCCCATATTTTGATCTTGCTATCTCAATCACTACAAAATATCTCAACTTACCCAAAATTTTCACTTCAAATTCACTTGCAAGTTTTTGTTTCGGAGCACCAATCTCATCCATGCCATCACATGTAATGACCATATCATCAACATACACAATCAGGAGCGCCACCTTCATCTCTTCATGTGATAAATAAAGTGTGATCGGGATGAATTTGTATATAGCTTAATGAGATCATGACTTTGTGAAGTCTCCCAAACCAAACTCTCAGAGATTGTTTTAACCCATAAAGAGCTTTCTTCAATTTACACACCTTCCCTTCTGACCAGATAGGGACAAGACCAGGAGGCATTGACATATAAACTTCCTCTTCCAACTTATTGTGAAGAAAAACATTCTTTACATTCAGCTGTTGAAGATCTCATCCTTTACATGCATCACGTGCTAATAAGGCACAAATTATTTTCATTTTTACCACTGGAGCAAATGTCTCTTGGTAGTCAATACCATGAGTTTGAGTGCATTGTTTTAAATGTCCGACATGTCTCCCGACATGTCCGACATGTCTCCCGACATGTCCGACATGTCTCCCGACATGTCCGACATGTCGGCCGACATGTCCGACATGTCGGCCGACATGTCCGACATGTCTCCCGACATGTCCGACATGTCTCCCGACATGTCCGACATGTCTCCCGACATGTCCGACATGTCTCCCGACATGTCCGACATGTCTCCCGACATGTCCGACATGTCTCCCGACATGTCCGACATGTCTCCCGACATGTCCGACATGTCTCCCGACATGTCCGACATGTCTCCCGACATGTCCGACATGTCTCCCGACATGTCCGACATGTCTCCCGACATGTCCGACATGTCTCCCGACATGTCCGACATGTCTCCCGACATGTCCGACATGTCTCCCGACATGTCCCGACATTTTTAGGGGAAAACGATATGTTTTTCTCAAAATAATAAATTATGTACTTTTGTAAAATATCGGCCGACATGTCCGATCTTTTCCGATATATTAGCCGACACGACTTTTAAATATATCGCTCGCTATTTTATTTTATGTTATATTTGCAGACAAATATCATATATTTAAATAACCTATAGATACTATATTACGTATGTTTAAATCTATTAAACTTATTATTTCAATTTTTTAACGTTTTATTCTTACAATCAATTTTGTATAATTGTTTCACAAATTTTTAATTTCATATTATAAAAAATAGGAAAATATTTAATACATTTATTAGGTGATTGTTTCATATTTTTAATATAAATTTATAAGTTTGAAAAAACTTATAATAAATTAAATATTTTTAACTTTTAAATCTTTTTAATTTGCAATAAATTTATTGTTATCAAAATAAAATTAGTGTATAGTATTAAATATATTTTACAATGTATCATTTTGTATTTGTTAATAATATTTTTTCTTAAATACTATTTAAATTTATTTCATAATATAAATGACTCATTTTTTATCTATTTGTTATATTATTTTTCTATTTTTATAACATATAATTATAGTTAGTATACATTAAATAAAAATTTTATTTATAATATATGGAAATCCGATATTTTAAAATATCTCCGACATGTCTCCGACTTCCGACATCCGACATTTAAGAACACAATCCGATATGTGTCCGACATCCGATATTTAAAACATTGTTTCGGTGTAGGCTTTTGCCACCAATCATGTCTTGAATCTCTCCACAATACCTTCAGAGTTCCGCTTTACTGTAAAAAATCATCGTCATCAAATTATCTTCTGGCCAGGAAGGACTAAGGAGATCAACCAGGTCCTATGCATGGTTCTTTTCTAGAGCCTGCATTTTCTCCATCATCGTCTTTGTTCATTTTAGGTGCCAAGTGACACCTTTCATGTACCAGGAACATACACAGAGGATAAAGAAGTGACAAAGGCTTTCTGAGAAGAGGTTAAAGGGACATAAAACATAGTTAGATAAAGGATGTTTAGTGGATGAGCGAATACTTTTTCTGAGAGAAATAAGTAACTCAAGGGGTGTTGAAGGCGAATCCGGTAGTGGCTCTGGTATTATGGAATGCGGTTGAGTGTTTGATACTTTGCTTCTCAAGTGTACACTTGCAACTCCTTTTCTTTGGGAATATTTGCACTCTCCACCATGTTGTGTTGTATAGAGGAGGAACAGATAAAGGAAGAGTAAGAGCACTAATTTCCAAGTATGAAGATTCCCTCTAAAGTGAGGACTCATAATAGGAGGTAGTTTCACAAACTGACATCCATATGACAAAAGGTTTCCTGCTAGGAGGATGATATCATTTGTATCCTTTTTGTGTAAGAGAATAACCAATGACCACAAATTGAAGAACACGATGATCAAGTTTTGTTCGAGTAATATATTATTGTGAACAAAATAAAAACATTAAAACACATGGGGTAAAATAGTAGGAGGGATACCTAAGGTATGAAATGAAGTGTGATTTCCCAGATGACGGAAAGACATACGATTGATGAGTTAAGACGCAGTAAGACGAGCATCACCCTAATAGTATTTCAGATGAGATATCATACATAAAAAGCATCTTGTAGCTTCAAGAATATGAGAATTTTTTACGTTCAACAATACCATTTTGTGTAGGAGAATGTACACAAGTGGTTTGATGAACGATGACAAGATCGCTCAAATAATTATCAATTTTGGAATCCACATATTCAAGACCATTATCATTGCGAAAAGTCTTAATGGTTGCACCAAATTTAGTATAAATCATTTTATGAATTTTTTAAAAAGGGGTTAACACTTCACTTTTACTACACATCAAGTAAACCCACATAGTGAGAGAAACCAATCAATGAATGTCAAACCAATGATAATTGGAGCTTGAAGCAATGGGCAAGGGCCTGTACATCACCATGAATAGTATGAAAATGTCCAGTATAAGGCTTAGACATGTGATTAAAAGAGACACGCTTATGTTTATCAAATTCTCCAACATCACACAAAGGTTTTAAATACAAAAGATGAAAAAAATATGAAATGAAGACTTCATAGTAGTAGTAGAGGGATAACCCAAGCGACAATGTCAGGTAGCCAACAGAGGAAGCCGGTGAGCATGAAGAGCCCGAGGAACAACAATATCAAACATGTATAATCCATCTCGCTTCCTACTAGAGGCAATCACCTTTTTCGTTTGTAGGTCCTGAAAGACACATTTAAAGAAAGAAGGTGATAGAGCAGCTCATAGAGTTTATAATATGGTTAATATATAAAAGTTTGCAAGAAAAAAAGATGTAAAGAGCAAAAGCCAAAGTAAGAGTAGAGCAATTGATGGATCTTTTTTCTGCAACAGAGGAAAGAGTTCCATCAACAATACTTACCTTCTCTCTGCCATAAAATGGTGAATCGAAAACAAAACTTGGCGATGACTCATTCATATGGGTAGGGGCTCCAGAGTCAGTGATCCATTGAGTAGTAGGCGGTACAACTGCAAAGTGAGCACTTGGAGTACTTGAATGGGAAAATGAAGAGGATGAACTAGGATTGGTATCATAGGATAACCCCTGCATTATGAGACAAAGGGTTATCATCTCATCAGTAGAAAAGGACGCAGGTAGTGGCGAGGGCTCAAAAATCTGGCCACCAGAGGAACTATCATCAATGAACTTAGTGTGGAGAGCAGAGATAAAATCGGAGAGTCCATGAACATGTACTCCATGGCCTCCACGAGGTACCATTCCGCCTCTCGGTGGAGGAATCCCATGCAATTTGAAGCAAGTGTCACGAGTATGCCGACTCCGACCACTGTAGTTACACATTAAGTGGTCTTTGTCTGTAGGCCTGGGCTTGAAGAACCGATGATTGGTGCCTCCAAAATGAGAAGCAACAAGTGCAAAACCACTAGTGAGAACCTATGAACTCCAAGACGGACTACAGTCATATTCATGCTGGACAATGATATGGATATCTGATAACGAAAGGATAAGAGTGCGACCAAGGATCTGATTAATAATCTGATCAAAGTCCCGGTGTAAACCATGTAAAAACTCAAACACCATGTTATGATCTTCATGAGCATGAACATGGATTGCATCTGCGGAGTAACCATGGTTGAGGGTGGTAAAATGGTCATACACCTAATATAGTTGAGTGAACTCCAAATAGGCGAACGATGGGTGATTACCCTGCCGGAGGAGAATGATCTTCCTTCGTAGCTGAAATTTCTGAGCGGTGTTTTTTTTTCTGGGAATATGTAGATTCAGAACGATTCCAAATGTCCTTGGCGGTATCCAAGAATAGGTAATTCCGTGCAATTGCCTATTGCATGAAATTAATTAACCATGACATAACCAAAGAGTTCTCCGATTCCATTGTTCCCAAGTGGACACAATCTTTTCTGGCTTCTTAATTATACCGTTAACATAGCCAAACAACTGACAATTCTTAAGGGCCAAGGCAATAGATTGAGAGCATGATAAGTAATTTGGTCTATCAACAAGAATCGTGGTAATTTGAGACATCGTATGATCGTGTCCAACTCGAGTAGATCCAGCGAATTGTGAGTCATCACGAGAATCAATTACGTCAGAAATTATGAAATTAAAAAACAAATAAACGTCGAAGAATTTCTGATTAGGTCAAAAACAATCACCGGAAGATCGCCGAAAAGGCACCTTTGCCAAAATCATTGTCGGGCACCACCAATAGGACCACCTAGTATCCTAGAACAATAAATTTTTGAGGGTCAAAGTCAATGAAAGCTTGAAGAAGAGGGTAGAATCTTTTTATGTGCGGAAGCATACAGATGGGAAGAACAATAGATCAATGATATTGGAAGATCTAGTGGAGCGTTCAACCGATCATCGTAGTATGTGGTAGAGGAGGGTAAAGAGAAATATTTCTGGAAAAAATCTGGCACATGAGCCGGTTGCCAAAGGAGGAGGCATCCGACCAAGTTGATCGACCTGTGCACCGATTGACACTTTACAGGAGGATTAGACGCCGACGGTAGGGGAGAAAGATGAGGGGAAAATGAAGGATTTGCGGTTGAGAGGAGAGTGGAGAGGGAAGATGAGGATGCCAAGCTGCAGATCGAACGATGAGCGAGCGACGGGCGGGCGGCTAGGGAGAGCGATCAAACCCGCTCTGATACCATGACAAACTTCAAAATATGGTATTACATCATAAGAAAAGTCCCTCTACATAAAATATGAACATTGATGAGTGCAGTGATTGGAAGGAAAAAAAACTACAATCAGTTCATAATTGCTTGCCCTAGACTATTAAGTATAAGGCTTAAATAGTTCATGATATGAACCACTATTTTTGTAAGCAAATAAACCTAAATAAGGCAAAAATAAAATTAAAACTGTTTCAAACGTAAGTATAAAATAACCCGTATAAAAATCTTGAAAATAAGACAATAGAATTTTGATGTCCATGTCTGCCATATGTTTTACCCGTTGACTCACTTCCATTGCTAAGCCTTACCTCATAAATGACCCGTAACAATATTCCCTATCTCGGCTTCAACCTTGTCTTTACGGTCAACCTTTTGGTAGTATTCTTGAATGTCTCTAATGATTACCAAGTTACCTCTTCCTTTGTGATGCCTTCCCATTAAATAAGAACTTTTGTATCTCCGTTGCATACATGTAATCGAATGCCCCCTTTGAGTGGAACCAAAACAAGTTGACCATTTATGTTTTATGACAATGGAAAAGGTTGAGTTAGTGTGACCTCAATAAACATCTTAAGAACTGATACGTGGAATACGTTTAAGAGCCTTGCATCAATTGTTAACTCTAAATTGTAAGCTACATCTCCAAGTTTTCCTAGCATCTTGAATGAACCATAAAACTTTGGAGATAACTTGAGATTAGAAGATCGTGTTATAGATAATTGCCCATGCAGGCATAATTAAACAAAATCAAATTTCTCAGGGAAAAGTGATGTCTCTATGGTGAGAATCATATTGTCGAAGCTTCTTGTGCTTTATTGAAGATGATTATGCATGGGCATCAAACTATGATCTCTATGTTGTGGGAGTTAATCCGCACCTTCAATAGAGGAGTTTAACCAAAGATAGAAGATCTCGAGGATTCCTGCCATAAACTACCTTAAATGACGTCTGAAGATTATATTGTAGAAAAACTCAACCCATGGTGTCCATGCCACCCAATCTCTTAGATTCTTACCTACCAAACACCGTAAATACATCTAAATCGTCTTGTTGACTGTTAAAGCCCATTTTTTAAAAAATCCAAAAGGGAGCCCATTGTATATTTTTCTCATGTCTTTAATCCCGTATCTCCAATTGTATATTTTTCCTCTTCCTCTACTTTATATAAATAGGTGAGCTCCTATGTAATAAGTTATTAATTATTAAATTTATAATTATTTTACATTTCAAATTCTCATATGGTATAAGAATAGGGTGATTTTTTCGTTCCCCTCTATCAATTTCTCCTCTCCCGTAATGATATCCAATCTCTCGCAAACCTCTCCAGTATCGTGTGAACCTACCGACCTTACACGAGAGCTTCTTGCAATAACTAGCGGCCTTCTCTAGAGAACTTCTTGCACGAGAGCTTCTTGCAATAACTAGCGGCCTTCTCTCGCAAACCTCTCCAGTATCGTGTGAACCTACCGACCTTACACGAGAGCTTCTTGCAATAACTAGCAGCCTTCTCTAGAGAACTTCTTACACGAGAGCTTCTTGCAATAACTAGCGGCCTTCTCTAGAGAACTCACAACCTTCTTGCTCACGACTTGCAACCTGGATTCACAATCTTCTCCGAAGAACTCACTATATCTCCTTTTAACCACACAACTCCCGCTCTCTCCTGCTCTGCTGCTCCACCTTTGTAAGGCACCGATCCCTCCTGCTAGCAAGATTCACGTGCTCTCTTGATTAAACATTGCAAACTCACATTGTCTAGTTCTTGTGAACTCTAAGACCATATCGAGCTCTAGTGACTGCGAACTCCTAGTCAGGCGGAGCTCCAGTGCTTGCAAACTCCCATTCGAGCTCCTTGTCCGCTACAACATTTGGCAAACTCCCAGCATCTTCGAATTCTCCTGTTAAGCTCCCTGCCAGCTACAACCTCCGACAAATTCCCAACGTCCGTGACTTCTCCTACTGAGCTCCCTGCCAGCGAGTTCCAACGTCTTCTGTTGGGCTCCCTGCCAACAACCTCTCCCTGTAGTGCTTCTTGCCAGTGACTTTCTCTGCCGAGTTCCCGCTGACTACCCTGCAAACGAATTCACCCATTGATCTCCCTGCTAGCGACGTCTCCTGCGAGTTTCTTACCGACAACTTTTGTCAAGCTCTCAGGCAACGAGTTCTTCTTCTGCTCTTACAGAGCTCCTTCTCTCTCTGTACTTCAATACTCGCCAAGTTATAGCTCTTGTTGAGCATAAGTACTCCTCAAACTGAACTATGGCGACATCCCCGCTCCCTTTTGCTCTCGTTGCAACTGCTTCTACCCAACACTCATTTGCAATGCCTCTGCATATCTCAGGATGACTTCCAAGTTAATTAGACCCAATTATCCATTAGAGTGTTCTTTTACTTTCCTTCCGGGCTCTCAATACAAGAGACATCATCTCGCTTACACTCCTACAGACCCTAGATCTCCCACCCATGCTAACTGGGACGCCAATGATGCTCTTGTTCGTACGTGGCTTGCAAATTATCTTTTTGATGGATGTTTTCCAATCACACGTCATGACAAAATTGTGATGTCTGCTTGAGATTATCTTGCAGCTCTTTATTCCAGAGTGCCAAACATCTCAAATCTACACCATCTATTCAAATTTCATTGCTCGACCAACACTCTTTCCCGAGTTTGCATATCCAGAAGTTCAATCTTTCTATGCAGAACTTATCCAACATCGTCCTTTCTCCACTGACTTTGCAATTCAACACAATTTTTTCAGGAACTCCTTGTTGTCTGTTATCATATACGTCTTCTTGTTTCCTACGAGATCATATGCCAACCGATCGTGGGAGAACCCGACACTCTCACCTTGGATGCTTATGCAACTCACATCTCTACTGTGACAAACCTTCTACGTTGACCTACAATAGTATCATCTCCACCCTCAAAAAATTATGCTCATGCTACTCGTCGTGTATCACAACATGTCGTGTATCACAACATGGCCGTTGGGGCCGTGCTGGATGTCGTAGGGGAAATCACTCTCTTTGCTCACTTTGTGTGTGACTTGGTATTCTTTGTTTATGAAACACCCTCATCTATGCCCCCAGGCTCATGTCAGTGCTACCGATTTTGAGCCTTTTTCTCAGCCCACCTCTACTCCACCAATCGAATTCAGCCAATGGCTCTCTTTGACACATATTGAGGATCTGATTCATTCTTCTAAGCAATCTTCCTCTGTTACAACTTCTTCAGGTAACACACGTTTCTACATAGCGACTTCGGTGCCACCAAGTATATAACTGAGAACTCTCTTGTCCTCTCTCGCCTCGAGAAGCATAATTGGTTACCACAGTGTTTATGGCTGATGGTTCTCCTTCAGTTTATGGAGCTAGAGTTGACCTTGTCCAATTGGACGACCCTCTGTATGTTTTGAATTTTCCTTTTAATCTATTATCTGTCAGTATATTTTTCCATACAATTACAATGTTTATTTTCATTCTCTCCTCTTATTATTTTTAAGGTTTCAATCAAAGAGGACGATTGTTAGTTGGACTAAAAATGGTGGCATAGAGGGGGCTCTACTACCTGATGATCTTCCCACTTTCTCAACATCTGCCTTCTCGACTTCTTTGCTTTAGTGCCATCACTATTTTTGTCATCCTTCACTGTCTCCTCCACCAGATCCACCATCTTTTTTTGGTTTGAGTATATTTTAGAATGTGAAACCTGCTAATATGGCAAGCATCATCGTATTAGTTTTTTTTCAGCAATTTTTTGTAATTGTTATGCACGTACTTTTAACTTTTTTCATTTTGACATATGGATTCCTTGTCTTACCAAGTCTGTTGGTGGAAGAAGTCCGACACTCGTTACTTTTATTGATGATTACTTTAGATATGCTTCAATATATCTTTTTTAAAATGATCTGAACTCTTCTTTGTTTTTTATAAAGTTTATAAAAAATTCGCATTCAATTTGGTTTTTCTCCAAAAATTATACTGACAGATACTACAAAAGAATATATTAGCCTGCATTCTTTTCTTGTTCTTTTAATAGTATCATTCATCAGATCTATTGTGTACATACATCCCAAGAAAATGGGGTGGCAGAAAGAAACAATCGTTGTCTCCTCGATGTTTCCCGAATACTTCTATGTTAAATGAATAATCCTTGATCTTACCGGGGTCATGTGATTCTCATTTTTTATTTTCTGATCTATTGTATGTCATCTTTTACTCTTTAGGGTATGACATTGAGAACTTTTCTCCTTTTCATGCGGATAATACTCAGTTTTTCCTCACTCCTTGCTTATTTGGACGTACAACTTTCATCTTGTAATATCCGATATTATATGTACTTCCATGAATTTGTTTCAGGGATCAATCACGGCTAATTTTGACGACGTCATCGTCTCATCAAAGTACCTATACTCTTTATGGTTAATTTTTATAGGTTGATCAATAATTTATTTGATACCTCAAAGGTAAATTTATCAGACTCTTTCAGTACATTTTAGAAGCTTGTGAGAGCGCGTCACAGTTTGTTATTGTGGATTTCCTAAGCTCTGGCATTTTTCATAATCTTTGCTAGTCGGATTTTACCTTGCGAGTTTTACTTAAGAAAGCAAGGGTTGGCAGTTCTTATTCACGCGAGCCGCTTCTTTTGTTGAAACGATTGCTCACACCTCAGAACATTAAAGGACGCAATTGTGTCTTTCTTCTACAGATCTATTCATATGTCGTTCCTGCAACCCTAAGGGACGACTCCTATGCGATAGGGGGCTGGTCTAGGCATTGCAGGTTTTGGAGAAAGAGAATTTTGAAACTCCGCGATCACCTCACGGTGCTGACGCCGTGGAACTCCAAGTGACGATTCCTATGCACCCAAACTTCTCCCCAAGGTACTACCCATCCATAGCCCTCTTCTTCCTCCTCCCAAATCCATTTCCGCAAGCCCTACAACCCCCCTAACGGCTTCCCAAAAACCCTTCTCACGGCTGCCCAAAAATCAACTCAGTTCACTGCTGTTCATTAATGAAATTTTCTATTCACGTCTAAAGTTTTTCCCTCTCAAATCAGCCGTCGGGTGGGCTGCTTCTCCTCATCAAGCAGCCGACCCAAATCCCCTTCCAACCCTTCAGCCGACCACTCCTCTCCCATGGCCCTATCCGCTGGCCTCCCCGTTGAGTCCCTGCAGCCATCCCCCCCGCAAACCCCACCATTTTGAAGCCGCCAGCCCCCATCTACTAGATCAATCCAGATCTAGCATTTCAGCCCCCCCGATCTGTTATTTCCACCACCCGTACACCATCCCCTAGCCCGTATCCGATCCCAAACATCGGATCTACTCGTACGTGGCTGGATCTATAATTTTTGTGTCCGATTCCACCCTCCACCGCTGAGGACAGCCACCTCTTTTTTTACGCCGCCGACGCCACTTTCGATTGCCGATTCACGCATACGGCTCCGGAACCTTCAGTGGCTCGATCAACCCGCTACTTGGTGAGCCACTTATTGTATTGAAACATTTGATTTGATATTTTTGTTGGATTGACTGCTGTGTTTTGTTTGGATTTGTACTTTTAGAACTTTGTTGCGGTGCTCTTATAACTTGCAGGTGGGATCTATTCGCCACGCACTTAGTCTTGACACTCTTAGCGGAGAAAAGCCATTAAATATTCCCTGAATTGAATGCTTGTTTTAATGTCCTTTAATTAATTGCGTGGTGTTAAAATTACATTGCTCTAATTTATTTGTCGCCGTATCCGACGGCTTCATTGCATGTAGCCTTAAGATCAGTGTGTCACATTTGCATTTTCACATAGAGGTCTAGGTTTTGTGCACCCATAGCCTACCCTACATCATTTTGGTATCAGAGCTAAGTTTGGTCCACATTTATATATGTAGTGGTGGGTCATATAGAGTCTTTAAGTTCATCCATGACTTATTATCGTCGGCATTCCTCTCCTCTATTTGGGGATTCCGAGTCCGCCTATACCCGATCTCATAGAGCGACTTCAGAGAAATTCTCTTGTTATTATGATGAGTATTATCGTCTGCGGCACACTACTTTCCGAGATCGTGTCGACCCTCCGAGGCGATTCCATTATGCTAGAGACGAACACCATGATGAAAGATCCTCACATTATCATCACTACACCTCTCCACGACCGTTTGATGGTAGGACTGAGTACCATTCAGGTCAGCATCGTTACACTCACTATTAGAGGAATCAAACTTAGTACATGCTCGACCCCATAGGGTTCCTCCAGAGAGGTTCTCATACTATAATGTTGATCATCCTCACCCATCCTCGCCCGTCCATAGGGATCATGTCCACCCACAAGCACGATCTGGTTATATTAGGGATGACCGTGTAGGTGACTCTCAGGAACCCTATAGAGATCACAATCTCCAAGATCACGCCACATATCAAGACCCTCCTAATGTTCCGCTAACAAAAATACCTGAGGCCGAATTTCAACGGTTATTTTTTGATCAACTTGACCGCTTGGATGCTCGTTTTGATCACATGAGATCTGCCCTAAGAAAAATCAATAGGAGGAAGGAAGCCTAGAGATTTAAGTCAAGTCACTGACATGTCTAGTAGTGCTCCCACTGACATGTCTAGTAGTGCTCCCACTGACATGAAAGACTTAACACCTGATTTTGATTTATCTAGTCTGGATGAGACTCGGTTCCCAATTGACCTTGGAGTCTAGTCTGATCATGACTATTTCATACAGGTGGAGAGTGATATTAATATGACTAGGGAGCGTGGTCATGAGAGTTGGGACGAGCGATTTAGTGACACAGTAGTGGTATATCCACCTTCTACACCTCACTTAGACTTGTTTCCCAGTCGTCTAAAAAGACGGGACTCGACATTATACCTAATGGGTCGCTATTGAGTATGGATTTTTCTTACTCTTCCTTAACATTGTCCCGAGCCATATTACAGCCAAGAGCCGAGAGCATAGTGTTGACCTCCAAGTGACTGCCTCACTTGCTTATGAGGACACTACCTCTATCATCGATATTCATCCAGAGGATCATCCCACTATTATTGACTTCGTCATTGAACCACCTGATGAGCCTCCTGAAAAGCCACTACTCCCTTGGGAGGGTCATGAGTCTAGCATTCACTTTGTTGTGGATGTCCCATTTATTTTCGTAGACACTATTGTTGGTGGCAGTTTTCTTTTAGCAAATCATCTTGTCATTATTGACCCCCTTGGAAAACCCTTTGTTGAGGCCCTAATAGACCCATTTGACAAGCTTCCCTTCCCAAGGAGTACTCCACTTCGCATGCTTGACTTGTACCTTTGCACTTGCGAGCTGAATATTCGAGAGAACTTCTCCTATATACCTCCAAAAGAGCCGCCCGACGAGCCTTATTATTTGAGTAGTACTCGACGCACCTCTACCTCATGTTCTTTTGTCCCCACCCGCGCCAGTACTTTCAGTGATGAAATTATGCACGATGAATTTTTCTATCTACCAGCAGGTGAGCCGCCCGATGGCTCACAACCCTTGGAATGTATTTGGCATCTCATAGTTCTGCAACTCAGTATTACTGTCCCAAAAAGTCTTTTTGTTGTTCGTCTCCCACTAGATGAATATTTTTATATTCCACCAAAATAACCTCCTGATAGGCCACCATATTTTAAATACATCTCGGTCATTATTAGATTTTCCTATAGCGAGTGTACTGTGTCTGTCGTGCTGTATTTGCATCATTTGCATTACCTGTATGCGTCTGCTGAGTATTCTGCACGACATTTGCATGAGTCGGTCTGCCGACGGATAATAACGAGCAATGATAATTATAAAATCCATGCAGATAAGCGAAGGCGGGAGCAGGTATTTCAAGTTGGAAAAAAGGTAATGGTGCGAATCCGCCCTGAGAGGCTCCCTTTGGGACCTGCGAAAAAAATTAAGCGTCATGCGAATGGGCCCCTACTCAATTATAAGTTGCATTGGAACAAACGTCTCCCGGCTCGACATCCGGACAATTATAGGAATTCATCCTGTATTTAATGTTGAGGATCTGACGCCGTATTACGAGCCTCACAAGTATGTGGGTCCGAGCTGTGGAGACACCTAGCCACCACCACCCCCACTCTCATTGCCTCATCACCTTCACAACCCACCTATTGCTGACACCCATCCACCTGAGGATTCATCTTCTTTGTTTTCCTCGACGACACCGCCGATCACAACGGGATCCACCACTCAAGAGATGAGCAATGAGAGCATCATAAAGTTCAGATCCCACCAACTTGTTCCTAACACAGATGGGTTGCCCTGTCGCTACTTGGTACATTGGCGGTGCCGCCCCGATGCAGATGATACTTGGATACTTGCAACAGAGCTTGATCGATTTGCCCCTAGACTTTGACTTCAACACGACTGTCTCCACCCACTAGAGATGACAACTTTTCAGTCAGGGGGAGTTGATTGGCGAGGGAGGACACTCTTCCGTTGACGACACTTGTACGACTTACGGTGGATCTCTTCAAGTTGTACCTAGCATTCATCGAGAGAATTTCGATCCCAATTCATCAGAGGATGAATTCTTTCAAGCCCGGGAGATTGATGCAGAGCAAAGATGAGACCTAGTTTTGGGCCCGTTCAGGGCTGATTTGGCGACTTGGCATATATGGCGTGCCCGGATCGACGATCGGACTCCGCAGATGTGTCCGGATTCACATTTGAATCGATTTGATATATTATTTTACTATGTTTGTATTTATTTTGATGTATTTGGGTAGCCTCACATTCGGTCAATCATAGTCGTTGACGAGTATGCCCTAATATTTGTTTTATTATAAATAGATGTGATATGAGGCTGGAGTAGACATTGCAGATTTTGGAGAAAGAAAATTCCGGAACTCCGCGATCATCTCACGGTGCTGACACCGTGGAACCATAGGTGACGACTCCTAGACGCCCAAACTCCTCCCCAAGGTACTACCCATCCATAGACCTCTTCTTCCTCCTCCCAAATCCATTTCCGCAAGCCCCTACAACCCCATAAATCAATCACCTAACGACTACCTAGAAATCCTTCTTACGGCTGTCCAGAAATCAACTCAGTTCCGTACTGTTCATTAATGAAATTTTCTATTCACGTCTAAAGTTTTTCCCTCCCAAATCAGCCGCCGGGTGGGCTTCTTCACCCCGTCAAGCAGCCGTCCTACATCCCTTTCCAGCCCTTCAGCCGACCACTCCTGTCCCATTGCCCTATCCGCCGTCCTCCCCGTTGAATCCCTGCAGCCCTCGACCCCCCAAAACCCCACCATTCTGAAGCCGCCAACCTACATCTACTAGATCAATCCAGATCAAGCATTTCAGCCCCCCGTCCCGTTATATCCACCATCCGTACACCATCTCCTAACTCGGATCCGATCCCAAACATCGGATCTACCCTTCCCCGGCCCGAATCTACTCGTACATGGCCGGATCTATCCTTTTCTTGTCCGATTCCACACTCCACCGCTGAAGACAACCACCTCCTTTATTTCTACGCCACCGGCTCCACTTTTGATCGCCGATTAACGCATCCGACTCCGGAATCTTCAGTGCCTCGGTCAACCCACTACTTTGGCGAGTCCCTTGTTATATTGGAACATTTGATTTGACATTTTTATTGGATTGACTACTGTGTTTTGTTTGGATTTATACTTGTATAATTTTGCTGCGGTGCTCTTATTACTTGCAGGTGGGATCTATTTGTCGCGCGCTTAGCCTTGACCCTCAGAGCGGAGGAAAGTCATTAAATATTCGTTGAATTGAATTTCTGTTTTACTGTCCTTTAATTAATGGTGTGGTGTTAAAATTACATTGCTCTAATTTATTTGTCGTCGTATCTGATGACTTCATTGCATGCAGCTTTAGGATCAGTGTGTCACATTTGCATTTTCACCTAGAGGTCTAGGTTTTGTGCACCCCGTTGCCTACCCTATATCATTGACTCAGTTGGTGATGAGAGCGCTGATGAATGCCTCTTATCTAAGAGGTCTGGGGATTGAGCCCCGACCTCAACAACCAGCCACATGGTGGTGATTCCATGACGGAGAGCTGGTTGGGGTGTATGGGCCGCGACCCTGATGAAAGCTGCCTGGTGCCGACTCCAGTGGGGCCCCCTGGTGGGACTCCGGGGTGGCAGACAAGTGTGATGTCTGTCCTGCATCAAGGTCTCTTTTCTTCGGAAGTTTCTTTCACCTCAGCAAACTTAGACCATGATATTCTGGACCATGATATTCTTATTGCTCCACGGAAGGTGGTACGAGGGACACAACATCCTCTTACCAATGTTGTCTTATGCAATTTCAGTCCTTGCACTCAATTTGCTTTGACAGTATCGACCTTCGCCATCCCTATTACCTACCATGAAGCGTTTCGTATATCTTGCTAGAAAGTGACTTTGAACAAAAAAAATCTCTGCCTTGAATCCCAGGGTACTTGAACTCTTGTTCTTACATTCTTTCTTGCAAACAATATTATTGGTTGTCGATTGGTCTTTGTCCTTAAGTTTCTCGCTGACGGCACTGCAGACATATACAAGTCTCGTCTGGTTGCCTAAGTGTTCACCAGACATATGATGTTGATTTCTTTGTCATGTTCGCTTCAGTTGTTTGTATCAGTACTATTCAGGTACTCTTCTCCGTTGCTCTCAACTGGAATTGACAAATGTTCTTGCTCGTCAAAATTGCATCTTATATGGCGATTTGCTCGAAGTCGTTTTTGTGAAGCAACCACTCGACAATGTTGCTCAGGGGGGAGTCTCATATTTGTAAGCTGTCGAAGATCATCTATGATCTTAAACTAAATTCTTGAGCATGGTTTGACAAGTTCAGTCAGATCACGTTTACCATTGTGCTTTCCAGAAGTAATGTCGATCACTATTTTTATGCAATTCTTTCCCAACAAAAGTATGCCCAAGATCTACTTGAAAAAACGTGTCTTCTTGGTACAAAGCCTGCTCAAAATTTTATACCTCTGAGCACTGACAGACTTTAGGATTAGACATCTCTTCTTAAAGATATCACTTATTACAGACGTCTGACCGGATAAACTCATTTATCTCACCATAACCAGACCTGACAACTCTTTCACAATTAGGACATCAACCAGCTTATGAAAGCTCTCAGAGAGTATCATCTTGAAGCTGTGTTAAAACTATTAAAATTTATCAGAGGATTTTGGGGTAGAGTACTACTGTTTAGAGGAAACAATCACTTATTGAAATATAAGTGGAGAGAATAATGCTTTATTTTGATTATCCAAAAGACCTTACTCATACATATACTTGAGTGGGGGGAAATCAAAAAAAGGAAAAAAGACCAAAATTCCCCCAAACAGGAATAATATAAATAACGATGACTTGGACTGGACTAAATATATATTGCAACTCTCCCCATCAAGTCAGTCAGAAGATGTCGGTCATCCCAAACTTTTGAATATCATTGATGAACACATCACACCTCAAGATTTTGGTAAACACGTCAGCTAATTGATCTTTGGAGTGAACAACAAGAGTGACCGCTGTTTTTTTATCCAACTGATCTTTGATAAAGTGTCGGTCAACCTCAACATTCTTTGTCCTGTTATGTTGGACCGGGTTATGGGCGATACTAATAGCTGTCTTATTGTTAAAGAACAAGGAGAAAGAGGATATCTTAGGGAAACCCAGATCTTGTAACACAGTATGCAGGCATAGACCCTCACGTAGGCCATGAGACATAACCCGATATTCTGCCTCCGCACTTGATGTAGCCCCCACATTCTGCTTCTTGCTACGCCATGTCACAAGGTTTCCACCAACAAAGGAGCAGTATCTTGTTGTGGACTTTCTATCATCACGACATCCAACCCAATCAACATCAGAAAAAACTTCAATCGTCAAGTTATGGTTTTTCGACTTGGGGCTTTCTTCAAGTATCGTAGCACGCGATACACAGCTTCTTGATGTCTGATCCTGAGTGATTGCATACATTTGCTAAGAATACCAACCACAAACGTAATATCAGAGCGTGTGTGAGATAAATATATAAGTTTCTCAACCAATTCTTGATAATGTGATACATCAGTATGATCACGATCACCATCTTCCTCAATCCTGTGATTTTTCTCTATAGGGGTGTTCACAGGAACACAACCTAGCATACCAGTTTCCTTTAGAAGATCCAATATATACTTTCATTGGGATATAAAGATATCCTACTCAAATCTAACCACCTCGATACCCAAGAAGTATCGTAGTGTTCGCAAGTCTTTCACTTCAAATTCAACAGATAATAGAGTTTTAAGATTAGCAATCTCCTCCATGTCATTTCCGGTAATCACAATGTCATCCACATAGACAATGAAAACCACAATCCTCTGTTCATGTCTCCGGATAAACATGATATGATCAGATTGAGCTTGCTTGTATTCAAACTTTAGCATAGCCGTGAGAAATCTCCCAAACCCCAGACCCTAGGTGATTGCTTCAGGCCATACAAGGATTTTTTTTGGCGACAAACAAGCCCTTCAACTCGTTTCTTCACAAAATCATGACTCACCATGGATAAATGCATTGGTCACATCCAGTTGATGGAGGTCCTAGTCCAGGCAAGCAACACACGATAACAATACCTGAATGGAGCCCATCTTTGCTACATGAGCAAAGGTCTCTTGATAATCAACTCCCTGAGTCTGAGTGTATTTTTAAGCGACCAAACATGCTTTGTATCGTTCCACCATGCCTTCTTGGTTCTGCTTAATCGAGAAGACCCACCGGGAACCTATAGCTTTCTTTCCTAGAGGGAGAGAGGAAACATCCCATATGTGGTTTTTGTCCATGACAGACATCTCATCTTGCATAGCTTGTGCCCAAGCAGGTATCTCCAAAGCTTCCTGCCATGTCTTCGGAATAACGACAAAGGAAAGGGACGAAACAAAAGCCCGATGAATCGGGGTAAGATGATGGTAAGCCACATGGTTAAAAATATGATGTTGTGTACAAGTAGCTTTACCTTTCTTTAGCAATGCAAGGGGGATATGTAGATCGACATCATCAGAATCTGAATCTGAAGTTGGCATTGGCAGAGGTGGAACTGTAGTAGGCTGTATACCTAAACGACGGTGGTATACGTGTGAAAAAGGAGAAATTGTAGTAGAGGAATCCAGTATCAGTATCGGGATAGGAGCTATGGGTACCATAGTGGAAGAAATGAAAGGAATAGAAGGGATGAAAGGAAGAAGAGGAAGAGGAGTTGGAGTAACATCCGTATCACCACTACTCTCCCCCTTACAAAAAAGGTGACTCGAAGGCAAAAAATTGGATTCCCCTCCCGGAAGGTGACATCCAAGGTACAAAACATACGCTAGAAGGGGGTGATAGCATCGATATCCGTTGGTCGTAGAAGAATCACTAAGGAAGACACAACGTTGAGCCCGAGGGTCAAGTTTTTCACGATGGGGTTGGTGCACATGCACGAAAACAGTCACACCCAAAAACATGGGGTGCCAAATGGGAAGTATGAACCATGGTGAAGGTGGAGAGACGAGCTAGAGAAGTAGTAAAGGAAAGGACATGAGAAGGAAAACAGTTGATAAGGCGAGCAACTGTAAGAACTGCATCACCCCAATATGATTTAGGAAGGTGCATAGTAGATAGGAGGCAGCGAGCAACCTCAAGAAGGTGCCGATTTTTACGTTCGACTACTCCGTTCTGAGTAGAAGTGTGAGCACGTTTTCTGGTCGATGATACCGTGAGAGGTAAGGTAAGAGCCAAAGACACCATGTTCATCATACTCCCCCCATTGTCACGTTGAAAACACAAATAGAGATATTAAATTGAGTTTTCACCCTTTTATGAAACTCTTGAAAGAAAGATAAAATTTCAATTTTCTTTTTCAACAGATAAACCTATGCAGTGCACGAGAAACAATCAATAAAAGTAACAAATCATCAAAATCCAGATAAAGATAAATTGGGGGACGACCCCCAAACATCAGAATGAATAATATCAAAAGGCAATGATACTAAGGGAAGAAAGATGTGAAGAAGTGTGTCTCACATGTTTTGACATATCACGTACATCACAAGCAAAGCTCTGAAAAAAGTTAAAAACAGGAAATAATTTTTGCGGATAAACGGAGGACGGATGTCCTAGACACAGATACCAGCGATAAACATCATCCGCAGTAACAATAGAACTGGTGAGAGCCTGAGAGAGAGGATGTGTGTTTAGGTAGTACAAGCCCCACCACTGCCAATGTTCCGCTTCGTACCCAGTTCCTGAAAGACACAAGAATCAGGACAAATAGTTACCAAACAGTTAAGATATTTTGTAATATTGTTGATGAAGAGTAAATTGCGAGCAAATGAGGGAACATGAAGAACAAAGGGAAGAAAAATGGATGAAGAACAAAAGATGTTGTCTTTGCCTGCAATAGAGTACAAAGAACTGTTATCAGAAATAACTTTGTCTTTACTAGACAAAGGAGTATTAGAGAGAAAACTTGAGGAAGACCCAGTCATGTGGTGTGTAACACCAGAGTCGAGCACCCACTCGGAGGGTGAGGTGGTGACAACATGAGCACTGGGCATATCAATGGTGACGAGAAGTAGAATCTTAAATGCCGAGTCCACCAACATATAGATTTGATAGGCCTTAGGAGGCATCGAATGCATGAGTCAGGACACAACTAAAGAGTTGTCAGAATCCTAACACTTTCAGGAGGAATCAGTCTTGAGGGGCTCTTTAATCGTCCCATCAATATATCCAAACATCTGTTGGCTGCGAATGACATGTTGGGCAGCGCGAGACCATTCAAGATAATTTGTGTCATCCAATGGAACCGTGATAATCTTCAAGGAGCTGGAGTGACCATGAGGCCGCTGAGGGTCACTCGTTTGAGGCTGGATCACTCCCGGAGAAGATATAGAAGAATCATGATCACCCATATTGACAAAGTGGGCTCTCAGATCACACGAGGAAGGGGTCTCAGATCAGTGGAATCTGGGCAGCAGTGGCATCAACAAGGCAACATCAAGGCACCAGCAACAAGGCATCATCGTCATCGTAGGGCAGCAGCAAGTCAGGCCGGCACCAGCGGTAGCAACAACATCAATGCAGGCCGACACTAGCGTCAACGACAACAAAGTGTAACAAACAGGAGAAAACAGTATGTAGCCGTAGACGTGCCGATAGAAGTAGTAGATGTGCTGGTAGAAGCCGCAGGTAGCCGCATCAGTGGAGAGCAACGGATTGTACTTCACTAGAGAGCAACAACGACGAAGGGGGGATGGAACAACGACGACTTCACTGGAGATCAACGACATCATTCTCCTCAGCATTCGTCGGTGGCGTCGGTTCCGCCAGATGGCCGCATCAGCGGGTCACGCACGAAGGGTCGCTCAAACCGGTGAAGGGGTGGAGACGATCGATCGAAGGGGTGGATTCAGGAGATCTCCGTATAGACAGGAGCGCGAGAGAGCGGCGCACGTGATTTTGATTTCTTCCTTGCTCTGATACCAAGTGGAGAGAATAATGCTTTATCCAAAAGACCTTACTCATACATATACTTAAGGGAAAACCTAAAAAAAAGGGAAAAAGACCAAAATACCCCCACAACAGGATTAATACAAATAACGATGACTTGGACTGGACTGAATATATATTACAACTATATATTGAGATGTAAGCTATGCAGATGATAAGGGAGTTCACAAATCCACTTCTCGATACTGCATGTATATTGGAGGAAATCTTGCCACTTGGCATGAAACAAGCAGTGGTGTGCGGGTCAAGTGCAGAAGTTGAATTTAAAGTTACTTAAACTGCTTGTGAGTTAAAATTGTTGAGGATATATTTAAAAGACTTTGGTGAAACTTGCAACTATCCTCTATCAATGTTCTGTGATAATAATCATGTAATCTACATATATAAAAATGACGTGTTCCTTGAAAAGAACAAAACATGTACAAGTAGATGGTCACTTCATCAGAGAGTAAGTTATCAATTGACGAATATGTACTCTGTTTATTACTTCAAAAAAAAGAAATTTCTAGCATTTTCACCAAATCAATTTCTTCATTTTTTTCGATATTTGTTTCAAACTGGAAATGATTGATACTGGTTTGAAGGAAAGTGTTAAAAGACCATTTATGAAAAAGCTCAAAGGGAGTGTATTATATATTCTCCTCTTTCTTGTATTTAGTCCCCACATCTCCAAATGTATATTCTTTCTCCTTCTCCACTCTTTATCAAAATGGGAGTTCCTATGTAATAATTTAGTAATTTTGAAATAATAATAATTTTACATTTTAAATTCTCACATTGACCATCGATAAAATTTTGTGTTACTCAACTTGTATAATTCTTATCGAATGGACTTGGAATACCTGTTCTTGATCGGGGACAATAGATTAATGTAATCCATTAATAGTAAATAATATATGAGAAAATCTCATTTTCTACAATCAGAATGGCAATAGGTTGCAAAAGACGGGTGGAATGTGCCACTTTGGGAAATCTATCCACTACTACCAACAAAACCAATTTACCCTTAGAGTGAGGAAAGCATTTAATGAATTCAATGTTATGTTCATCCAAACTTGTTTTGGAATTGTCAAAGGCGCTAAAAGACTGAAGGGATGTATGTGTCCTTTATTTTGTTGGCAACTCATACAAGCTTTGATAAACTCTACTCCTATCTTATGTTTTTTCTAATGGAAATCCACCTAATTGCTGTAATAACTTGTAGAACTGTGAACCGTAGATGAAAATGACTGAAATAAGAGGCGGTACCAGTAATAATTACACACACACACATATAAGTCACAGGCATGGGCCTCCGGTCCTCGTGCCCCACTCGATAGTACCCATACCATGTCGGCGGGCTTCGCCCACCCCCGGCGAATTATCTACTGTGCGAGAAATTTAGGGAATAGTCAATAGCTTTGACTTTCTCAAAAACATCTCAATCATGTGCTTTGACAGGAAGTAAAACCTGTGGGAAATTTAATTGGGGAATTCCAACATAAACTACACACTGAAGACATGCTTGGAGGAACTCAAAATAAACATTTGATGGAACTATGGTTTTATGTTGGGTTTCTCTATGAGGATGACACAACACTTGTGCACGCAGCGGAAGAATAAAACATCAAGAAAACCCAAAAGAGATGGGATCGGGCCATGGTAGTTGAATCAAGAAGTTAACACACAACTATGCAAAAATTACCTCGGTGGCGTTGAGTCACAACTCAACGGAGATGCTCCAAGTTTTGTATTCCTGCTGGTGGCGAGTTCTTCGTGGAATAATGTCCACGTCTCTGCAGAAATCCACACGAGCGGGAGAACACCGAATTTTCCGTCGCACGGAAGATCGGGAAGGAGAAAGACCGCACCTTGCTTTCCCACGGACTGCTAGGTCCGCGCCAGGGATTGCAACACCAGCGACGATCGCCGGAGAGAAGGAAGTCGACGGGGCGAGCACGGCGGCGGCGGAACACTTCCGTCGGCGGCGGGATTCGGGATCGGCGGAACGAACGGAAAGGCGGAACGCTTCCGTCGCGGGATTCAGTTCGATCAGCTGCCAGAGATATATCCGAAAACCCTAAGTGTCTATTTATACCAAAGGCATAAATAGACTTAGAAATATCGCTATCCGCAGACCACCCAGAAATTTAGGGTTCCAGAATCGGCGAGTATCAGTCGGCGAGAATCATCGCGAATCGGCGAGAATCAGTCGGCGAGTATCACCAAGGATCGGCGAGAATCAGAGTATAATACTCGACGATTCTCGTCGATCGTCGAGCCGCTGTCGACGACACTCTCGACGATTCTCGTCGATCGTCGAGCCGCGGTCGACGACACTCTCGACGATTCTCGTCGATCGTCGAGCCGCGGTCGACGACACTCTCAGAATCCACGTAGGACTTGTGTTCCTTGAGCAGGTTCTCTAGCTACAACATCTTGTAGTCCTGTCTCAGAATCCAATTCCGGTTCATTCACTACATGTGGTTCTTGAACTTCTTCAAGCTCTACCTTTTCAGTCTTTCTTGATAAGAACTCTTTCTCCAAGAAGACACCAGTCCTTGCGACAAACACTTTGCCCTCAGACGGTAGGTAAAAGTAATACCCTTTCGTTTCCTTAGGATATCCCACCAGATAACATTTATCCGATTTGGGTTCCAACTTGTCAGGCATTTGACGTCTCACGTATGCCTCACAGCCCCAAATTTTAATGAACGACATACTAGGACGCTTCCCAGTCCATATCTCATATGGTGTCTTCAGAACCGTTTTCGTTGGAGCGCGATTCAATGTCATTGCAGCAGTCTCTAAAGCAAAACCCCAAAAGGAAACAAGCAAGTCTGCATGACTCATCATCGAACGTACCATGTCTAACAGTGTACGATTTCTCCTCTCAAACACACCATTATGTTGTGGTGTTCTAGGTGGAGTGAGCTGTGATACAATACCACACTCTTTCAGATGATCACGGAACTCATGACTCAGGTATTCGCCACCTCGATCAGATCGGAGTGCTTTAACCCTTTTACCCAACTGGTTTTCTACTTCATTCTTAAACTCTTTGAACTTTTCAAAGGTCTCGGATTTGCACTTCATAAGATACACATATCCGTATCTACTGAAATCATCAGTAAATGTAACAAAGTAGAAATACCCACCTCTAGCCATGGAACTCATGAGTCTGTATACATCACTATGTACAACACCCAAGAAATCCTCAGCCCTCTCAGTATAACCAGTGAAAGGAGCTTTAGTCATCTTGCCTAACAAACAAGATTCGCATCGCTCAAATGATTCATAATCAAATGAGTCCAAAAGTCCATCTCTATGGAGCTTGGATATGCGCTTCTCGTTGATATGACCCAAACGATAATGCCAGAGAAAAGTAGTTCGAGTCATTATTTTTAGTCTTTTATTGTTTTCTACATTACAGATCAGATGGTCCAAGTTCAAAACATAAAGACCATTAAACAATTGGGCTAAACATAACAAACATCATTCTTAATATAGAACACAGTTGTTCTTAATTATAAAAGAAAATCCAATCATGTCTAAACATGAAATAGATATAATGTTTCTAGTTATGGCCGGACAAAATAACAATTATCTAGTTCTATTACAAGCCCACTGGCAAAGAAAGACGGTAAACCCCTACGGCTACAGTAGCAACTCTTGCTCCATTGCCGACACGGAGGTCCACCTCCCCTTTACTCAGCAATCTTCTCCTTCCCAGTTCCTGCACATTTGTACAAATGTGAGAACCACATCCAGTATCCAATACCCAAGATGAAGGAGCAGAAAGGTTTATCTCTATAACGTGAATATTTGAAGTGGAAGTCATACCTCCCTTCAATTTATGCAGACCTTCAATGTACGAAGGACAGTTCCTCCTCCAATGACCAGCCTTGCCACAGTGGTGGCATTTCCCTTCCTTCACCGTACTTTTCTTTTTCATCAGTGCAGAAGACTTGGGCTCAAGATATGACTTAGGTCCCACCTTCGTCTTCTTAGAGCCCTTGGCCTTGCCCTTGCCCTTATGCACCATCAGTATGGGGCTGACAGGCTTGACCTTCTTCATATTGATTTCGGCAGTTCTCAACATGCCTAGGAGTTCGGGCAGTGTCTTGTCTATTTCATTCATGTTGTAGTTCAAGACGAACTGCTCATAACTGTCCGGCAACGATTGCAGGATCAGATCTGTGGCCAACTCTTGACCAAAAGGAAAACCCAGCCTTTCAAGATTCTCTATATACCCAATCATCTTGAGTACGTGAGTCCCTACTGAGTCTCGAACTCCCATCTTGCACTGAAACAACGCTTTTGTGACGTCGAACCTCTCTTGGCGAGCCTGCCCTTGAAACATTTTCTTGAGATGCTCGTCAATCTCCTTGCACCCCATGCTCTCATGTTGCTTCTGAAGCTCAGAGTTCATAGTGCAAGCATAAGACATTCGACATCTAAAGCATCATCAGTATACTTCTTATAAGTATCCTTCTCAGCACGGGAAGAGTTCCCGGTCGCACTTCGGGGCTTTCTTCTTCCAAGACATAGAGCTTTCGCTCTTGCCTGAGAAACAATTCTCAGGTTCCTATACCAGTCCATGTAATTTGTCCCACTGAGCTTATCCTTCTCAAGGATGGCTCTCAGAGACAAAGTGAGTGTGAAACACTTGCCATGGAATTCTACAAGAATTTATGCAGCATAAAATCAGTACCAAAATTTTAATACAATTTATTTTAATTTGGACTTCAATTAAAACACTCCCACTATTTTATTCGAAATGATAGCCCTCACTAACAATTCGGAGAGTTCATGCGAGCTACTCTCTTAGTGGACAAGATCCGTATTTCACCAACACAATGAGTCAACTTTGGCTTTCCTCTCATGATGCGGTTATTTAGCTAGGCAACGCTTGCCAATTGCATACTCATGCAATTCTTGTATGGTTGGTGAATAACTCCTTACTCGCATCCATCATATGGTGCATGCCAACCCTATGCCTCTAGGCACTCAATCTTTGAGGTCACCTAGTAAGCTGACCCGATGTCGACAGTGGGATATCACAATTATCCGCTCGCACCCTTACCAAGATAGATTAATGCACCTGCTTTGGCAAGCGCACACTTCATCGATCGAGGCAGGAAGAGTGTCATCCATCGGAAGGCATCCGAACACTTAATATTTGATGAAGGAATTTTAATTATAGGTTAACAATTAACCATGATCAACATTTGATCAATGTGTACATCCAAGGAAAAACAATTTTTCTAAAACCACATGCATCCCTTATGTGCACAACCTGACACCATCAACATTTGATAGAAGGAAGGACTAAATCTGAACATCCGGAAACTTCCAAATCCTCAGATTTACATGCATTGGACAAGGGCAAAGACAACTCAACTTAAAGCAGTAGACAAGCTCATCTCTCTATGTTGGATTCAAAATCCAAACAAAATCGAGGGATGGTTACTGCTAAGGAGACTACAATTTCTAACAATTAGAAATTCCCACCACGCAATCCCAGACGTTCTTGGCGGGGTACCAAGACTAAATCTAGACATTTAGAACACTTCTAAATCTCTAGGTTTACACGCACTGGAATAACTAAACTTCCAATACAACAATCATGGCCGTAACCTGGCTCTGATACCACTGTTTAGTTTCTCTATGAGGATACACACAACACTTGTGCACGCAGCGGAAGAATAAAACATCAAGAAAACCCAAAAGAGATGGGATCGGCCATGGTAGTTGAATTAAGAAGTTAACCAAACAACTATGCAAAAATTACCTCGGTGGCGTTGAGTCACAACTCAACGGAGATGCTCCAAGTTTTGTATTCCTGCTGGTGGCGAGTTCTTCGTGGAATAATGTCCACGTCTCTCTGCAGAATCCACACGAGCGGGAGAACACCGAATTTTCCGTCGCACGGAAGATCGGAAGGAGAAAGACCGCACCTTGCCTTTCCCACGGACTGCTAGTCCGCGCAGGGATTGCAACACCAGCGACGATCGCCGGAGAGAAGGAAGTCGACGGGGCGAGCACGGCGGCGGCGGCACTTCCGTCGGCGGCGGGATTCGGGATCGGCGGAACGAACGGAAAGGCGAAACGCTTCCGTCGCGGGATTCAGTTCGATCAGCTGTCAGAGATATATCCGAAACCCTAAGTGTCTATTTATACCAATGCATAAATAGACTTAGGAATATCGCTATCCGCAGACCACCCAGAAATTTAGGGTTCCAGAATCGGCGAGTATCAGTCGGCGAGAATCATCGCGAATCGCGAGAATCAGTCGGCGAGTATCACCAAGGATCGGCGAGAATCAGAGTACAATACTCGACGATTCTCGTCGATCGTCGAGCCTCTATCGACGACACTCTCGACGATTCTCGTCGATCGTCGAGCCGCGGTCGACGCCACGACGACACTCTCGACGATCTCGTCGATCGTCGAGCCGCGGTCGACGACACTCTCGACGATTCTCGTCGATCGTCGAGCCGCGGTCGACGACACTCTCGACGATTCTCGTCGATCGTCGAGCCGCGGTCGACGACACTCTCGACGATTCTCGTCGAACTCTTTAAGGCAGCATTTGCTCAAAAACCCATTCAGGTCGGTGATTGGTAACCTTTACCAACACAGTCAATGGTCCAACTTCTCCACATCTCTTATGTGCGACCCTGCAGGCTCATATCGCGTTGGCAGTGAGATTACATGTTTGACCACTTATAGATCACAATGGTAACTCCAATATTTTATACTTCTATTGATTTTGCAACATAAGTAGGAAAATTTTGACTGATTTCACATTTTTTGAAGGTATAATGCATTAGAATAACAACCTCCAATCTAATTTAGTTTAGCCATTGGGGTGGGGGGGGGGGGGTTGAGATCCAACATTTTTTATAAAGTTAACATTTGGATCGGGTGGTCACCAAAATAAGGCATCAAAATCGACGGTTAAGATTTTTTCAATGAGTTTTTAATTCATGGCTATTAGAAGATCATCATACTTCTTTTTAATATAGTATATATATATATTGTTTATAGAAAATCATCCGGACTCTCGCTGTGCGAGTTTTTAATTCATGGCTATTGGAATACCATCATACTACCTTTTAATATAGTATATATATATTGTTTATAGAAAATCATCCGACCCTCGCTGTGCGGGGATTCTTTGTGCACCGGGCTTCCCCTTTTATAGAAAATCACCCCTTTCATTATGGACCAATTGACAACATGTTCACCCTTTTGAGCTTGGTTAAGAATCTCCGTAAGAATGGCTGAATAAAATATCTCATCACAATACTTTCAAAAGGTGAATTTGCACTCTCGAAACAACATAAGCTAAATTATCTTTTTCATCCCTTTGTATCAATGAATAATTCCCCTTATTGAGTGATCCATATCGATACTATACTTGAAAAGCAAATCCCAACAACTTAGGCTTTGTTTGGCATGACTTTTTTGCTCCGGTGATTTTGGACAAAAATGCCACCATCATAGAATGTCTGTTTGGCGTGACAATGGTTACGATGACCACCAAGAAAATTAAACTAGTTTTGAACATAAAAGTGAATGAAGTTCTTTATGTGAGGTCGAGCATTCACGAATGGCGGTTCATAACCACCACATTCATGACTGCCACTGCCGTGCCAAACAGAGCCTTTGTAATCCAATATAATGCAAGAGAGGTCTATTTTTGTTTCATCAAATATTTTCAATTGTAGTGATCTTTACATATAAGGAATGTCACCCCCAAATAGAAAGACGACGTCATTGTATTGCCATTGCAAATTCAATTATTTCTCATTCATACACTGTAAGCATAAAATGATGTTGTGCTGAATTTCTATTGAAGAGTGTTTGTGGGATGATTCTTTTGATGAAGCACCACTCAAATTCCCTTTAACAAAGCATTGCATTCAACATAGAATTCTTTTGTGAAATTCGGAAGAGCAAGTATTGGGGTTCCGGTCACTAATTCGTAAGAGTTGTAAATAACATGGATGCCTTCGTCATGCATATAAAATAATTCTTCTTAAGCATAGTTGTTGGAAGAAATAAAATGGAAATAGAAGTTGCATTTCATTCATCCTCATAGGGGATTTATCTATGAAATACATGAACTCACAAAGATGAACCGGCAATGTGGGACTAAACACAAATAAGCCTAAAGGACTCTACTATTGGATAATAGTCATAACCCCAACAGTTTCCCTCAAGCTGAAGGGGAAACCTTCAACTTGGACACATCAAATAACGACAATAAAGGTAGGTCATGTGAGACAAAGTAACAAACGAGCCATCGAGGGTAATTCCAAACCGAGGAATCAAGTCGGGGACAACCACACACGACTCAGGACCCACACACGACATGGACTTTCTGGAAACCGGTCAACCAAATAACGATGTAGAGTAAATCATCAAACGAGGATCAGTGATAATCCGTCGGGGATAATCCGCACAAAGGGAGACCCCACACGACACAGACCCGCACGACATGGTCCCATGCGACACAACTCGCTGAGATTAGAACACCAACCTCCGCCGTGTCCTAACACACGACCAATCAAAAGAAATATGTGGAGATGCATAATAACTTACCACATAAGCCGAGGGACTGTGTTGAACGGAGACAAAAGGTCGGGAAAAATCATCTGAATCGCCTTCCCAAACACTCCTCACGTGGAAAACACATGCATATAGGCATAACGAGATGATGTGAGGCAAATACTAACAACGGATAATTAAAAACCACAAACGACTAAAAAACAACACAAAACTCCAGCTTTGGCGAGAGATCGGTGCCCTAGAAGGGTATGCTGCGACTGGAATCGATTGGAATCGTCAGAAAATGAGGGAAGTGGTTGGATCTGGTGCAACGACATGGCCAAGGCGTGAGAGAAGCAATCTGGAAGGGTTTCATCCACGATGATGATGCTTCCATAGACACCCTCGAAGTAGCAGTCACAAAATCAATAGAAGCCGTTGAGATGAGTAATAGCGAGACCCAGAAGAACTATCAGGAGCTGTGGACCCAGAAGTCAGCCACAGAGGGCACATGAGCTTTGGAGGGCTCTGGATCTGGAGCCGGGAGGGACAGGAGCAAGGACAGACTTGATGGTTGCAAGATGGACAACTACAGAAGAGCAATGATCATCGATAGGATCTGCGAGGAAGACAAGTCGGAATCAACATAGGAGATTGTCGAGGAAGCAACATGCGAAGAGCAAGGTTGTCGACAGGACAACGACAGGATCATCGATGGAGATCGCGTCTGAAGCTTTCGTCGGCGAGGATAGAGAATTGCAACGGGCCCCTTGAATGCACAACGAGCTGCGATGGAGGCATGACAGGTTTCACGAGAAGAAGAAACTATCTACGGGATGAGCATAGGAGATCGTCGAGGAAGCAACATGCGAGAAAATGCTGATAGGTTGTCGACAGGGACAATGACTAAGATCGATGGCAGCAACAACGCAGATGGAGATAAATCGCGTCTATGGAAGCTTTCGTCGGGAACGAGGATAGAGAAGTGCAGACGGGCCTCTTACGTTGATCGGGCGGGAAGAATAAAATAGAAACTTTTCGGCAAGATCTGCAACGAGCGAGCTAGCTGTGACAAGAACTTCGTGGAATGGAATTGCGAAAGCGGAAGCAATCATGACCCATAAAAGCCCTAGTCCTCACGGGAGCAAAAGCCAGCGAAGATGATATGCCTCACATTGGCTACGATACCATGTCAGAAGAAATAAAATGGAAATAGAAGTTGCATTTCATTCATCCTCATATGGGATTTATAGGAAATACATTGACTTACAAAGATAAACCGACAATGTGGGACTAAACAAAATTATACCTAAAGGACTCTAGTAATAGATAATAGTCATAACTCCTACTATATTAATTCAGTGTGCCACAATTTCTCAATTCCCTTTGATGAATTTTCGATAGTACCCAGCCAACCCTATGACCTTGTAACCTTTTTATATAGGGAATTGTTATAGGCACCATAGTTTTGGCTATTGGCATTGCATTTTGTTAAAATTAGGGGATAAATTCATTCCTAAAAAAAACTTATAGAGAACCGCACTAATTAACACCTCTCCCTGTCCCTCCTCCTCATGCGTTTCGAACCGAACCCTAGCCGTCAATCCCTCCGTCGCAGGCTCTCCCGCTCGCCGCTCCAGTCGCCGCTCCACCCCAACCCTCAAGATCTCCTCTCCCGCCGCCGCTCCATCCTCTCCAGGCATTAAGATCTCCTCCCCAAGCGCTGCTCCTTTGCTGCCTTCAAGGCCGCCGCTCCCTAAAGATCTCCAGTTCTACAAGGTGGACGGCTCTGGCAAGGTCACGCGGCTCCGGAAGGAGCCGCCGCTCCACTACTGAAAGAATTCTATTAGACTTTCATATAATGCAATTATATCTTCTACGACCTCAAATATGTTGTTGTTTATATTTTCAGCTCTAATTGTTGTCAAGCAGTTGATTCTCTATGTTTCATATAATGAAATTTTGCAATTTACAAAATTTCATTTGCATTGCCTTTAAATTTTTTGCGGTGCAATTAACATTTTAGGGTGCCTTTAATCATGTGTGATACCTTTAACAAAATGGTGCCAATAGCAAAAACTGCGGTGCCTTTAACATAATAATATAATATAACATACAATTCTAGTATAATGCATGCATTTCTCGTATACTGCCAAGGCTTGCATTCTTGATTCATTTTGCTTTGCAAGCCCAATTCATTTGCATTCATTATTACTAATAATATAAGGCATACATTTCTAGTATACCAATAATAAAATAGAACATGAAGAAATATTGGTCTGCAATTGCATGGTTTGGTAATTTCGAATTTATATGATTGTGTGAAAGGAAATTTAGGGTTTCCCATGAACAAACTCTTCGTCTGCATTGTCCACCTCTTTGAACTCTAGCCAAAATAATTTTTTTGCATCTAGTTTCCACTTTCCACTACATACGGCTCATCGTAATTGGAAAATAATCCCTTAGCCATTTGATACATTGTTTTAGCTCTCGATAACCCTTTTATGTTGGTTGATTGTTCTGTCATGCATGATTATTTTCTTCAGTTATGACATTATAATGGCGGTAGGGTAATTATGGTGTTGGAGCAAAATTTCCCTAAGGAATTTGCTAGTCACTTTTGTTATTTAATTGTAGGCCTTCGATCACAAATTCGAGCAAAATTCATAAATTTAATTTAATTTGGGGGTTTCAAATTTGACATCAAAACAAATCCTTTTCTTAATGCTTATGTGAATATGCGACAACTTATTGTTTAGGTGATACATTTGTTGTATAGACAATAAAATTTGTAATTTTTTTAAATATTCATCAATAAACCCAGTTTGTTTTAAAGGAATAACCCACCAATTAGGTTAATATGGAGAGGTGACCCAAATCACATGTTGCAATACATCTTGAAATCTTCCATGTCATCTTCAAATTTTGACTGTTGAGATTAATGAACGAAAGTTGTGCGGCTTCATGGAAGGATGCCTAACCAATCAAACCACATTAAGGAGTTATTTGATTTCCAAAAAAACTGTTTATATGTAACAATCCATCCAAATGGATCTTCCTTACTAACATATGTTGGAAAATTAAGCTTCACATAACTTGGCATGGTGGTTGATGCTGTCCGACCCCCATGGAAGAAGCGTCCATGTTCTAGTGCTTGATGGAACCCATTAATGCTTCCCTTTTAATCCAATAACCCTCCATTGAAAGCCCTCAGTGGAGGGGGTAAGACCATAAATTCGTCTTGAATGAACGACAAAAGCAGCTTAATCTCTTACATTGGTCGCGGCTCAATCACCCATGAGTTTTTCACCATTCTCATCACTTTTTTTAAATTTGATTACATGAATCCCCCATTACATTGAGCTTTGATGCCAAATTATTATAATCTCTTATTTGGGATCTAGTCACGGAATGATAATTTGAAGAAGAAAAATTGGGAAGTTCCATTGTTTTATTTTCTTAAATCCCCCGCGTTTACCAATTATGGAGGAAGGAGACTTGACCTAGGATATCTAGAGTAGTAGAGTGGAATTATGTGGAGTTTGAAAGAGCCTCAATGAGGATTGGGTCTCCTTGATGGCGTTATAAGGCTTGGGAGCGATGCTATGGGAGCCATATCTAGAAGGGTTCACCATGATAGTGGGCGGTAGAACAGAGGATAGGGTGCGGAGGTTGTTGTGTAGGAAGTAAATTGAATGTAAAATTCATTCATAATTGCTTGCCCTAGACCAAAAGATCTAAGGCTTAAATAGCCGATGATTTGCACTGTTGCTACAGTATTCTTACAAAACCTAAAACAGACAAAAAGATGAAAAGAAGTTCAAAAACATTAATAAATTGCATAAATAATTTTTTTTTAAAAAAACTTAATAGAATTCTGACGTTGCATCTACCGTGTTCCCCGTCAATTGACGTGCTTTCATCGATAAGCCTTGCCCTCCCAAGGCATTAGTAGCAAAGGGGCATTGTACCTGCAAGAAGTTCTCTGGTGTTTGGGGAGTGCCTGATTCACACAGCCTTATCGTTCCGTTACCAAATTTATTGTTGTAACTTGAACCCATGTGTTTCACACAATGTACCCAAGGAGTGGTGATAGGTAGAGAGAAGTTCATAATGTAATAAAATATTTTATATAAATCAATATAATTGAAACCTCCTGAAGTTTATGACTTTTCTGTTTCAGAAAATCCTGCATTTCATTTGTGGGAAGTTGGCTAATATCTTTCTTCTGTTTGCATTTTTCTAATTTTGTTGTATGAAGATCACCTTACCTTACGATGCTCCACAATTGTCGGAAACAACAAGGAACACAGCAGCTATTTATTTGGCATGTGGTGTAGACACATCCAAGGTATTAAATAAGCATTTTGTTGTTGTTTGGGCTACCCTTGGTTGCTTTTTCTATTCTGCTTAATGGAAATTTTCTTTTTTTCTTGACACAGGCATCTGTATTTGTACAGTCACATGTTCATGCACATGTAGAGTTAATGTGGCTATTGTCTTCTGATACACCAACTGGTTGGTTAAATAGAATGATCCAGTTTAAAGAAAAATCAGTCAGGCGGTGCGTTGCTGCTGTATGACCGAATGACCTAATTTTGTTTTGTTTTAATTTGTCTTTGCAGATGCACTTCTATTATTTTGAGAATGCTAATACAAGTGATATCAAATTCAAACAATAAAATGCTGATGTAAGAGTAGCACAAGCTAGATGTGTCTATTTTTCTTGAAACAAAAATGATAATATACATGATACAGTTAAACTCATCAAGGGTGTAATTTTGACAATTTTTAAATTTTTATTGGGGTGCTTTGAGCTAATTGATCTCTTTTGCATCCAAATTCTTGATTTGTCATTTGTAAGAAGATTAGCATTTTATTGTCGTATTTATATTAGTAAAGAAGGGTTTTAGGTTGAGTAGGGCAAAGACAGAGTATATGGAGCCTAAATTTAGTAGTGCAAGAAGGACGGATGACTTCGTTATTAAGTTGGGTGATCAAGATATTTCTCGTAGTGAGTGTTTTAAATATCTTGTATCGATAGTTCAAAAGGACTGATGTATTGATAAAGATGTGACACATAAAATCCAAGCGGGTTGGTTGAAGTGGAGCGACGCGTCAGGGATCTTATGTGATCGTAAAGTACCATTAAAACTTAATGACAAGTTTTACCGTACTGCAATTAGACCCGCAATGCTTTATGGTTTTGAGTGTTGGGCAGCGAACTGTGTACATGAGCAAAAAATGATTGTTGCGGAGATGAGAATGCTTAGGTGGATGTGTGTACACACGAGACTAGATACAATTCAGAATGAATGTATCAGGGAGAAGACAAGAGTAGCACCAATTGAAAAGAAGATGCGAGAAGCTCGACTAAGATGGTTTGGACACGTACAAAGGAGACCATTAGAGGCACATGTTAGACTTTGTGAGAGTCTAGTCACTAGGCATGTTAATCGAGGGAGGGTGGTACGAACCCGGAGCGGAGGCGTACAATCGGCTAGGAGAAGGTGAATGAGAGAGAGGGAGAGGAGACAGAGAGAGAGGAAGAGAGGGGGAGAGTTAGGGTTAGAGAAGAGAGGAGGGAAAGCATTCATTCATCCAAGATAAAGAAATACAAGGTCCGCATGTCCTCTTATAGTGGCGAGGAGCGAATACAAAAGGAAATACTGAAAATAAGAAATACTGGAAATACTAAAAATGCAACAAACAAACATATCAACATATTTAATATTAAATATCCTTCATGATCTCGGTGAACCCATGCGATATACACGCCCGACGCGTGTAGACTTGCCATGGTGGCTCGTCGTCGTATAGTTCCATAACAATGTCGTCGTCTAGAAAATGTGTCTTGTCCTCAAGACAGTAGTCGGGAAACTGGATGCAGAAATCATCCCAGGGAAGCCACGTCGCGTCCCAGTCGGGATGACGGTCCAAGCCACAAGAACTTCCTTTGATGTATGGTCCCCCAGAATGTGGCATCGGCGATTGAGGATCGAGGAGGGGTGGTAGGGCGCCTCTCCGGTAAGGTCGAGATCGGCCGGGAGCTGATCTGTGGTGACATGCTTGCCCACTACGCGTTGTAGCTGCGAGACATATAATACCAGGTGGATGCGGCTTCCGCTTGGGAGGCAAAGGATGTACGCAACCTCCCTGATGCGTGCAAGTACCTCAAACGGCCTGAAGAATCGGGGGGGGGGGGGGGGGGCTAATTTTGGGCACGACCGTCGGGCTACCAAAAGCTGACGGTAGGGGTGGAGTTTGATGAAGACCTTCTCTCCTACTTCGAAGGAGAGGTCCCGACGTTTCTTGTTGGCAAAGGAAATCATCTTCTACTGGGCCCGTCGGAGGTGGTGCTTCAGGTGATCTAGAATGATGTCACTGTCGCGAAGAGCTGTGGCCAGGCTCTCAACCTGGCATTCGCTTGGGAGGGGAGGACGATGGACGGAGGAGGCCGGCCGTAAGCAACCTCAAACAGGGTGGTGCCAGCCCCTGGTGGTTGGCAGTGTTGTACGAATACTCGGCCTACCCGAGCCACTTAGCCTAGCTATGCGATTGCTCTCCCACGAAGCAGCGGAGGTACGTCTCCAAGCACCGGTTGAGGAATTTTGATTGGCCATTGGTCTGATAAGCCTTGTCGGTCTCATGTTACTGTTCAAATATGAAATTTACTATTCCTATAGTATAGTTTTTTCCCCTGTCCATCGTCGGCCAGGAACAACTTCGCCGCTGTTCCCCTCTCCAAACCTGCGGCCTGTTCCTTCAACCTTCCTGCAACTGCCGACCGTCCAGGCCACCCTTCCTCCAACCGCAACACCCGCCGACCTCTTGTTAAGCCGCCAAACTCCCTGCTCCAATTCCACTCCCAGCTAACCACTCCCCTGCATCCTTAGACACCTCCGGTTGCTCCTTTCCCAGATCGACCGCCGCCGCGGCGCCGCCATTCTAGACCCTCACTCGTCCAAGTCAGCATCCCTGGCCACCGCCATTCTAGACCACGAAGGATTGGGAAGTTGGCCGCATTTGAGTGATGAAAGCCCTAAATCAGAGAGGGTTTTGGAGAGATCCCACCAATGGGCCGATAAGCGACGTCGAAAATCAAAACCACAACGGAGTTAGACGGTTAAAAGAGGGCAAAACTCTTGGATCAACGTAAATACGTTGATCGGAGCGCGAAAATATCACATTAATGCGATAAAAATTCTGGATAGAGGGGAGGAGAGAAATTTTTCACCGAAGAAACCCAAATCCGGGCTCAAAAATCCAAGGAGGGAAGAATCAAGCAAACCCTTGGCTACCCTCTTGCGATCCACTGGCCAAATTGACGAGGAAGAGGAGGTGGTGGGCCTTCCTACACTTGGAGGAGGGGGAAATGACTCTATTGTCGGCCAGGAGGAGGAGGGACTGTCGGCTTCAAGGGAGGGGCAGTTGTCGTTGTTGTCGGCTCCGGGAGAAGAAGGAAAAAGCACAGAATGCACCGTCCCTTGGAGGGATAGGAGTCATCGGCCTTAGGGGAGGGAGGAGAAGCAGGAAGTGGTACCGGCTAAGCGTGCGGGATGCGGGAACGAGGGAGGGGCAGAATCGGCATGGGCGAGGGTGTCAGGGCTGCGGCTTGCGAAAAGCGGGAGATGGGCTGCGTGATTGGACGGGGGGGGGGGGGGGGGCTCGTCTATGGTTAAAAGGGGGAATTAAAACCCTATTTCTAATAATAATAATAATATTATTATTAACCTATGAATCGTTACACCTAAGTGGTCGGATGTACTCATTTTCGGTCTGATTCCATCATCCACCGCCGAGGACAGCCACCGCCATCATTTCCGATCCATCGGTTCCACCTCGGATTGTCGTACACACATCTCCGGCTCCGGATTCCTCAGTACCTTGGTCAACCCACTTTTTGGTGAGATTTTGTTGTACTGGATTATTATTTTCATTTTTTTATATTGGATTGGATCAATATATTAGTTTGGATATATTGTATTGTGGTGTTCTGTTAGATAATTATCGTGATTTGCATGATTTATTCGTCGCGCGCTCTAGCTTTGTCCCTCCACGCGGAGGAAAGCCTAAACTTATTTCGTTTAATTAAATTATTTTGCCTTTTCTTGAATTATTTGCGTGAGATGTTAAAGTTTATTATTCAATTGTGATTTAATATGTCGGGCTTTGCATAGCATATAAGGTAGGTCGCAGATTTTCTGCCGCCTATATATTCGCCCTGCGTTAATTTGTATCAAAGCGAGGTTCGAGGTTGCACGCACTTTTCGATACGCAGTCATAGAGTCTATAGGTTTTTCATTATGCCTATGTGTCACAATTATTCCTCTCCTCACTTTGGAGGTCTCGAGTCCACTTGCACTCGCTCTTACATATCCCCATCAGGGAGACCCTCACGTTACTACGATAATTATCCCCGATTGCAACACACTACTTTTAGAGATCGTGTTGACCCACCGACACGACCCCGCAACACTAGAAACGATCAGTATGATGATTGTCGTTCATATCCTTGCACGCGAGCGAATTGTGTTGATCCTTCGACTCAACTCAATTATCTTAGAGATGACTATTATGAGGATCGTCGCTTTGAGAGAGATCTTGAGAGTCAGTTTCGTACAGTTGCCCCTTTCTTTGATGGCTCATCGAGTCCTGAGTCTTTCAGTTATTGGCTCGTGGATATAAAGTATTATTTTGATCATTTTGAGTTATTCAGTGAGTGTCGTGTCAAGTTTGTGAAACTTAGACTTTTAGATCAGGCGTAGACATATTGTGCTAGCGTTGAAAGGACCCACGAGCGAGACTTTCTTCTTCGCATTACTAGTTGGGTGTACATGAAGCGTATATTGTGTCAGAGGTATCTGCATTCGTCGTATCGGAGTCCCTTGCTCGACCAATTATTTTCTGTTCAGCAAGGATCCATTCTGTCGCTGAGTACATGGATCGCTTTGATGAGTTAGTTGTGAGGAGTGATATCCGACAGGACCCAGTCATGGCCACTACCAGATTTCGGTATGGGCTTCAATCTGACATTCGTACTATGATAGTTTATCATAGCTCGGAGTCGCTCGAGCAGACATATCAGATCGCCCTTCGTTATGAACAGTTATTGAGATCCGCAAGAGCTGGTTGATGAGATTCTAACCTTGACCTCTGTAGTACGAGTCCCTCCCATAATGAGGTCACCACGACGCCTACCACTGGCCTGTCAGCCACGACAGAAGTGATATCTGATGCGGATTACTCTCACACCAATGAGGTGCTTAGCCTAGTGAGTGGCCTATCTCTTGTTTCTGACCAACCTTTTGTGACCCCGATTGAAAGCGCGCCTGAGTGACCTACTGAGTCTGTAGTGTTGTGTCCCGCACCCACACCTTCTCCTCTACCATACATCGGGTTAGTTAGCACCCCAACTACAGAACCATTTCTTGACACAACGCCCATGGATCCATTCTTGGGTGTAGGTCTGTGTTGCTCTCCCATTGTCATTACCCGGAGTCACATCACGACTGAGAGTTTAGTGACTATGTCACCCATTCACGGGGACACGACCCATTACGATGGTACTCACATGGAGGATCATGACACTAGTGACGAGTTTTACGATGACCCCCCATGTTGAGCCTCCTGATGAGCTGCTATATCCTGGTGAGGATGCGATTTGGGTGAGACGCTCATTTATGAGCTTTGAGTTATTGACGTCTCTTTCGCTATCATCTATAGTCTTTCTCCAGAGAATTGATCTTGCGTGGAGCATAACGTATGTAGGGCCTTCTTTGAGTACGCTTGAGCATACTCATATTTTGAGGGCCTACCTTATGGCGTATCGCATCATCGATGAGTTTTTGGACTCACCGCCTATTGACCCACCAGACAATATCTTTCTTTCGGTGACACGCACCACACTCGAGAGTTATGTCTTCTAGTCGGTGTACACGACTTTCGCTTAGGTGGTCGTCTTATCCGTGATGATTTTTCGTACCCACCTCATGGTGAGCCCCCTGATGTGCTACGTTCCTCGAGAGTCATTTGACTCTTTACGAGCTCGTATTTGAGTTTAGATGTCTCTCACGGTCATCTGAGCACTCGTCACATACGGGATGAGTTTTTCTACACTCCACCGAGAGAGTCCCCTGATAGGCCACCATATTTTAGAGACGTCCCGGTCATTATTAGAATTTCTCGTAGCAGGTATGTTATGAGTCTGTCAACTCATTTCTTCATCATTTGCATGTGTCTGTTGAGTTGTTTGTCTGTCATTTGCATATGTGGCGTGAGTCGGTCCGACGAAAAATACCCAATGATAATAAATTTTGTAAATCACATACGAATGTTCAATAGCAAGAGCAGGTACTTCATGATGACAAACATGTGATGGTGCGACTGTGTTATGAGGCTCCATGCGAGGCTTGCTAAAGGTGAGAGCGTTAGACGAATGGATCTCTATATAATCATGCGATGAATCAAAGAAAACACCTACGATCTTGATATCACTGCAAGTATGGGTATCCACCCGGTATTTAATGTTGAAAATCTGACGTCATACTACGAGCATCGCGACTATGTGGACCCAAGCAGTGAGGACTTTCAGCCTCCCACACCTCCACTTCTGTTGTCTTACCACCTTCATAGCCCACCCACGTCCGATAGCCACCATTACTCACCCACTCCTGACACCTACCCACCCGAGGACTTATCTTCTTTGGTTCTATTTTCGGCATCGCCGACCGCACCGGGATCCACCACTCGTGAGTTGAGTGTTGAGAGCATCACAGAGGCCCAACACCGCCATTATATTCCTACTACAGACGTTGATGACACATGGGCACTTGCAGCAGAGCGTGATCGATTCGCCCCTGGATTTCAACTTCAGCACAACCGTCTCCATTCACCGGAGATGACAACTTTTCAGTAAGGGGGAGTTGATTGACGAGGACTCTTTTCCAGCGACGACATTTCGGCGACCTTTGGTGGATTTCTTCGAGTTTTGCCTGGCATGCACTGAGAGAATTGCGATCCCTATTTATCGGGAGATGAATTCTTTCAAGTCAGGGAGATTGATGCAGAACATAGACTAGCACTTGCAGTGGATGACGAGTTTTGGGGCCCGTTCGAGCCCAACTGGCGATTTTCCATATATAGTGTGCCCAGATCGACGATCGGACACTGCGAATGCATTCGAATTCCCATTTCGAATCAATTTCATATATTAATTTATTATATCTGCATTTATTTTGATGTATTTGGGTGGCCCCACCTGCGGCCAATCATAGTCGTTGATGGGGATGCCCTAATCCTTGTTTTATTATAAATAAATGTGATAGAGAGCTGATCTAGGCATTGCAGAATTTGGTGAAAAGAAATCTTGGATTCCAACGATCAAGTCACGGTGCCGACTCCGTGGAACCCTAAGTGACGACTCCTAGGTGTGTATCTCCCTCCCCAAGGTTTTCCCTAACCCTAAGCCCCTTCTTCCCCCTCCCAAGCCCCCTATCGCAACCTCCACAACCACAAAACTTAGCCACCCTGCTGATCAGACTTATGTCCTCCTTATCTCATGTTATTGTTCAAATATGAAATTTACTATTCCTATAGTATAGTTCTTTTTTCCCTTTCCATCGCCGGCCAGCAACAGCATCGTCGTTGTTCCCCTCTCCAAACATGCGTCCTGTTCTTTCACCCTTCCTGCAACTGCTGACCGTCCAGGCCACCCCTCCAACCGCAACACCCGCCGACCTCCTGTCAAACCGCCGACCTCCTTGCTCCAACTCCACCCCCTAGCCAACCACTCCCCTCCATCCCTAACCACCGCCGGCTGCTCCTTTCCCAGATCCACAGCCTCCGCGGCGCCGCCATTCTAGACCCTCACCCGTCCAAGCCACCAGCCCCCCTACATGTGGGGCCACGAATATTAACCTTCCTCCTTTCCGGATCAGCCACGATCTGGGATTTTCAGCCTGAATCCGATCTATCATTGTCAGATCTACCCTTCCCCTCCCGGATCTCTACGTACGTGGCCGGATCTACCCATTTTCGGTTTGATCCCACCATCCACCGCTGAGGACAGCCACCTCCATCATTTCCACGCCACCGGTTCCACCTCGGATTGTCGTACACGCATCTCCGGCTCCGGATTCCTCATTGCCTTGGTCAGCCCACTTTTTGGTGAGATTTCGTTGTACTGGATTATTATTTTCAGCTTTTTATATTGGATTGGATCACGATATTAGTTTGGATATCTTGTATTGTGGTGGTCTGTTAGATAATTATCGTGATTTGCATGATTTATTCGCCGCGCGCTCTATCTTTGACCCTCCACACGGAGGAAAGCCTAAGCTTGCTTTGCATAATTAAATTATTTTGCCTTGTCTTGAATTATTTGCGTGGGATGTTCAAGTTTATTATTTGCGCCGGGCTTTGCATAACATGTAGGGTTAGGTCGCAGATTTTCCGCCGCCTATAGATTCGCCCTGCGTCACTTAAGGGTCAGTTCCTTAGAAGGAAATAAGTATTTACTAAGTGTGGATGACTCATCAACCAACTTAATACTACTTGCAGTAGGAACGAAGGAGGTGAATTGACTGGAACTCATAATCATGTGATTGGAAGCACCCTAGTAAGTAAATAATATAGGAGCATTGGAGCTCCCAGAGATATCAAAGGACACTTGAGCAACTATTCCAGAGATTTTTTCAGTTGGTGAACTATCGAAAGAGGCTTTTAGAGCTGCCCATTCACGAGTAGGATTATCCCATTCAATAACACTAGATAGCACGGTGTAATGTCGAACATAATGTTCTTTTTTGTCATGTATCCATCCTTTAGGAGCCGGGTTAGTGTGCATCTCCCAGCATGTCCTTCTGGTGTCCCTTTCTCCTATTGTGGGTGCACTAGAACAGACTTTTATCGCCGTGGCCCTTGTTCTCAAAAGAGATAATGTTCTTGGAATGCCCTTTCCTATGACCGGCGGAGTAACATATCTCTCAATGTCACCATCACCACAAACTCGAGCAATCGGCATCCAATTGGATCCCCTCTAAGATAGTGTGCCGCAGTATCTAGATCATTGACCATGTCTTTTCCCTACATCTGGTCCATTTGTCCCTTTGAAACTTCAATTCAGAGGGAAGACCCGTGAGCAACTTAAAGACCCATTGTTGCAGAATTTCCCTTTTACCAGCGGATATTGGAGTATTGATCTAACTCAATCCACTTGTGAGTTAGTTTGCTATAATAGTCTTTAAAGTTTTCAAATTTGGAGAGGTTTTGTTCAGTCTGAAGTGGATAGATCCGCACAAAATCTTCCTTTTTTGAGAAATCTTTTCTGCAAGCTCCCACATTTCTTTGTCAGTATTGCAAAACATGAAGTGATTAGCGATGCCAAGCTCCATCGAGTCAATAAGCCAATTCATAACAGGTAAATTGTTCCATTCCTAATCTTCATGAGCAATGTTTGGATCATGTGTCTAGCTTTCCTTTGAAGATTAGGCTTTTCCTTCATGCATTTTTTATTTATGGGATATAAAGTGAGTAGTATACAGATGAATAATAACTTAGCTGTTCTGGGGTTAGTTTTTGAAAACTAAAGAACAATTATCATTTGCTCCGGATCAAATTTCCTCATGAACAATGCAGTAATTGTTTTTCTGAGATTGGTCATCAGGAAGTGTTTTAGAATTGATATTTTAGGGATCTGTAATTTCAATCTTTAGTTTGCTTGTAATTCTAGTTGATTTGTAAGTATTCCTTCAGTTTAAAGTACCTTAGAAATGCTTGAAAATATGGACAAAAATAGAATACACAATTAAATATAATTCATAAAGAGCCCAAAAAGCATTTAGCTGTTGGTATCTTTAATTAGAGGATGATGCTCGAGTTCAAATTGTACTTGGTAATTTTATACATGAACTATGGATGCTTTTACGGAGTCCATAAGTTTTGGTGGATTAACTAATCTTCAATATAGTAGGCATGATGCCCCTGTAGGCACTTGATTATCTATATTTTTATTACAAGCATTACCTATGGAAATAATTTTTTATCATATGGTCAAGAACAAAGTAAAGTATACATCTAAGTGGCAAGGGTACCAGCGTAAAGTGGGAGAAAATAAGACCAGAAATAAGATTGTTTTGGTATAAATTTGAGTTTTAGAGAACAAATTGTGGGGTTTTGCTTGTGCTTAGCATGTATCGAACCGTTCAAAAGTTTTTTTTTTGAAAATGTAATTTTCTAAAAAAACAAAAAAGAAAAATTGTGTGCATTTTCCGGGACTCTTATTCCTCATGTTTTAGTTGTGCTGTTTGATGTGTTGCAGCGGCTGCTTAGGCACATTTTTTCCCATCATATGGGTTGTAAAGGTTTTGCAGAAACAAAGACGGTATGGAGTGTGTGCGGGGGCAGGTGTGTGTGTGTGTGTTGGGGGGGGGGGGATATTGGCTGTTCTAGGTGGTTTTAGAATGTATGTCTGAGGATAGTTTTTTGAATGCTTTTGCCTGGCATTTACTGGAAACAGGCTCAAATACTGTGACACGCTGAACCAGGTCCTGTTATCATTATCATCAGCACTCGCTTTATCTCAACAACTATTATTTGCCTGCTTCCTCATTTTTCATTCATTTCTATCTAGTGTTGTATGCTATGTTAATTTTATTTTTCACAAATATTTTGAATTCTACCCATATCACTAAGATTTACTCCTTGTCAATCTTTCAACACTAATTTTGTGTGCTATTCTAGTGGGTGCATTTGTACCCTTTGTTGTACATGTCCATTATATTTTATTTTAATTATTAAATGTTATGTTCAGTTAATCCCATTTTTCATCTCTCAAGTATTACAATGAAGTGCCCATAAAGCATACACAAAAAAGTTTTAGCTTGTACGAATCTGTTACAATTTATTCGCTCCTATAATTGCTTCAGGCATTTACGGTGTTTTTTTTCTGTAGCATATGATTTTCTTTTTGGTAAGTTGTTAATTTATACTTTTTTTGAAGGGCAATGAAAATGTTGGAGCTGCCCTTCTAACATATCCTGTCCTAATGGCTGCTGATATTCTTCTATATCAGGTAGAACTATCTCAGTTTTTTTTATTTAGTCATTTGAACTCAGGATCCAGGTTGTGTAAGTTGTAACCTTTCTTATTGTCATGTGAATGCTAACCTTTTATTTGCTTGTTGTTTTGTTCTATAATACAGTCTGATTTTGTGCCAGTTGGGGACGATCAGATGCAGCATCTAGAACTGACTCGCGAACTTGCTGAGAAAATTAACAATTTGTATGGGGGAAGAAAGTGGAAGAAATTGGGAGGGTAGGCATTTTCTTTTCACTGTATATTAAGTTGATTGCTTGTTTCTACCTTAATCCTAAAACAATTTCCTTCAAATGCAGGAAAGGTGGTACACTTTTCAAGGTAGTGCACCTTGTTCCTTCCAGTTCTTTTCTTTTTCTCAAAAATACGTAAGACTGCTCTTACTAATTTTTTAATCACAGAATATCTGTATATAATGTAGGTTCCTGAAGCTCTTATTCAACCTACCGGTGCTCGGGTTATGTCACTTACAGATGGTCTTTCAAAGGTAATTAATTTCATGTTTAGAAGAGATCCTTCTTTTTTTCAATGTTCTTTCACTGTCAAAATAGCGCATCTTTTTATTTCTTTTACTGACTTGAAGACATTACTTGGACATGAACATATTACCTTTGAAATATGCTTAATGATTCTCCTTCCGTCTAAATGCTGTTATGAAAACTGTTCAAATCTTTATTGTCACTATATGCCATATACTGTTTCTTTAATATTTTCCACCTAATGAGATTATGGTGGTTGTTCGTAGATGTCAAAGTCCGACCCTTCAGACATGTCTCGAATCAACCTTCTAGACCCCAAGGATGTAAGTGCAGTTCTCCTTCAAACTTCTTTATCTATTTACTCTTATTGAATGCTTGGCACATATGTATAAAACATATTACTGACAGAACTGCCTTCGGAATTTTTTGTCAATTAGAGCAAAACACCAACTTAAATTTTCAATAATCAAATACTATAAATTAGTTAGCAAGTTAACATGCGTTCATTTCTATAAAAATTATTTTTTTCATATTTAGCTTTTTGTTTAGGTTTCTAGATTGTCTTTTTCTTTGTTCTCTTAATTTTTATTTTGGAAGTTATTAATTAGTTTCACAATAACTCTACGCCCCATGGCTCTTAATACATTATTTTTTTGTTGAGATTAGATTATTACTATTATTATATTAATGTTTTCGTGTGAGGTGGTTATAGTTCCACATTGTCTGTCATGCTTTAAGAGTCTCATGTAATGCTTTAATAGTCCTCTGTAATGCTTTAAATATACCCCTGTGTGGATGAATAATATGATTACTTGTTCTCTTTTCAACATTGTATCAGAGCCTTCGTGCTTAATCCCGAGTCCCGAGCTTCTGCATCTGCTCGTCTTGTCTCGTGCGCACGCATCTGAGTTCGCCTCCGCATCCTCTCACGCATCCACAGTTACCCGCCGCCTCTGTTTCCTCTCGTTGTCGCCCGCAGTCGCCTCTGCTTCGTCCGCAGTCGTAGGTCCTTAGAGTCGTAGTCGCTCTTTCCACCGTAGCCGCTCCTCCCTTCTCCACCAGCAGTCGCCAGCTGCTCCTTCCTATGTTCTTCTACCACATCTGCCACAGTCATCTCTCTGGCCGCTTCTCTGGTGCTTTGCTACCACTCCATTTCTTGGCACTGGAAATGCGGCTTTAAACTGATGGCATTTCCAGTGTCGCTCTTTCTTGGAGGCTCCTACATGACCTTGGTATCATTCCTCCTTCTATAAGACAACCCTAGTTTCTATCTAATTGTTTGTTGTGTTCCCCCTTGGCTCCTTAATTTTTATTCTTGGGTCATCTTATCGGGGACGGTCGATTCTCCCACGATCTCTTCTGGTGTCGAAGTTTCCTCAGCTATTTGATGTCTAGTGGATACACTCGGATCGATCATGACCACAATACCCATCAAATCACGGCAATATGTTTGGACGGTTCCAATTTTCTCCCGTGATCTCGGGCTATTACTCTTGCCTTAAAGAACAAGTGTTTGTTCGGTTATGTTTTGTGTACTACTCCGACACCTGCTTTATATTCTCCTGACTGGCTGTAGTGGGAGTCTAAGAATTTTCTCATTATGTATTGGCTGAATAACTACACGGTTGACTCTATTGATCAAAATTTTCTATTTTTGGATACCGCAACAGATATTTGGAAGAGGGCTGAGGTCGCTTACTCCTGTCGAAGCAATACTTTCCAGATTTTCTAGCTGCGGTCAAAGATCTTTCTCCTTCATCACGGTGATCGCCCTCCGTCTGTATACTGCCTGGAGTTCGCTCAGGTTTATCAAGAGAATGATCACTTTGGCTCCCTCACTCTTGTTTCTCTTGAGGATGAGATCCTTGTCCGAGCTTGTGAAGACAAGAACAAAGTTTTTGAGTTTCTTTATGATCTGCATCGGGACTTAGATTAGATCAGTGTTCAGATCCTTGGACGCTCTCCTCTGCCCTCTTACAGAGGTTTTCAGTCTTTTTAACAAGAATTTGATACGCGACAGACTATATTATTAAAGGCGCGCCTAAGACTCCAGGCTCTCCACCCTCAGAGGTTTGCCCCTCTGTGCGCCTTATTTGCGCCTTTAGAATATAAAAGGCGTGTTTGAGTGAAATTTTTATTATAAATTTATTTTAAAAATTAAGAGAAAATATAATGCAAAACTCAATAATATTTAATTGATTTAGTGTTTGTTAATAGTAATTGTGTTGAGACTTAGATATGATATAAGTGACCACATTGATTCTATTTTTATGAGATATAAACGATAATAATGAATGATTAATTAGTAGAGTAGATGAAAAATTTGATCTTAAAACTGAAATGATGTTTGATGCTCATTATTTAAAATGGATGTGGTTGCGTCTTGCCTTCGTCAGGTGCTCGCCTGTGCCTTGAGCCTTGTACCTAGACTCCAAGACCTATTTGCGCCTTGGTGCTCCTTGCTCCTTTAATAACTAAGGCGACAGACATGGACCCCTAATACTGCTCTGGAAGGTTCTGCCCTGGTTGTTCAGTTTTGCAGTAGAACTTCTTGTGATTCCAAGACCAAGTCCTCCGATAAGGATCATTTGCTCTGTGATTACTGCGGGAACTTCCGTCATACCCAAGACACCTATTTTTGTATTTATGGCCTGCCCACACCCCATGGGGGTTTTGCCCCGCGTGGAGGTTGTGGTTACAGTCGCCTTTCAAGGTCGCTTTACCCAGCCCCGCTCTACCCATTTGTCTTATGCCTCCGAGGAGACCCATCCTCTCAATGCTTAATCTGCACCTCCTTTGGCTATGTATGTTAATGAGATCATTGACTTCCGCCTCCTGATGCATGGACAGTCTTCGTGGCCTTATGCGACTTCGTCTTTGTATGTTCATCAAGTACCCTCAGGTGCTTATGTTGCATCTTCTCGTCCTTCTACCCACTGAATTTGTTGATTCTGGAGCAACAGATCATATGACCGGCTCTGTTACAGGTTTTGTGTCTTACCTTCCTTTGTCTGGTAGGGACAAGGTGAGCAGATCAGGTGGTTCCTTCTCTCTGTTTGATGGGAATGGATTCATCTCCTACTTTTCTCTCACTCTTTTTTTAGTTCTTCATGTACCCAAATTTACTCGCAACTTCTCTCCATTAGTCATTTGACCAACTCTATAAACGTTTTTGTCATTTTTCCTCTCGTCTTGTGTTTTTCTAGACCTACAGACAGGAACAGTGATTGGCTCTGGTAGTCTTGTAGATGGGCTCTATGTATTTAATTCTTCCACTCCTGCTTCTCCTCCCCAAGCTCTTCATGCTGATCAGTCAACCACTTTGGAGTCTTGGCATTGTCGCCTTGGACATCCTTCTATTATGTCTATAAAACTTTTATTTCTTACTCTACCTTGTGTATTTGTTGATCATTTTCATCGCGATGATTGTGAACTTGGTAAACATTATCGTGCTTATAATCATGTTTTATCTACTAGTTCTCCACATTTCATATTATACACTATGATATTTGGGGGACTTGGTCTGTTTCTTTTATTTACGGTTGTCGTTGGTTTGCAACTTTCATTTGTCGTTTCTCCCTCACAACATAGGTATACCTAATGAAGGATAAAAATGAAGTTTCCTCCTTTTTTCAGCGGTTTCACAAAATGTTTTCTATGCAATTGTATACCTCTATCAAAATTCTTCAGCCTGATAATGGTCGCGAGTACATTGACTCTCAATTTGAACACTATCTTGTTAATCATGGTATTCTCCACCAAACATCTTATGTTTATTCCCAACTCAAAATGGGGTAGCCAAACGCAAGAATCATCACCTTTTGGAAGCTATCCGATGTCTTCTTCTTCACATGCACCTTCCCAAGTGCTATTGGGGGATGTTGTTCTTACTGCTGCCTACCTTATTAGTCGTATGTCCTCCTATGTCCTCGGGTATAACACCACCCTTCACACTCTTTGAGTGTATCCTACCAATCAGCTACCTCGTGTATTCAGATGTGTTTGTTTTGTCCATATTTATCAATAGTCCAAACATGATGCTCGTGCGCACAAGTGTGTCTTCATATGTTATTCTCCTACTCATAAGGGTTATAAATGTTTTGATCCGGTTCACAAGAAGTTTTGTAACCATGAATGACACGTCCTTAAATCTGAGAGCTATTATGGGTCCTCATTCAAGGAGGACCTCTCTTATGTTGGAAGTGATCCCCTTACCTCACATTGATTCTCTGTCTACCACTGTTACCTATTCCTCCTCTGTATCAATCTCACTCGACTCCCTCCCTTATTGCTCATGTGGCAATTACTGCACTTCTATGGTAAAACCTCTACAGGTTTACTCTCGTCGTCCTAAGGGAACAAACACGCGTGCCCCTATCCGAATCCTAGAGTAGACATCTGATTCGTCGTATGGATCCATTACTCTAAGGGAAGGTACCTCTACACAACATTTATCTCAGTTCGTCTCTTATTCATCTTTAATGGCTTCCCATAGAGTTTTTGTCTTTTCTTTTTTATGTTACTTTCATCTCTACATCGTGGCAGGATGCCCTTTCTGATGGCAGGTTGAAGACGGTTATGCTTGAAGAATTGAATGCCCCTGAAAAAAAACCACACATGGGACCTGGTATAGCGGCCTAAAGGGAAGTCTGTCGTGGGATGGAAGTGAGTATTTTCTGTCAAACAGAACACCCTGGGTGTCAAGGAAAGATACAAGACAAGGTTGGTCGCAAGAGTGTGCACTCAAACGGCAGGAACTGAATACTAGAAAACCTTTACTCTGATCTCCAAGATGAATTATATATGGGTTCTCCTATTGCGTGCTGCGTGTAGCCGCAAGGGATGGAATCTTGATGCCATCTCGGGAAGTGTACCGGTCGTTCAAGTAATTTAAAATGAGTATCTCCCCGAGTATCAATCTCACGTGAAATGCAGAATGTAATGTGATTCTATTATTTAGAAAATTAGTTATAGGGTTGAAAACAGTGTTTTGATTTCGTGGTGATGGTGATGAATGCTAAGAAAGAAGTGTGGGTGGGTAGCTTTCACCGCTTTGCCTTGGGCTTCACTTAGTCGTGCTCAACTAACTCAAATGCGGTTCTCCTTCGCCGCTTCATTTGTGAGAGTGAGAGTGAGTGTTGCAAACACCTCTTCGCTTTTCATCAAATGCTTGATGACAACTCAACAAATCCTAGATTTTCTACCATCCCAAGCAAGCTAGGTGGTTCCATTTTCAGAGCATAAACAACACTAAGGATTTAGCAACCCACGATGAAAACCTTAAGTGTTCAAATTACATTAAGTGTTCATCATTTACATAGGAAACATACACCATAAAAACCTAAGGATGCAGAAGAAAATGAGAGAAATACAAACAATGAACGAGACTATGCTGAAGAAATGGGAGGATGCCCCGGGTTGTCAATTCGTATCCTGCATGCCACTCTTCGGTTGCGTCCAGTGACAGGGAAGGTTGTCACCACTTCCTAAGCTCCTGTCTTCTCCCTTGTATACGTTGTCCACGTCAATCCCTTACTTCTTAACTTGGCGGAGATTATGGAGTGGAGTTCACTTTCTTTGAGCTTGGATGTAGGGAATCACCTTAGGGACCTAGCTTGGAGGATGGAAAAACGACTTCTGGAACTCACCCCTAAGGGTTTTGGCGGAGGATAGCGAATGAACCTGAAATGCAGCTTAAATAGGAAGTTAGACAGCTTTTTTGGTCACTCACGGTCTGACACTCAATCATGCATGTCAACCGTGCGATACCAATAAGTTTGAAATGACAGTTACAGTGCCGCATTCAGCGTGGATATAAATTTTAGAAGAAGCTATGACGCCCGTGTGATTTGTTCATGCACGGTCAACTTAGACCGTGGAAGAAGGAACGCACGAAGAGCGACTGTTCGCAAAAAATTGACCACATGAACGCGGATGGTAAGAAATGTCGGTGCATAGAGAAATTCACACAAACGTGCGGATAATTCTAGTTTGCACATAAACATGCAATTTTGGCGACTCATGGTTGAGCCCAACTGTGCGAGATTAAATTGCACAAGCAGCGACAGATCACTATTTTCGTCATTCACAGAGTATGAACGCGCATGACCAGAGCGAGCCAAATGAGATTTTTGTGGCCTATTGCCACCAACAAATGCTGGCATGTTGCCAATTTTATAAGTGAATATGACGGGGAAAGTGACACACACTCCCCAAGGGCGATTACGCGTGCAACGTACACCATAATCATCTAGAAACGTGCTTCGTGTGTAAATTGTGCTTTCAATAAAATACGAGCTTTAATTACATAATGTTAGAAACCACGTGTGGGCCCCTCGTCGGGGAATAAGTCCAGATCATCGTGGCCGACTGTAGTAGAATGGCTAAGAACATCCGCAACCAAATCTCCTGGACGCATGTGGGACCCTCGTCGGGTACATGAACCCAGATCACGCTGAATAAATTCCCAGGTTGGTTGTTGAGGCCCGGGATAAAACCCACGACCTCCTTTATCAAGCTCCTTTGCAGTTGGGTGTCAAGCTTCCGCTTAGGAGCTTGATAAAGGAGGTCGTGGGTTCTATCCCGGGCCTCAACAACCAACCTGGGAATTTATTCCGCGTGATCTGGGTTCATGTACCCGACGAGGGTCCCACACGCGTCCAAGAGATTTGGTTGCAGATGTTCTTAGCCATTCTACTGCAGTCGGCCACGATGATCTGGACTTAGTCCCCGACGAGGGGCCCACACGTGGTTTCTAACACATAAAAATGAAGAAACAATGTGAAAATGAGCCTAGATGAGAATGAAATATAGTATATAAACTGGACTCATCATACCCCCAGATTTACTTGTTTACTAGTCCCGAGCAAACAATCCTCTATAGGGGTAGGAAAAATCTAATGCTAGGTGGGAAATGAACTTACGAAGAGTGGAATGCGTAGTCTTACGCACACGTGCGTAGGAATCCCTGCAGAAGAACCTTCTTTGCATACAAATTAGTTTATTAATTTTCAAAATGCACCGCGATCTATTATTCCTACTCTTAATTGAAAGCAATGGTAAATCATAAAGTCACATATAGGGAGAAAGTAGTGTGATCGTTCCAATCTATATTACTTGACATCGGAGATCGGGGTAGACTCCAAAGAAATCCATCAATGACGATGGTCATTGGCTTGCCTTTTCACACCCTCTCCACAACACTAGTTAAATTCAAAAGCGCAAATCAATAGGACGTAAACATGAGATAAGCATAGGCTTAGGTTTCAGATATAATAATCAAAGATAAATAAGATGACTTAACACACCTAAACCAAACGTGAGCTCACAACAAGAATGATATACAAATAAATTCAACTGTACACAGGATCCCCAGACTTGACCGAAATAACATGGGTCGTGTACGTAGCCTATTCCCAACTCAACTTTCTTTTCATTTTTCATTCATTTTTCTTTGTAGTTTTTACTTTGCCATTTTTCAACATTTTGCAAGGGTCAAACACTTCAGCAATTTGGTTTTCAATATAACAACCACTCCATGAAAAGCACCAAATCACTCCCAACATGTATTTGAAAATAATAATTTCAAGCTCAGATTTAGGTGTGTCACTCCATGAAAAGCACCAAATCACTCCCAACATGTATTTGAAAATAATAATTTCAAGCTCAGATTTAGGTGTGTCACTCCATGAAAAGCACCAAATCACTCCCAACATGTATTTGAAAATAATAATTTCAAGCTCAGATTTAGGTGTGTGATTAGGATGCTCATTAGGCTTTAGTGAATTGATGGTGGAGCTGAATCAGGAGGTAGGGGAAAGGCTCAATAGGTGTGTGCAAGGATATATAATTTAGGCTTGGATGCAAAAACTCAAACGGGCCAAGAAATGACCTATATCACACTCACGCTAATGAACTAACCTGTGCAAATTTCTTGAGGGTCGGTAGGGGCAAGTTTTAGCTATCGAGAAAGGATACCATTCCGTCTGACTCGAGTAAGATATCTCCAAAGATCGTCAACGCACTCTCCTAAATTACTTTTGGATTCTATGAGATTCATAAATTAAGAATAGAATAAACAATTTTAACGCTATTAGAAAATTATAATTCTAATAGTATGCGAATAAGTTAATTCTACTCGAAATCCTACATGAACACGTGCGCTCAACTAGGAGCACTACATGAGTCAAAACCTATACAGGCACGAAAAATTTCCTAATTCTATAAAGAATTTGATTCACACTAAATGTGTAAACGAATAAGTGTGTGATCGAGTGGGTGCATGTGGTGTGCATGACAATGAAAATATTTAAAAATTGAAAAAAAAATCTGCATTCATAGGCTTTAAAAGTTCTAAAATTAAAATAAGTTTCTGGCATGATCAAGTGCGGTGACACATAAGTGAAGCGGGCAACACATGCTCACCGCTCTCCCTTAGACTTAAACAATGCAATGCTTGTAGGTGATATGAAATTTGAAAATTAACTACAGAGAAGGGAAGAGGTTACCCCTGTTCAAGAATTGAGCATACCAGAAGACACAATGATATCCTGCGAGCTGCACTTTCCGAGTTCTTTCAACATGTAACCTGTAGGGTCGGATCTAAGCAACAAGCATTATAATAAAAACTAAATGGCTGATAAAATAAAAGGAAAACAACAGAATCAAATCTAGGGTGTTTCTCAGTAGCGCTTTTGTTTAGCGTCCTTAAGCTAGACACAAATACCTGTATTAACTATTAACAGTTAAGTATGTCCAAAACCAAGAATAACATAGTCTAAATAACATAACATTTAGAATAACAATTGGCCTGGAGAACCCCCTACCAATCAGCTATAAGCCGATTTGTAGTGATTCTCTCCAGCTACCCGAGATGGTTCAGAGGTGAAGGCTTTAGAGCCCAAGTAGATTTTACCCTTCCTGCCTCTAACCCCCTCTTTCTCATTCCAGAGGGCAGCATAACATGACGCACACATCAACCTTTCCAGTTTCTTCTTGTCCACAGTGGGAGAGCGCTAATGTTTGCTAGAAGCAAAATTGGGCATACTGTTTCCAGAATCAGTTTTCATACTTGGCGCCATCTCTTCCACTGCAGGAGGAAGATCAGCCCAAACGAACCGTCTTTTTGGCTAGATTTGTCATTGTATTGTTAAAATCAAAATCATGTGAAGTTTTGGTGGGGAAAGATTCTGTTACGGGTCTACTTCCGTAACAGTGGTAAATCGTCGGAATGGTGGCCGGAGATGGAGATGACGATGACGGAGATACCGTGGAGCCGGAACCGCGGCTGCCTAGGTGTGGTTGCTTGTTAGAGGAGAGAGCCACCATTATCTCACAACAAGGGACAAGAAAAGCTAGACTTCATTTCATAGAAACCAACATACAATGCCCATGCCTTAATATAAGCTACAACAATATAAGAGACAAAACACTAATGATGACATCTAATATTAGACCCGGGGCTCGAGGCTCCTACATAATGATAACAACTAGAAGCCAAAAATAATAATTATAATAATATGCATCACGTAACATCCGCATCACGTAACATCTCATCCGCCATTGAAATCGAGCTGACCCTCAAGCTCGAAATTCACGTGGTGACCGGAGCATCTGGCAGCTTGATCTCCCACCAGAACAATGCATGATATCGTGTAACGACGGCGTCGGCGTCGGCGAGCAGCGGCGGCGCCGTTGGAAAGACGAGCGGCGTAAGTAATGGCTTTGACAGTCGGTGGAGCGGTGAGGAGCAGCAATACCAAGTAGGTCGGGGATGCGACGACCGACAGAAGGAACAAATCTGTAGGCGGTGAGGTGACCGTCGGGGTCTGCAGAGCGGTGACCGGCGAAGCAAGTATTGGCGGAAAGGCGACCATGATGTCTGACAAAGGTGGCCCAAGGTGGGGAGGTACCGCCACGACAGGTGATGGCGGAAGGACAATTACCGCTAAGAGTGATGGCACGTCAGTGGCCGACACAGATGGAGATTGCACGAATAGAGGCGGCGATGGAAGCGGCGGGGACATGTGATGCGACAGAAAGGCGGTTGTCGAATTCTTAATGTGGTGGAGTGTGTCGGTGTCCCGAAGGCGGGCGTCCATGGAGGCCCTGGAATCTTGTAACTTGGAACGAATCGAATCGATTGCGGCCTCATCCATGGCACTAAACCTCAATGTCATTATAATTAGTTAATGAAGTAATTAATTAACTCAGTTAAGAATTAAATAATTAAGTCAATTAATTAGAGGATTGAGGTTGCCAAATTAGTTTAATGCAAGGCTGCATGATAGAGAAGGGTTAATAGTAATAAAGAAAATATGGAAAATGGCGTGAGAAGTCAGAAGAGGTGTTGGTTGCATGGGACTTTTAAAAAAAATTAAAAGGGTGGCTCCGCAGTATCTGGAATGCGTGTAATGGAAAGGAAAAATGTGGGAAAGGAAAAATCGATGGGAAAGGAAAAATGTGGGAGAGTTCTGGTGGGGTCCTCGGAAAGTAAAAAAAGAAATTAAAGAATGGTGTGCTGAAAGAGGTTTAGCGTTGGGCTCGAGGGCTGTTTTGCAAAAGGCGGAACAATGCACAAAAGTGGGATTGCCGCGCAGGGCTCGAAATCACGGAAGTGAAGGCGCGGCGGTTCCGTACCGGGCGCGAGTCGGGCGCGAGGCGGGCGCGAGTCGGGCGCGAGGCGGGCGCGAGGCGGGCACGAGGCGGGCGCGAGGCGGGCGCAAGTAGCAGCGTGCCGGGGATTCGAAACCGGAGTTGATCGGTTCTGTACAACCCTGTGTTCGCTGAGTCAGACGGCCAGGCAGGCGAGACAGGCGGGTGAGCGGGCCCGGACAGATTTTATGTCACCATCTTCTAAGGCGTCGGATGAAGCTCGCCCTCTCGATGCCATCTTCTAAAGAGTTGAGTGAAGCTCGCCCTCTCGATGCCATCTTCTAAGGCTTTGAGTGAAGCTCGCCCTCTTGACGCCATCTTCTAAGACTGAGTGAAGCTCGCCCTCTCGACGCCATATTCTAAGGCGTTGAGTGAAGCTCGTCTTCTCGACGCCATCTTCTAAGGCGCTGAGTGAAGCTCGCCCTCTCAACGCCATCTTCTAAGGCGTTGAGTGAAGTTCGCCCTGTCGACACGTCCTGAACTTAACCAGATTTCTTCTCAGTTTCTCTGGCTTTTTGACAGCATACCCGCTTCCGCCAGGCATGGCGAGCGAGCCGCGTGAGCCAGCCCGACCAGCCCGCGCTAGCTCGGCTCGCGCTCCCTTAAAGAGAGAGGCGAGTTACGAGCTCCAGGCCGCGTCCGCCCAGTTGAGTAGCGAGCTGGTCCCGTTTTCCCGCCTTGAGTGGGGTGCAAGTATTTGTGGTTAACTTAATTGGGTTTGCTAAAATGTAATTAGGTCTGCATTTAGCTCCTCAGAACAGCGGAGTTTGACTGTTGACAGACTACTTTTGGCTGCATATAACCATTCAGAACACCGGAGTTACGTTATTTGCATGACAGGTTTTAAAACTATAAATAGGCCTAAGGGGAAATCTCAGAAGGTAAGCTTTTCCAATCCTCTAGTTCCCAGATCTTCTTGCGCTTTCTGAGGTGCCCTTTTATCAACACAGGCTAAGGAGAGGAAGCGCTCTAAGATCTTCCGGGTGTGTGGTGGGACCTCCGTGCTGGAGCCTCGGGTCAGTTTCAAGTTCTAAGTTTTCAGCCAGCCAAGATTGCTAAGCGAAGTAAGTGTGCGGTCACCCCTTCCCGAAGGGTTCGGACTTCACAAGAAGCCGATTTCCGGTTTCAACATTTTTGGTGCGGTGAGCGTGGAGCGTGATCATCACTGAAAACCTTAGCGAGTTCAATGATTGGAGGCGAAAGGCAAGGTTCTGATTAGGCCGACTCGCCACCCCCCCCCTCTCGCCACTCTCGGCATGTTTGAGGATTTCCGGTAAGAGATGCGGAACCTCATAACTTTCCCCCGAAAGGCAAGGTTCTGATCAGGCCGACTCGCGAGTGCTCGACACCTGCGGTCACGGTTGCCGCAACCCCCGCCCTAGGCGAGAACGCCCCTGTCCGGCGGCCTGGAAGGAAGCGGCGGCAAAAGGTAGTGGGCGAGATCTCCCCGGGTGAGATCTCCCCGGGCGGGTCTTGTTCTCTGGCTCGGCGGATGCGAGAAGGTCCGACAAGATGGAGGCGCGAGACCGCCCGACTCGCCCGACGAGTGGTGGCAGTCCCTTCAGTGAGTTGGTCTCATCCGCCTCAGTTCCAGAGGGGTTTCGTGAGCTGGAGATGTCCTACTACACCGGAAAGGACGACCCAGTTCAACACATCCAATGGTTCGAGGATGTGGTTTCGATCCGACAGATGTCGGATGCGTTCAAGTGCAGGCTCTTCGCCATCACCCTCAAGGAGAAGACGAGAGATTAGTTCCACCAGTTTCCGGCCAGCTCCATCTACTGTTTTGAAGAACTGCGCCGAGGGTTTCTGCTGAGGTTTACAACCTCCAAGAAGAGGAAAAGGGAGTCGGAGCCCCTGTTTCTCATCAAGCATAGGGAAGATGAGACTCTGGGGAGCTACGTGGACAGGTTCCAAAAGGAGGTCCTCCAGGTGCAGGAGATGCCAGAGCACACCCTCATGGTGGCCTTCACCCTGGGGATTCAGCAGGGGTTCTTCAGGATGGAGCTGAAGAGGGTGCCTCCGCTTTCTTTTGAGGAGCTGATGGAGAAGGCTGCCCGGGAAGTCGAGGGGGAGGCCTCGAACCTGACCCTTGCCAGGAAGTTAGCCAGATGGGCTGCAGAGGAGGAGAAGGAGCCAGGAGGTGGCAAGGGCCAGGAGGGCCGAGCCTAGGCAGAGGGAGCAGCTGCAGGTTGGAGGCAGGGCCAGAGGCCCCCCTCCCCAATCAACATCGGGCTTTGGCGACAACCCTGGGGAGGAGGAGAAGAGGTCAGAGGAGAAGGCAGGAAGGCAGGGTGAAGCTGCTTTACTGCGATTTCCATCAGGAGGAAGGTCACGCCATGGCCACGTGCCCGGAGTTCCTGGAATTGAGGGGAACCAGGGAGCAACAACAACAGAAGCCTCGTCGGGAGGTGCAGATTGAAGAGGTCCTGCCCGGAGGGGAGGATAGGTGCGGGGATCGAGCCGATGTCGGAGGTTGAGGAGGGATCAGAGTGATCCAGGGGTGGGGGGGGGGGGTAGGAGTCGAGGCCGCCCACAAGGCGAGTCTCCACACCATCTACCGCCGGAGCGTTGCCTCGACGTCTCTAACTCCACCCCCAGAGGAGAAGATTACCTTCACAATGAAGGATATGCCAGATCATGATGATCCATTTTGCGACGCGCTGGTGATCCAGGCCGCGGTCAAAAATTTTACACTCTCGGATCCTCATTGATAATGGGAGCTCGATCAACGTCGTCTTCAAGAAGGCGTTCGACGCGATGAAGGTGAAGGTCAGGAGGGCGTTGGCCTCAGACATGCCTCTGTTCGGATTTTCCGGGGAAAGGAAGGAGTTGGAAGGAGTGAGACTACATGTTACCCTGGGGGACAGTCCAGAAACTACGGGTTCGTCATCGTGGACGCTCCCAGCAGCTACAACGTGATCTTCAGACGGCCCCTCATCAGCGCCTTTCGTTGCGTGCCCTCCTCGTTCCATCAGTGCCTCAAGTTCAACGTCGAGGGCGTCCAGGTCCGGGGAGACCGCAAGGTAGCGAGGGAATGCTACGTGACCGCGGTCAACTCCATCTACTGGAAAGGAGGAGCCGAGGAGATGGAAATGGAGGATGGAGGGGCTGTCTGGCCAGGAGGGCGTGGGAGGAGCCAAGGAGATGGAGGTGGAGGAGGATGAGGTCCGCACCAATGTGGAGGTGACAGAGGATGTGCTGGAGGAGCAGGTCGAGGTGATGGCCGTAGAGGAGGCTAAGGAGGAAGCTCTTGCCCCAGGAGAGGGGGCCATGGGCGAGTGGGTAGATCAGTCCCGACTGGAGGTAGCAGAGGAGGTACTGGAGATGGAGGTTCTCACTCGGGAAGGAAGGGTGGAGAAGGTGCGCGTCAGCGGTGGGCTGAGCCCGAAGGACCAGGGCAGGATGCTGGAGTGCATCCAAAATAACATCGACATCTTTACATGGAGCTCGGCGGACATGCCAGGGATTGATGCACATGTTGTATGCCACCGCCTCAGCCTGGATCCGGAGGCCCGCCCCATCCGACAAAAGAAGAGGTCTACCGCAGACACGCTGACCAAGCCTATCTAGGAGGAGGTTTGTAAGCTTCTCAAGGCCGAATTCATTTCAGAGATCCAGTATCCAGGCTGAGTCTCCAATGTCGTAATGGTTAAAAAAGCAGACGGCCGGTGGAGGATGTGTGTAGATTTCTCTTTTTTGAATAAATCATGTCATAAGGATTGTTGCCACTTGCCTCGAATCGACGCGCTGGTTAACTCAGCCGTCGGTTTCTCTCTAATGAGTTTTTAGATGCTTTTTCAGGTTATCATCAAATCAGGATGCACCCGTCCGATATAAAAGATGTCTTCTTCATCACCGGGGATGGGTGCTACAACTATAAAATGATTTCTTTTGGGCTAAACAATGCAGGAGCAACATATCAGAGGATGATGGACCAGGTCTTCCGGGAGCAGAAAGGAAGGAACCTGGAGGTGTACGTGGATGATCTTATATTCAAGAGTCGGGATGTTGACTCTCACCTCCAGGACCTGGAAGAGACCTTTGGCACCCTGCAAAAATACAAAATGAGGCTGAACCCCTTGTAGTGTGTCTTCGGGGCGAGCAAGAGCAAGTTCCTAGGCCATCTCCTCACTCCCGCAGGAGTGGAGCCCAACCCTGACAAGGTGAGGGCGATTATTGAGTTGGGGTCGCCTCGGAACACCATGGAAGTCCAACGCCTTATAGGGAAGCTGGAGAGGCTGAGCAGGTTCCTCTACCGGGCTGGAGAGAAGTGCTCACCTTTTTTCAAAGCGCTGGGGGGAAATCAGAAATTTGAATTTTCGGAGGAGTACGAGGAAGCCTTCCAAGACTTGAAGAGGCAGCTGACCCAGGCTCCGCTGCTCCAGGGACCAAAGGAGGGGGAAGATCTATCCCTGTACCTTGGGGTCGGGGCCGAGGCCTTGCGCTCTGTCCTGGTCTGGGAAGAGGGCAAGAAACAACTACCCTTCTATTACGTAAGCAGGGTCTTAAGAAAGGCGGAGATCCGATACCCGATTTTAGAGAAGTTAGCCTTCGCCCTGGTCATCTCGGCCCGAAGGCTCCCTCTGTATTTACGGGCACACTATCCGGGTGGTGACTAACCATCCCCTCCGCAACATCTTCGAGGGGGTGGAGCATTCCGGAAGGCTAGCAAAGTGGTCGGTAAAGTTGAGAAAGTTTGACATCTCCTTTGTCCCTCGCCTCTCGATTAAGGGCCATACAATGACCGACTTCCTAGCCGACTATGTAGTTGAAGTGGCGGAGGCCGAGCTCACCCACCCAGTTCCGTGGAGGGTTAAGGTGGATGACGCGTCGGGGAGGCACTCTTTGGGTGCAGGAGTGATCTTGGAGAGTCCGCATGGGACAAGGATCGAGCAAACTGTTGTTGTTCATTTTCCCATCACCAACAATCAAGCGGAGTATGAGGCAGTGATCGCATGGCTTTGGCTGGCCAGGGAGCTGGGAGTGCAGAACGTGGAGGTGCTAACGGACTCCATGGTGGTGTCTTCCCATATCAATGGTGAGTCCAAGGTAAGGGAGCCTACCCTCCAGCTATACCTGACCAAGGTAAAGGGAGTTATCAGCATGTTCCAAACATTCTCCATTCGGCACGTGCCGCGGGAGGAGAACGAGCAGGTAGATCAATTGTCCAAGCATGGACCCCGGGTGGGGGGGACCATCACCGACCTTTTTTGCCCCTCTATCGAAGGAGAGCTGATGGAGGTAGACCAACACCCTTCGTGGATGGACCACTTCACTGCCTTCTTGTCCACAGGTGAGTTCCCGGAAGGCCTGGACAAGAAGCGTTTCCAGGACAAGACGACATACTATCTTTTGCGCGACGGGAAGTTGTATCAGAAGATCCTCTCAGGGCTTCTGGCACGTTGCATGGCGGAGGAGGTCCCGAGGATCTTGGACGAGGTTCACTCTGGCGAGTGCGGGAGTCACTCAGGGAGCAGAACCCAGGAAGGGAGGATTGTAAGGCAAGGATATTTTTGGCCGACCCTGGGTCAGGATGCCGCCGAGTTTGCGAAGAAGTGCAATAAGTGCCAACTGTTCGGTCCGCTCCAGCTACTACCAGCTCAAAGACTAAGGAGCATCACTGCGCCTTGACCCTCCGCCATTTGGGGGATAGACCTCGTAGGGACCTTCTCTCAGGCCAGTGGGCAGAGGAAGTTCTTATTGGTGATGATAAATTATTTCTCTAAGTGGTTGGAGGTGAAGGAGTTGACCAAGGTGACCTCCCAGGTGGTTCAGAATTTTGTGTGGGGAGAGATCATCTGTCGGTATGGGTTGCCTCAAGCCATTGTCACGGACAATGGGCCGCAGTTTGCCAGCGCCGAGTTTATCAGTTTCTGTGGACAGCTTGGGATTGATCTCAGGTTCGCGTTGGTCCATCACCCCAAGAGCAACAGGCAGGTGGATGCGGCGAATAAGATCATTGTGAACTTACTGAAAAAGAAGGTGGAGAACTTGAAGGGGAGCTGGGTGGAGCAGCTCCCTTCGATCCTGTGGGCCCTTAGAACTACTCCCAATACGGCCATAGGAGAGACCCCATTCAAGCTCTCCCACTGCTGTGAGGTTGTACTCCCAATAGAGTTTGAGGTCCGGACACCTCGGGTAGTCGAGGCGGAAGAAGGAAGAGAGGAATGGAGAACCGAGAACGAGGGCGAGCTACTACTCTCCTTGGATCTAGCGGAGGAACTTCGAGATGTGGCCGTTGTTAGGCAGGAAGAAGTTAAGCGGTGGATGACCAAGTATTTTGACAAGCATGTTATGGTCAAGCAGTTCACGGAATGAGACTTGGTACTCAAGAAGATAGATGCCGCATGAAGATCAGCAGCCATGGGGAAGCTCAACCCAAACTGGGAAGGTCCATACATTGTTAAAGAGGTATTGAGGTCAGGGGGGTATCACCTCCAGAATGTGGAGGGCGAGACCCTCAGTCACACCTGGAGCGGTGATGACTTGAATCGTTTCTACCCGTGAAAAAGTGCGTAACATCCTCTTTTATAAATATGAGATATCGTGGCTTTTCAGATCTTTTTGCAATAATTTGTGGCAGGTGATGTTCATGAAATAGACCCCGAGAAGATCCCGCTGCCAGACTCCCACTAGCTGACAGGGCTGGATGTCACTCAAGAGTCTACCCAGACCCCGAGAAAATCCCGCTGCCAGACTCTCACTAGCTGGCAAGGACTGGATATCACATGAGAGAGTTTACCCAGACCCTGGGAAGATCCCGCTGTCAGGATCCCGCTAGCTGGCAGGGCTGAATGTCACTCGAGAGAGTCTGCTCCATATCCCGAGAAGATCCCGCTGCCAGGCTCCCGGTAGCTGGAAGGGCTGGATGTCACTCGAGTGCGTCTCCCAGACCCCGAGCAGATCCCGCTGTCAGGCTCTCATTAACTGGCAGGGCTGGATGTCACTCGAGAGCGTCTACCCAGACCCCGAGAAGATCCCGCTGCCAAGCTCCCGCTAGCTGACATGGCTAGATGTCACTCGAGTGAGTCTGCCCCAGACCCTGAGAAGATCCCGTTGTCAGACTCCCACTAGCTGGCAGGGCTGGATGTCACTCGAGAGAGTCTGCCCAGACCCCGAGAAGATCCCACTGTCCTGCTCCCGCTAGCTGGCAGGGCTGGAATTCACTCGTGAGAGTCTACCCCAGACCCCGAGAAGGTCCCATTGTCAGGCTCCCACTAGCTGACATGGCTGAATGTCACTCGAGAGAGTCTACCCAAACCCCTAGAAGATCCCGCTGCCAGACTCCCACTAGCTAGCAGGGTTGGATGTCACTCGAGAGAGTCTACCCAGACCCCGAGAAGATCCCGCTGTCTGGCTCCCGCTAGCTGACAGGGCTGGATGTCACTCGAGAGCGTTTCCCAAACCCTGAGCAGATCTCACTGCCAGACTCCCACTAGTTGGCAGGGCAGGATGTCACTCGAGAGCGTCTCCCAGACCCCGAGCAGATCCCGCTGCCAGGCTCACACTAACTGGCAGGGCTGGATTCCACTCGATGGAGTTTTCCCTCTGGGCATAGCCCCCTCGACATATCCCTCTCGGCAAAGACGGATCTCGCATAGCCCTCCTGGCGAGTTGGGTCTCGCCCCTCTCGACAAACCAGGTCTAGCCCCTCCTGGCGAGCTAGGTCTCGCCACTCCCAATCCAAAAATATCCTGTCCAAGCAGGCGACCCAGGTTGCGAGGATCAATTGCACGAGGCGCCCGCATGCCTCCAGGTCGGGCCAGATGGGCCCCGGTTCGCACAGGTCAAGAACTCAGGGGGCGGGCTGAAAGACGCCTAGACCTAAGTCTCGAAAGCACCGCTGGGAAGCTCTCTGGATAAAGGCGGCGGATCGCCGCTCGCAGACCAATTACCTAAGATGTTATCGATTTTCTAAACTAAGTTCCTAAGGGACGCGCGATCTCACCAGCGAGGCGTGGGTTCGGAGGCGGCGAGCAGTTAGGCTGAGCCGGGTAGCGAGTACGCAAAAGAGAGGAAAAACTACCAAAAGCATTAGACAGTTTGAAAAAAGAAACTGTATTATTATTCATAAAAGGTTACAAGGATGAGGCTCAACCTGCATTTACATGGTGGCAAGGGAAAAGAAAGTACATAATACAAAAAGAAAGAAATGCGGCGCGGGGGTTTAGCAAGGCGAGCTCTCGGGTGGCGAGCTCTCCCAAAGGGGTTGGAAGGACTCGTCGCCTAGCTTCGATACCAGAAGGAACTGCTCTGGTACCACATCGCTCGCCGAGAGCCCCGCGCTCTCGCTCGTCACTAAGCCGACCCGCTGCATTGTCTGGAGAGTGTACATTGCGGTCTTGGCGGCGTTCTTCTGCATCATCTCTTCCAGATCGAAGTCGGAGTAGTGGGCGAGCCGGCAGCTGCTGGTGCAGTGCGGCGGTTGAGCAGAAGCTTCCAGCCCGCGCACCCTCGCCTGCAACGCCTCATTGTCCTTCTGGAGGGTGACAATTTGAAGGCCGAGGCGTTGGGCCGTCGCCGCGTCCTGCGAAATGAAGCAAAAGAAACATGAGTTAGTGGATGCGATCTAAAGGAGGGCATCTTGTTCGAGTTTCGGGACTTACCACCCCCCCGGTATTCGGCGAGAATAGCGTCGGCCTTATCCGCCCGCTTCCTTTGCTGCTCCGCCTCCTCCTGCGCAAGGCGGCGCGCCTCCTCCTTGTCATTGGCGAGCTTCTGAAGCGAGGTGGAGTTCCGCTCCATCTGCATGCACCAGCGGCCTACCATATGGGCCAGCTCCAGGCCGCGTAGCTGGGCCCACGCGCTCTCGTGGACGAGTGCCCGCGTGGATTCTTGGTCGTAGACCGCGGCATCCTCCCGCGCGTATAGGCCGAAAGAGAAGGCATAGGCCTCCCCGCTGGTGGCGTCCTGCTCCAACCATCTCGGCAGCAGGGTGGAGATCGACTCCTGGTTCTCCCCTTGATCCCATTGAAGGAGGGGTTTGCTGAGCTCATCCAAGTGTCGCTCGCCGTAGCCGAAGTTGCGGGGTGCCCTCGGCACGGGTCTGTCGTCGGACTCCTGCTCTCGCGCCCTGGAGGTGTCGGTCGCCTCGCTGGTAGGACCACCGGTCGAGGCGCCCGGAGTGACAGCCGCTTCAGGCTGTTGGCCCGACAACCCTTGACTCCGGCCGCGAATCTCAGAAAATCTTTGTGCGTTTGGTTGTATCTCTCTCCCTTCTCTTGTAGTAACTTCGCTCTTGATTGCTTGGTTGTTGGATTGATGACCAAGAACTTGATTTACTTAATGATTTCAGCATGTCTATGTGTTGACATATTTTTGTTCTTGATTGTGTTGGTGCGCTTCCATCCTTTGTGTTCTTGACGTTATAACGCCGTCCTAACAATTGTTAGGAGCGTGTGTGGCGAAGAGGTGACTTCGACCCTCACTGGTTTGTCCATCCTCCTCATTACACGCTTGAGTAATCCACCCAAGCGACGCGGTGAAGACGACCCGCATTAGTTTTATTTGTGTTAAAATTAGGAAACCAAAAATCAAAAGCCTTTGTTACGTTGGCACTTGCAATCCCTCTTTCAATAGTGAAGTCACACTCCCTACTTGCACTTCTCGAGAGATCGATATCCGGGGATTCAACTCCTCAAATCTATTACTTGACTACAATCGGTACTCTTGCCGAAAGTGCCCATCATCCACCTCCTTTCTTTCGTCCATTTTCTTCTTGTTCTCACATGCCTCAACATCAGTATTTTGAATCTTCTTGTTTCATTTGCTCCTAGGCTGCATGCTTCAAAACGACAACAATCGTCAATAATAACAAATGAAGAAGGTTTACGTGTATGTACATCCGTAGAAACAGTAGTCATAGAGGATGGGTTTAATTGGTACACCTCCTTAGATGGTAAAGAAGCGTGATCTTCAGAAATATGCAGTGTGGCCCCAATAGTTCTAAAAAATGGGTGCCAAAAATTGGTGGAGACTCATTTTCCATGGACCCCATGATTTGAAAATTGGTGACCACAGGCTCACCATCCAGTACAACCTTAACGTTGGACGCCTCTCCTTCGGTCTCGATAATGCTCCCATTGGCGAGGGCCAACGACATCCGATCATCCACATTAAAAGTGAGCTGAAATTTTTCTACATCATGTAATGCTATGATGTTGCGTGACGACCCGGTATCACAGAGAGCAGTAGTTTCTACATTATTTATCTCACAGTTCATTAATATCTCCCCCCAGCTCATGTTCATGAGTAGGCAATGACCGTTTTACCCGGCTCCTTGGGGGTTTTTTCAGTGGTGCTTGCAAGAGCACCCTGAGTTCGTTCAATGATCGCTTGGGTCAATTGCCCCATTTTGATTTCTAAATTTCTCATGGAGGCAATTTGATTTGTCATTGAGATTTGAGCCATCTCCATGATTTTTCCATCATTTCTTCAAAACTACTTTTCTTTTGTACCAGAGCAGGTTGGGAATTGTTATAAGATTGAGGTGGTCGTGGTTGGCTGCTGAAAGTCTGCCCATCATATTGATGTTGACCCGGTTGCCATCTTTGGACAGGAGTATTTTGATTCCACGAAAAATTCGGGTGATTTTTCACCCCCAGGGTTATAGCTATTAGAATAAGGATAGGATCAATTTTGGTTGCCTACAAATCTAACTGTTCCATCTAAATAAACATTATTAAGTTCAAAAGTAGGCTCATCAGAGGGCCATTCATATGCATGATGCCATGAACGAAGCGGAGATTGGTGTTGTCCTCTTCAATATGGAGATGTTTTCAGCATGAGGAGCAAGAGAATAAGCTTGCTGCATTTGGGTCCCAACTTTGTATAGACCCTCCGTTCTCCTCGAAGTATTACGCCCTGCTGTCCAATAAGTACCATGTGATGAGATGTCTTGTAGAATTCCAAACGCTTCCTCAGGAGTACTGTTCATGAGAGTTCCTCCTGCAACAACATCGATAGTAGCCCTGTAATGTGAGTCAAGTGAGAAGTAAAAAATCTCGACCAGATGCCACTGTTGGTACTCTTGCTTAGAGCATGTTCGTAGAAGATCGGTGAAGCGCTCCCAGGCTTCATACAATGCTTCCTGACCGACTTGATGGAATGTTGTTATATCCCGCCATGTGCTAACAATCTTATCAGTTTGGTGAAACTTTCCCAGGAATTTCATCGACAGTGCTTCCGACATGGCCGTTGTTCTTGGAGTAATCGTGTGTAGCTCCACCTTTGCTTTGTCTCAAAGAGAGAACTGGAAGAGCCTCAATTTCACCATGTCATCTATTATTCCTGCATAACGAAATGTAGGGCTGATATCGAGTCAAGTTCGAGCGATTTTGACTCGGCTCGAAATCAAATTTTTCGACTCGAAATCGACTCGAACTCGAAATTGATTCGACTCCGAGCCGGCTCGACTCAAAATCGATTCGACTCCGAGCTGGCTCGAATCAATTTCGAGTCGGCTCGAAATAATATTTTTTTATTTAAAAAATTTATTACAGATTTATACATAATAGTAAATAGTGTTAAATAATTTTATTTAATGAACTATAAAGAGTTTAAGTCTTTAAGAGCATCATCAAGGAATTTTTTTTAAAATCACAATAAATTGGAGATGCCACGTTAAGTAGTTGATCATTTAAAATTTATATTGCTTGAATTTTATAAGAAAAATTATTATTATATATAACTTATACATTTCAGAACAATTATTTTCCAAATAACTAGGCAAGAAAAATCCACATACCAAATAAAAATGACTCAAATCCCGTAATAAAGAAATTAAAAATTAAACAACTTCCCAAATAGAAATATTTGTCTAAAAGTATCACAAAATAACAAAATAAACAGTTCATACTCCATACTTCATATGATATAAGTAGCTCAATATAAATCCATAAACATTAAACAGTCCAACAAAATTCATAAAAGTCCATATTAGATAATCACTCCCAAAAAATATTAAGTTTTGAGTTGATTGTGCTATGAAGGTCTAGACTCTAAAATATGATATCCGCTTCTGCTCCTTAATCTATAAAAAATACAAAAGTTAGTAAATCATAACAGGGCAATCAATTTTAAAATTCTAAGTTTATAGAATAACAATATTGCTACAACTTTTACACTGCCAGCATAGAAGCTATGGAAAACTAAAGTTCAAGTGGTTAGATTATTAACTTCTCCAGCTTTTGAGTCAAATTAATCACCATTGATTTACAACATGACATGACAAATTTCTTATCAAAATGCAATTGCATACTCAAAAGTCAAAACTTCAGCAGACTAAGCAGTAGCTTCTACTTCTTATAGAGATATATCTCAACTTTTGACTAAAAGATATGGAACAGATCAGTTCCTTATAAAAAATAAACTTCCACAAGAAAAGAAAACTTAAAAAAGTCCAGCTAATGTCTATAAAAAGGGCTATATTTCAAGAACCAATAAAGAGTATAACACTATAGCTTCCGATGTTGATCAATACAAAAGCGGAATCACCTAAAATTCACATAATATTTCCAAAATATGTTGACTAAAGGATATGAAAGCATGACAACCAAAATTAAAAACAATAAAACTGAAGTACAACAAAGTGATTAGTGAACACCTTCTATAATCGCTTCCCAAACATCACTCCAAAGATACAATAGCTTTGTAGGGTAGGAGTTGATAACGCAGCAAACCTGTTACCAATCATGATGATAGTAGACATATATGTATTATTAGAAGATTTGCATAAAGCATTGGCAAGTGCAATAAAAATAATATTTCACAAGTAAATTATGATATCATATTTAAAATTATCAGTACAGGACTACAAGTTCAGTATAAAATGCAGACAGGATACCTGCAAATATGAGAAGTACAGCTCAAGTTGAAGGTAACTTAAATAACTCGAAATTATCTAAACAGTCGAAAAGAGAATACCTTAATGTATATCTAACTATTAGTAGAAGTCCCGATGATCTCATCTGGTAGAGAACTTGTTAAATCATCCACATCAAGCTGTGATTGCAAAACACAAATCAGGATTAAACAATTTAATCGAGGACTAATTAAACCTTTCATGAGTAATAAATAAAAGTACTTATATTGGCACGATGCTTATATTGAGAACGAATCCAATTTGAAGAACACACTGGAGCATTCACTGTTTTGGGATTTAGAGCACTTCTATAATCATCAAGTACTCTCCCTCCAGTACTAAAAGCTGATTCGGAAGCCACAATTGTGATAGGTATTGTGAGAATATCCTTTGCCATCTTAGAGAGATTCACATATTTCATTGAACATACTTTCCACCATTCTAAGACATCAAATTTATCTCTACTCTTAAGAGGAGGTTGTACCGGTGCTTCCTCTAGATACATTTCAAGTTCATTTTTAAGGGGTTGCGTCAAAAAGCTAGAACTCAAGAAATCATCAAAGCCAAGAAGAACAGAATTTGTTATAAGTTGTTGATAAGTTGTTGCACTTGAAATTCCCATAACTTTCACTCTGCTTGAAGAGGATGATTCAGAACTGATAATTGTAGTGTTATGTTCGGTGCTACCGCTATCACAATAAGTGGAAAAAAGCTCAAAGAGGCTATCTTTTACCGCATTCACTTTTCGAACTGTTTCATAATTATTGTACAATTTATTGAAAGCATGAGTGATGAACAACAACTTTCTTCGAGGATCAAGAATAATAGCAAGAGACATAAGTAAACTGCAATCACTCCAATATTTGTCAAATTTGATTTTCATTGGTTTGACCATGACACGTACAAACTCATCATTAGATGTTGAAGATTTGTCCAATACTTCTTTGATAGCAATCAATGCAGGCAAAAATAAGTTGCATGTTGGATAAGAAGTTCCTGAAAATAACTTTGTTGCAGATTCAAAGACTTCTAAAATATTCTTAATTTTATCAAACTTTTATTACGCTTCTTCAGGAAAGTCCCACACCAAACCTTTATCTTTTCTAAAGAAATCATGAATGACAAATCTAAAATGATAAGCACTATCAAGCATGTAATATGTACTATTCCACCTTGTTCTCACATCTGAAGAAAGTTCTCGTGATGCAGAAACTCCTAATAATTTGGCTGACTCAGCAAATGATTTAAGGCGTGAAGGTGACTTCCTTATGTATCCCACAGCTTCTCTATTATGCTAATCAATGAAGAAATCTCTTTTAAACCATCTTGCACAAGAATGTTGAGTATGTGAGCACAACATCTAACATGAAACACTTTGCCACCTAAATATAAGCGATTGGAACTTGCAAAACTTTGTTGTAAATGCCTTGCAGCTATATCATTTGCAGATGCATTGTCAAGAGTGATGCTCATTACCTTTTTTTGAATTCCCCACTGTAAGATTGACTCACGAATTGCATCATATATGACTTGACCGCTATGAGGCGGATCAAGGTCTAAGAAATTAATAATAGAATGTTGGAGCACCCAATCAAAATCTATAATGAACAGTAATACATAAATAACCAATAGATTGGTTAGATGTCCAACAATCGCTAGTGATTGCAACTTTATCCACCCTTTTAAGAACCTTCAAAAGCTTGTCCCTCTCAATTTCGTACAATTTCATGCAGTCATTCTTCATCGTATGTCTTGAAATTTTTTACATGATTAGGATTTAGAGTTTTAGAGTAGACATTAAAAAATGGTTGCTCAACAATTGAGAATGGAAGTTTAGCAGTAATTATAAACTTGGCTAGCAATTGCCTAATGCTAACCGAGTCATAAGATCCAGACACACAAATGGGAGGCATTTGAATATCGTCCTCTACCATATTAACTCTTTCTTGATTGAACGTGGTTTGATTTTTCTTAACCTGGATAAGCTTATAACAGGTTTTAATATGTCTTGCACAATTTGAGGTGGATCCAGACAATTGATACTTGTATGTTTTGAAGCAATGTTTACATTGCCGTTTGGAGATAATATTTCCACTTCTATCCTTCATTTTTTCAACTTTGAAGTGCTCCCACACTTCACTTCTTTTTCTTTTTCCTTTGTTGTCCTTCTCAACTTCTGTAGATTGTTGGCCTAATGAAGGCTCAGTGGGAGTGAGAATAGTGGAGATGATTGCAACTTCCACATCTCTAAGATTAAGATCAGTGATGATTGCATTTGCGTCGGGATTTATGAATTCATCATCCTCCACCGGTGAGGATGACGAGTCACTATAATTCTCTATTAAATTCATAATATCTGAATAAATAAAGATTTGGTAAATTATTCAAAAAAATCATAAATATGAACAAGTTTTTGTTTAACTATGTATAAAAATCAACAAGACTACAAAGCTCTAAGACAACTATGATTGACTGTGAAAATAGTAATAATATTCATATTTGAAAAAATAGTCACAATATGGCTCATCTATTGAATTAATAATATCCATATCTGAAAAAAATTGTTAATATTATAAAAAAGAACAAGTTTTTGTTTAACTACTAAGTTTAGAACAATGAAAATCTACCGAAATTGCACAAATTAACAACAATATAAAGTGTTTCTGATTCATATTTTAGCACTAACATTGCAATAACCTTTTAGCCATAGAAGGAACGATTGAACATTTATGAATAGAATGGTTTGCCCAAGAAGGAATTAAGGTGCAGAACAATGCAAAGTGAAAAAATGAGCTTTGTTGGTTACAGAATCAATTACCAAGTTCGAGCTTCAAGTAATCAAGTCCTTGTCAACAACGAGTATAGTTATACCACAATAATCGAAGATAGAACACTAAGAGTATAGTTATACCACAATATTAGAATCTTGATTAAGAAAGAGTATAAGGATCTGTCCTGGATCATCAAAATAAATTAAACAATTAATTCAGCATTTCAGCTGATAATACCAAATGAAACATATACACACTAGCATCAACGAGAGCATAGTTATACCCGATCATTAATTATATCAAATATGCCCTCACAAGCAAGATCACTGAAAAAGGAAACAATAGTTAAAAAATTTAGAAAACATAATTTGAATTAAATGTCAATCAAAGCTAACACAAAAAATAGTGAACTACTCTAACTAGAGCAGCCGAAGGTAATAGTTTAATACAGAACTGAAAAAAGGTTGGCAGATAAACAAGGACCCAATCCCATCACTCAAATAAACAATGTTAGAAATTTAAACATTTCTTGTTGGAAGATCATGATAATTTTTAGAAACCAATGCTCTAATTCAATAACAAGCATATTTAGAAGCCAACTAAAATGATACATTTGTAGAATAAAAAACTAAAATGGCACGGTGGTGGCGGTCGTAAACACATGGTAAAACCATCATTCGTTAAAGATCACTTAACAAACATCATCCGTTTGATCATAAAAGTGGATGAAGTTCTTTAGATGGATGTTAATGAATGATAATTTAACCCCCATGTTCATGAACGCCACCACCGTGCCAAACGGAGCCTTAATCTGCAACAACTTATTATATCAATAATGTTAATAACTGCATCAAGTTGTTGTATTTAAAAAAAAACGCTAAACCTGCACCAGTATACTGATAGTCCAAAAACAAATTCCTTTTTTCATTATTAATAATAGAAGGTACGATACAAACTGACTGAAATTATGAAAATAGGCTGATTAGATCCATCCTATCCAGTGATTTGTGCTCCAAAGCACAAATCTCAAAGCAGATATAACAAATAAAAAATTGCTAGGGAGAGACCGAGAGGGTTTAATGGAAATTGAATATTGCTGGAGCTGGTTATTTAATGAAAGGTCTGGAGGGTGGATATGGAACTTATTCTCCCCCATCAAAAATTTCCTCATATGTACAGTCCTCAAAACATCATAAATACCCAGGAATCGTGTTGGGGGATGTCTTTACAGTCTTAGGTGTTGCACATATTTAATGTTTCTAAATCATTCCTAAAACAGAAATAAATTATTTTTTGCAGTTTGCACTTAATCCATTTCTTCTCTAGCAAGTCATACAGAAATGCTCTGTTTCTAAATCTTTCCTAAAACATCAGACCAAGCTCGTTCACGCCTTAATCTAAACCTTACACAGCAGCTAACATGAAGAAAAGGGGGAAAATCAAAATGGAAGACAGATGGAAGAAACCTTAAGCAGAGAGGAAGAAAAGGGAGAAAATCGAAGATGGAGAGACTAAAAATAAATAAATGCATACCTTAATGACTGGAGAATCAAAAAGGAAGGTTGGTGTGCTGTCTAGGCCTACGGGAAGAATCAAAATCGGGTTGTAACTGGAAGAAATGTGGTGTTGCCGCCGTGCTGGCTTCTCGGCGTTCTCGCAACCTTGCAGTTCAAGGTCGCCGTAAAAAAGGATGGAAATCTGAAGTCCAGGAATACGGCGTGGCGCCGGGGGCCGGAGACGGAGGAATCCTTCAGCAGGAGAAGGAAGATGCTTGCAGACTTGCGGTTGAACACTTGAAATGTTGCGAAGGAACTCAGAAGTCGGGAAAAGCCGGAGAAGTCCCTGCCTTGCGAAGAAGATGAAGGGCTGAACTCTGAAGGAGGCAAGACGCTGAGCGCATTTGTCAAAACTCAAAAGCTGTAAAACCATAAATGATTTTTATTATCGAGAAAATACTGCATTGCGCCACTGCCAATATTAATGATTCACTGCTGACTGTACAGTGCACAGTTGCACATTAATGAATCCGCCGGTCCTGCGCCGGATTTCCAAAAAAAATTATTATTATTTAATATTTAAATTCGAGCCGGCTCGAAATCATAAATCGAGCGACTCGTGATTGGCTCGTAATCAACTCGAAATTAATTTCGAGTCATTTTGATTCGAGTCAAAATGATTCGAATCATTTTATTTCAATTTCGGTTCGGCTGAAAATTCGAGCGATTAACGAGCGATTATCGAGTTTCGATTATTATGCTCAGCCCTAACGAAATGTGGCGCAGATCTCAGAGAAAGTGGCTAAGTAAAGATGAGGATCTTCACTTGGCACGCCAAAGAATAGAACATTATTATGGATTATGTTCAGAATGGAAGGCTTGATCTTGAACTGATTATTTGTAATAGCCGGACCAAATCCAGGATACCCATTCCCAACAGGAGTGTATAATCTCTCATAGTTCGAGTCCTCGGTCGCACTACCTCATGCTGATCAGGAATTTGGACATTATGGGGATCGACATCCCCCCTTGGATCTGTGGCTCCGCATTATTACCATCCATTATTCAAGCTAATCGGCATTGCGCTCGCTACGTTTGCTCGATTTCAGGATCGAATGTAGCCAAATCACTAGGATTTCTCCACTGCATATAACACTTACAAACAACTGAAAATCAAATACAACAACCTTACAACTATTTTTTTAACAACAGTAACACGATCATGGCTTCACTCCCCGACAATGACGCCAAAAACTACGAAGCACGGATGTAACACCCTGACCTAGTTTAACATGAAATCAGCAGTACGACCGGCTCGCGATAAAAAGTAAATTAAGTAACAATATATAAATTGGTATAAAATAGGTAAATCAAAAGTGCTAAAAGTAAACTTACATCGGAAGTAGAGTCAGAAATATTAACTATGGGTAAAAGTATGTTTCACAATGCTAAATTCACAGAGGCAACTAAAACAAAAAAACAACTATATGAAACTGATATACTGTCATTCTGAAATAAACAGATACAACAAAACATAAGTGAAGTACAACATATACATAATGTCTCCAAATTTTAAAAAGTACAACAACAGTGGTACAACTGAACAAAACTAACGACTGTGAAAATTACGCCGCCTATCCTAAGCGAATCCCCTGACCTGAGCCACCTGTAAAAACAAGTTCCAAATAGGTCAGACCTACTGGAGAGTAAGAAAAACTACTCGCTACAACAACACTCAAGCCTTTATCCCGCTATAGTGGAGTCGGCTATATGGATCCTTTGTCGCCATTGTGCCCTATATTTTGTCATAATCTCACTAATGCCTAAGTACATCATATCTTTTTGTATAGTTTCATTCTAGTCTTTATTGGTCTACCTCTCACAATGTCTACTCTCTCCAACAACACTTTAAAAAAATATCATAAGTGCATATTACTTGAATATAAGATTTGCATAATTTTTCTAACGTTATACGTGACACCTGAGATCATGGTCTGCTGTAGAACTGACTTATCGTGTGATCTGATACACTCTTTTCTTAACTGTATCAATAGTTGATTTCTGAAGTTTTGAAGTTATATCCGTTGTAGGTTTCAACTAATTTCATTAATTTCTTAATAGCTCTTGTCACTAAGGACGACTGTGCACAACTAGAAACTGCAGTCTGAGTAGCAAAGCTGATGGTGTCCTGAACTGGGTGTCCCTCAAGTGGAACACAGACTCCTTTCTGAGGAGTTCCATATCTGTAATATGGGTCATCGACCATATGTTTGAAGTTCGAGTGGTGGCCTACTAGCCTTGAGAACACAGTGGTGTGGCTCCACCAGAATCGCGTGGGAAAACCTTCCTCGCCATTTTATGAATTAACTTAGATTAGTGTTCAGTGAGTAAACCTCGGTGTAGCGCTCTAGCTAAATGCACTGGGCTTAGAATTTTCATGACACTGAATCTACTAATTTACCCTAAGTGTATACCTATTCCTTGGTTCTGAATATAGGAACTTGCAATTTCTAAATGCGTATACCAATATGGTTAATACATGACTTAAAAAAATTATCTGAATTGTTGGACTAAAATGAGTCTAGTTTTTTACAACGGCATTTCGACGCTCGTACACGCGCCGAGGCGACATGGAGCTTCTTCCCTAAAGATCAGACCACTAAGAACTTCTACAGTCCTTTGCTCCAACAACTACCAAAAATCTAAAATCCAACGGTGTACAACCTCGGGCTTGCGAGAGGACCTCGAAAGCGCGAGATAGACGAGGCAGGGTGAGTGGAATTGATGCGCGAGTGGGACCATGTGGTCCACTCGCAGTTGGAGAGATAAGAGGTCCCTACAGTAGGCGAGACGCCCCTCCTAAGGGCGCGAGAAGGCCTTTGGCCGCAAGAAGGACTCACGACGTCTAAAGTAGGCGAGACAGGAGGAAGGTTCGTCTCGCCGATAGTTTCTCCCTCACTCGTCTTACAAAAAGGCCATTTTTGACATTTCTATGCCCAAGGGTGTTTTTACTGTTCTACCCCGGGTAATTTTACCCTTTTGCCCTTAGTGGTCTGCATATAACTCCTCAGAACAGCGGAGTTTGGCTCTTGGCAGACCCAATCAGGGGTATTCTGGTATTTTCAGGTCAACCCAGTATGGTTATTTGCAGATCCACAACTCAGAAAACTATAAATAGACCCATAAGGGCTCCTTAGAAAGCAAGCTCTCATTATCCTCCAAATCTCTAGTGCTTTCTGAGAAGCTCCTAACACAACTTTTGGCTTTGGAGGGGAAGCTCTCAGAGATCTTCCGTGTGTGAGGTGAGACCTCCCTGCTGAGACTTTGGGTCAGTCTTAGGTCCTTTGCAACTAGTCGAGGGTCGGGGCTCGAGAGAAGTAGGTGTTGGATGCACCCCTCTTTTTGAACTCCCGTTGAGGTCAATTTTGACTTCAACAAACGGTAACCCTAATTTAAGCATTTTCTGTTGGGTTTCTCTATGAGGATGACACAACACTTGTGCACGCAGCGGAAAGGTAAAACATCAAGAAAACCCAAAAGAAATGAGATCGGGCCATAATAGTTGAATCAAGAAGTTAACATACAAGTATGCAAAATTACCTCGGTGGCGTTGAGTCACAACTTAACGGAGATGCTCCAAACTTTGTATTCTTGCTGGTGGCGAGTTGTACGTGGAATAATATCCACGTCACTGCAGAAATCCACACGAGCGCGAGAACGCCGATCTTTCCGTCGCACGGAAAATCGGGAAGGAGAAAGACCGCACCTTGCTTTCCCACGGACTGTTAGGTCCGCGCCAGGGATTGCAGCGCCAGCGACGATCGCCGGAGAGAAGGAAGTCAACGGAGCGAGCACGGCGGCGGAACCCTTCCGTCGGCGGGATTCGGGATCGGCGGAACGATCGCGGAACGGAACTCTTCCGTCGCGGGTTTCTATCAGCCGATCGAGTAATCGAATGATATGATCGTCTGTTATCCCAAAACCCTAAGTATCCCTTTTATACCGAAGGCATAAATAGACTTAGGTTTATCGCTATCCGCAGACCACCCAAGAATAAGGGTTCCAGAATCGGCGAGAATCACCAGCCGATCGGTGAGAATCGATCGTCGAGAATCACTAAGGATCGACGAGTATCGGCTAGGATCGGCGAGAACCAGTCAGCGAGAATCGGTCGGCGAGAATCACCAACAGATTCGGCGAGAATCAATCGGCGAGAATGCCCGATGATTCACGTCGAATCGTAGGTTGACGATTCTCGTCGATCGTTGAGAATCACCGACGATACACGTCGAACAGGGTCGACGATTCTCGTCGATCGGCGAGAATCAGAGTACACTACTCGACGATTCTCGTCGATCGACGAGAATCCGAGCACCAATCCACCAAGGCAACACTTTGCCCAACCCGACTCTCTTTAAGGCAACACTTTGCCCACAACCCCATTCAGGTCGGTGATTGACAACCTTTACCAACACAGTCAATCATCCAACTTCTCCACATCTCTTATGTGCGACCCTGCAGGCTCATATCGCGTTGGCAGTGAGATTACATGTTTGACCACTTCTAGATCACCATGGTAACTCCAACATTTTCCTCTTTAGGGTTGATTTCAGATTGGAGAAGACCTAGTTCCTCGATTCCAAATTTGGGCAAGAAAAATGAAGGGTAAACATAGTTGAGTAACAAACATGACGATTTTCACAAAAGAAAGAAGAATAAAGAGGAACGATACTCACTGGAACCAAATATGGTGCTTTCAGAAATTCTTCCCGCCGGTTAGGGTTGAAGATCTACCTCTAACAGTGCTAGGGAGGAAGGGGAGGGCCGGCTAGGGCTGCTGGGGAGAAAGGAGAAGTGACTGCTGGCCTCCGGCACTGGATTCCGGCGAAGGAAGGTCGGCGCTGCTTCCCCGACCAAGCGGCTGCGAGCGGATACGAGAGTGCGAGAATGCGAAAAGAAGGAAAAGACACCGACTGCAAGACTTACGCGATCTAAACGGGGGGAAGGGGCGGGTTATATTACGGTTATAATAACCGTGAACCGGCTATTGAGGGAAAAACTCTTTTATTTTAAAATTAATCATAAAGAATAATATTATATATTTGTTTGAAGTTCACGAGTACGGATTCTCTTACAAAATGCAACGCGCATGCACAAATAAATCGTCGCGACCACTACGAACTATCAACAATTACATGTCGGCTCACTAATAACTGCTCGACACACATAATAAGCTAAATAAAATTGATTATTACCTCAAAAAATGTTCGAGTCGTCTAATTTTACGCTCGATCAGGCCCTGGAATTAAAATTATACGCAACGTAAGTTTTGGATGTTACAACAGATACTTCCCCGAAGACAGCGTACCCGTACCTGATACATATCCGGTACCGGTACGCACCCGATACTCGACCGATACACCTATGTGGACAAACTTAGACTTAGCACATCATTTTGCATATTGCGACAAAAGTATGTTTTTTATAGTAAACAAAAGTTGGCTTTATGTTAGGAAGCATTGATACGTCCAATTAATTTGTGTATCTGTTCTGAGTATGTTTTTGGTACGGGTACGTTTTTGTTACAAGTACATGCATTGAATGTGTTGATACGATGAAAGTTATTAACAAAACAACTAACTTGTCTATAGACTAACCAGAGATTGAAGATGTGATCTCCAGCAATGAAGTCGATCTCCAACAATGAAGAAAAAAAAGACTGCCGAGTATAATTAAGTTTAATTTTATCTCTTTTGGTTAAACATACACGATGTTATGTGAGTGCTCAGCCAATATATGCACTCCCCAAAAGCCCGTCATGTTGATGTTGTTCATCGTATCCTAAGATTCCTCAAGTCCTCACCTGGGAGAGGAATCCTTTTTTTCCAAACGATGAGCTGACTATATATGTTAACATTGATGCAGACTGGGTTGGATCTGTAGAAATGGAGAAAGCCAACCTTGTATATATGTCCACTTGGTTCAAATACAAAGAATGAGTACAAATATATAGATGAGAGAAAGAGAGAGGAAAGTCCTATACACAATGTGGGACTAAAGAGAGGAGAGAAAAACAATAAATGCTATAAAATGGGCTTAGTTTAAATGGGCTTTTCTAACACTCCCCCGCAAGCTGGAGCGTATAGGTCATATGCACCCAGCTTGGACAAACACTGGTAGAATAGGGTACTTGATAAGGCCTTTGTGAGGATGTCGGCAACTTGATCAGTTCCTGGAACATGCTTCAATTCAAGTTTCTTCAATTGAACCTTCTCACGAACAAAGTGACAGTCAACTTCGATATGTTTTGTGCGCTCATGAAACACCGGATTCTTTGCTATGTGTATGGCGGCTTGACTATCACAAAATAGAACAACAGAGGAGGGGAGTTTTACTCCCAGATCAGTAAGGAGACTTTCAAGCCATGTGAGTTCTGAGACAACCGAGGCCATCGATCGGTATTCAGCTTCTGCAGAGGAACGAGCTACCACAGCTTGTTTCTTACTTTTCCATGTAATAAGATAACCACCAAAATAAGTACAGAACCCAATTGTTGACCTCCGATTGTCCAGGGAACCCGCATAATCGGCATCAGAATAGACAACCAATGCGGGAGCAGAGTCGGAGGTTTTGTAAACCAGCCCTTGACCCGGAGCTCCCTTAAGGTATCGGAGAATCCGTTCAATCGCCTGGAGATGAGAAGCCCGGGGGGCATGCATGAATCGACTGACAACCCCAACTGCAAACGATATATCCGGCCTCGTGACCGTTAGATAGATCAACTTTCCCACAAGGCGTCGATAGTATTCCGGATTCGGAAGCAGCAAATCGTCATCCGAAGCATGAGCGCACAGTTTGTGATTTGCCTCCATCGGGGTACAAGCTGGCTTGCAACCAGACTGACCAGCATCTTTGAGAAGATCGAGGCAGTGCTTTCGTTGGGAGAGCACCAACCCGTCCGGCCGCCGTGCGATCTCGAGACCAAGGAAGTAGCGGAGGTTCCCCAGGTCTTTAGTCTGAAAAACAGTGCTCAGATGTTGTTTGACCTCTTGAATCCCCTTTGAGTCATCCCAGTGAGAAGGATGTCATCAACATAAACCAACAGAAGGACGGTGCCAGTGGCCCGGTGTCGGGTAAAAAGGGAGAAATCTGCAGAACTCCGAGTGAACCCCATGTCTCGAACCACCTTGCTGAACTTGTCAAACCATGCCCGAGGGGACTGTTTGATACCATAAATGGACTTTTTGAGAAGACATTCCCGAGACTCCCCCGTGGTCTCAAACCCGGACGGTTGGCGCATGTAGACGGTTTCCTGAAGGTCGCCATTCAAAAAGGCGTTCTTGATATCGAGCTGATGAAGGGGCCAGTGGCGGTGCACCGCGACGGAGAGAAGAACGCGGACAGTGTTGATCTTGGCCACCAGAGAGAAGGTTTCCTCATAGTCGAGGCCCTCCTGTTGTGTGAAGCCACGGGCCATAAGACGGGCATTCAGTCGGGCAATAGTGCCATCCGGAGCATGCTTGATGACGAACACCCATTTACACCCAACAGGGTGCTGACCGGGAGGTAAGGGAACCAAGACCCAGGTCTGGTTGGCCCAGAGGGCCGTCATTTCTTCGTCCATGACAGCCCGCCAGCCAGGATAGTGAAGCGCCTCCTGCAAAGAGTTAGGGACTGAAACAGAGGATAATGAGGTGGCAAAGTGAAGAAGAGAGGGAGAGAGGCGATGGAGAGAGACGTAATTCGCCATTGGATGAGCGGTAGAGGCGGGAGCTGGAGCAGCAGGGAGCAGAGCACCAGAGGTCGAAGCCGACGACAGAGGGGCAACGGGATGAGGAGAGCGACGAGAATAGATCCGGATAACCGGTGGTGGTGGACGGACATGAGGTTGGGAAGGAGGAGAGGATGAGGAGTGAGGAGAAGGAATGACAGGACGAACGACGGGATCTGGACTCGGAGCGACATCCAGATCAGGGTAGAATGGAATATCTTCACGGAAAGTCACGTCAGCCGAGACAGTAACCTTGCGGGTAGCAGACGAATGACATACATAACCCTTTTGAGTGCGCGAGGAGCCCACAAAGATATGCTTGGCGGCACGAGAATCCAACTTGTCCGTGGAGGGACCAAGATGGTGAATGTAGCAGGTACACCCAAACACCCGTGGAGGAACGGGAAAAGGCGGAGTAGTGGGAAAGAGGAGACTGAAGGGAATAGCATACTGGAGAATGGAAGAAGGGAGGCGGTTGATGAGAAAGCCAACCTTGTATATATGTCCACTTGGTTCAAATACAAAGAATGAGTACAAATATATAGATGAGAGAAAGAGAGAGGAAAGTTCTATACACAATGTGGGACTAAAGAGAGGAGAGAAAAACAATAAATGCTATAAAATGGGCTTAGTTTAAATAGGCTTTTCTAACAGGATCGATTGAGGATCGACGGTTCATGTTAGGATATTGCACTATGTTGGGTGAAAATTTTGTTACCCGGAGGTGCAAAAAATAGCATGTGGTCGCCAAATGTAATGTTGTGGCTGAGTTTAGGGCATGTCTCATGAGATCTGTGAAGGACTATGGATCCTCACCATCTTGAAAATTTTTGGTCTTAAAAGAAATGAATCCATCAGACTGTACTGTGATAACATGATTGCCATTAGAATTGCTCACAACCCAGTGCAACACGACCATTCAAAACACATTGAGATGGACAGACACCTCATGACAAAAAATATAGACAAAGGCATTGCCAAAGGCATTGCGGCTACTCCGCTTGTATAATCTGAACAACAATTGACAAACATCCTCACAAAGTGATTATGCACAATTTTCTTTAGAGAGCTTGTTGGCAAGTTTGACATGGTTGACATCGCACACCTAACTTGTGGGAGGTGTTGAGATTATATTATATGTATTATTATATTAATGCTTTTGTGTGAGGTGGTTGTAGTCCCATATTGTCTGTTATGCTTTAAGAGTCCCACATTGTCTTTAGATTATACTTTCACCCTTATTATATTGCATAATGTACATTTATCTCGGTATGCTGATCCTGAAAGCTTACATATACAATTCAAGTCTATAGTGAGTTCCAAGAAAAATAAAAATGTATGAAAAAATTCTTAGTAGCTAACTGTAGCTTAGTGGACTTGTTTAAAAAAATTAGTAGCTAAGTGTAGCTAAGTGAAATTACAAAAAAAATTGTAGCTAACTATAGCTAAGTGGATTTGCAAAAAATTTTTAAAGTAGCTAATTAAAGCTAAGTGAATTTGCAGGAAAAAAATTAGAGCAGCTAATTATAACTAAGTGATAAAATAAGGTGAAAAAATTTAACTAACTATAGCTAGCTGGCCAACTATAGAGGGTCTGAATACTTTAAATATACCCTATGTAGATGAATAATATGATGAATAATATAATTACTAGTTTCCTTTCAACAATAATTTGAGGTGGTTTTTATTTCTGAAGTTATTAATTAGTTTCACAATAACTCTACTCCTCATGACTCTTAATACATTATTTTTATTCCCAATGAAAACCTCTTTTGCCAAGTATGGCATGATCCTTGCGAAAATTAAATTCATTTTCCTGGCTTGTCAATCTTGGAAATCATGCTTCTTTATTCTTTGTACATTTCCATACCACATTTTAGCTAGGAAACTTATTTTTCTACCTTCCCCATTTTCCTGTTTTTAATAACAATTCTATATTTGAAATGGGTACATTGATATTGTAAAGAGAGACCTCAAATCTTGTATATACTTCTTGAATCAATAATTACAAGTATGAATACATTTATATAGGAAAAGAGGAAGGAGAGAAATCTCAATCCAAGATGTGGGACTAATACAAAGAAAGAGGAGAAAAATGGGCCTCTAGATGGGCCCTTAAGTAGGCTTTTCTAAAACTCCCCCACAAACTGGAGCGTACAAGTCGTAGGCACCAAGCTTGGATAAAAACTGGTAGTATAGCGGCCGGGAGAGAGCTTTAGTCAGGATCTCAACAACTTGATTTGTAGCAGGAACATGTTCCAAATCTATCTTCTTTGACTGTACCTTTTCCCAGATAAAGTGACAGTCAACTTCAATATGCTTTGTGCATTCGTGAAAGACCGAATTCTTGACAATATGTATTGCTGCTTGAATGTCACAAAATAGGATCGTCGGTGATGAGAGACGAACAACTAAGTCTCCCAGAAGGCTCTCAAGCCATGTTAACTCGGAAACAACAACAGTCATAGCCCGGTACTCGGCTTCAGCAGAAGAGCGAGCAACCACAGTCTGTTTCTTGCTACGCCAGGTTATGAGATGTCCACCGAAGTAGGTACCGAAACCAGTTGTGAAACGCCTATCATCAATGGATCCTGCATAGTCAGCATCATAGTACGCGACAAGAGATAAAGATGTGGATGACTTGTACACAAACCCTTGTCCTGGAGCGATCTCGAGATATCGAAGAATGCGCTCGACATCTTAAAGATGAGATGTCCGTGGAGCATGCATAAAACGACTCACGACACGGAGAAGGGGCAGAGGAACCCGAGGTGGGGCAGGGAGAGAGGAGGAAGGAGATGACAGAGAAGAGGGCGTGACAGGTACGACAGGCCGGGGACGGGGAGGAGAGGAAGACGCGGTGGGGGAAGGTAAGTGTAAGGGCTGGTCTTCGCAGAAGGTGACATCCGCCGAGACGATCAACTTGCCATCAGAAGGAGAGTAACAAATATACCCCTTTTGAGTACGAGAGTATCTAACAAATATATATTTGGCCGCCCGTGGAGCAAGTTTGTCGGAAGGGGGGCCGAGAAGATGAACATAACAAACACACCCGAAGACCCGCGGGGTGAGAGAGGTGGGGTTGGTGGAAGGATAGAGGAGTGAGATAGGTGAGACAAAGTCAAGAATAGATGAGGGTAGGCGGTTGATGAGATGACAGGCTGTGGAGACGACAAAATTCCAATATTCGATCGGAACCTGCATTTGAAACATGAGGGACCGAGCAACATCAAGAAAATGGCGATTCTTCCGTAAGTCACCCCGTTTTGCTGAGGGGTATACACACACGAAATTTGATGGATGACGTCAAATTCGGTGCAGAGATTAGAGAAGGTGTGACCGGTATACTCGCGAGCATTATCAGTGCGGATGACTTCGAGGGGGGTGTCCAACTGCGTACGCATCTCAGTTAAAAAAACACGAAACACAGAGGTACGTTCAGTACGATCATGCAGTAAATATAGCCACATAATACGCGAGCATTCATCAATAAAGGTGACGAAATAACGAAATCCAAAGATACTGGGGATTTTATAAGGACCCCATACATCAGAATGAACTAAAGATAAAAGAGTACTACTCCTGGTACAGGCAGGGGGGAAGGAAGAATGATGATGTTTGTCGTAGATACAAGATTCACAAGAGAACTCTCGTAAAGGAACATCAGGAAGAGCCCCCTTGAGAATCAGAAGGGGAGCATGCCCAAGACGGCGATGCCAATCGACAGTGGAGACGACGGAGAGAAGAGTGGGTGGGATATCCAAGATGTAGAGCCCATTCAACAACTGCCCCTTACCAGTGATACTCCGGGTGCGACGATCCTGCTTAAGAAAAGAAGAAGTAAAAAAGGTTATGCAACAATCAAGATCGTGCGTCAGGTGACTAACAAAAAGTAAATTGAAGGGAGATCACAGAACGTGAAGAATCGAGGAAAGAGAAAGGGTCGGGGTTAGTTGGAGAGCAGCGGCACCAAAGACTGGTAGGGTGTCACTATTGGCCATAGTGATATATGGTGAATGAGTCGTCTGGAGATACTGGGGGGGGGGGGTGAAGACCCAAAATGTCCGGGCTTCCCAATGATTTCAGAAAGTGAACAGAGAGTCAATAGAGTAGTCGCAACACATTTAAGAACAGTACAATAAACTTTCAATGCAGTATTTTATTCCATCCTTTTATTTCTTCACACCGTCATACAGTCGTTTACTCGAAATCTGCTAAAAATTTACATTACTTTTCTAAACATAGTAACTTGTGACTCTCAGAAGCTTCTTCGATTCCTTTGTAGATGTTGAGCCATACCTTCTGTAACTCTTCAGATGCGAACCTTCCCCGTACGTCTGGAGTTTCACCTATTGTCTGAAAAAGAATGAATCCACTAAGGGTTAGTCATAAAAATTATGACTATGTGAGAACAGTATTTCGTGAAACAGTTATACATGCAAAAAAGGGGGATGATACCAATATGCATACAGTACTATAAAATCAAAAACTTGATTTGATTATTCTCATTACTAATCCATAAATCACCCCTTAATTTTAGTTACATAAAATGAGAAATGCTCCGGTGATGCAACTTGAATTGGGCCCCGACCCCAAAGAGCGTAAGTGTAGGCTCACCCCTACTGGTGAATCCATCAGTGGATGCCTCCACATCATCGGATTCGAAGACATCACATTTCCCCATGCAGAGTTTTAAATGAATTTTATCTTGTCGTGTAAATAGGAGTTTATAATAAAAATAATCCCCTCAGAATAAATATCACTTAATTGTTCCCTCACCCACTTTATTTATTTAGCGATATATTATCAAGGCGAAACTCATATGCACAAGCAAGTTTGTTCAAAGAGCCAAGAAATTAAATATTTCAAAATAATTGAATACTTATAATTTCAAGAAATAAAATACTCACCCTTTCCTTTCCTTTATTCATATCCTTTGCCGCATGCATGTCACGGTTATCACGGGACGTCATTCTCGAAGTTTTAAGCTTTGAGAACCACTGAAATAACATGCATCTTGATTTGGGTTGCGTCTCGTTTTACACGTAGCATGAAGCGTAAAAAAGTTGTATTGGAAAGTTAAAACAATAAACTAAATATACCAATTAAATTGCTAAAGGCCAAATCTGATTTTATACTTTGTCGGACAGCTAGAAATATATCTCAAAATTGGGTTAAAAACCAGCCCCCAAATGGACTTCCCGTCCTCTTAAACGTAATTGTCCATCAAAGCATAAAGGTTAACTTGGCTATTAACATAATCTCCCAAAAATCATCAATTAAAATCAATAATTTGGTATCCCCACAGTCTAAACAACTAAGTAGAGAGGAAATAAACTAAATCAGCCAAGAGGAGGCAGTGACCTGGAAGTAGCAGCAGGGAGGCAGCAGCTCGGGAGCAGCTACAAGGAGCGACAACAACTTTGCAGTAACAACAGCTACACAGGAGAAGCTCAGGAGCAGCTGAAACCCTAAATAAAAAACAGAGGCAGCCACTGAGGATCAGCAGAGGCAAGGCAGAGCCCCATACGCAAGGAGGTACTCGGGTACAACAGTAGAAGAAGAAAGACAGAGAAGTAATCGACCAGAAGAAGAAACCTAAAAGTAGTAGAAGGAAACAACAGCAGCCCTAGCAGAACCGTCGGTCCGGAAGAATCGACGGACACAGCTGCGTCGGCACGGGTGCACAACAACGGCAGGCACGGCTAGCTTGGCACAACAAGGTCGTCAGCATAGCAGCTTAGTGACAACGACTCCGAACACGCAGAGGCACAGGGAGAATGAAGAAGAAGCGAGACGGCAGTGCGAGAGGAGAAATTCAGTCCTCAATTTATACAGTGAAAACATCGGTTAAGCGGCAATATCGAGACAAAACACCACTCCAGGTGCCTTTTTGCCGATCCCAAACTCATTCCCAGCCAACATCTCAATCTCCAGCACAAGCATACAACCAACATATTATCAACACAGCCAACACATCATCAATACAGCCAGCACATTATCAACACAGCCAACACACCAAGCCAGCCAACCCAAAATCATCAGCCCATAAATTAATCAGCTAGCCCATAAGCACATAAACAACCCACAAAATTAAATCAGCCCATAACAAAGGCAGCAAACTCCAATAATTTAAAAGGCAACCAAAAAATATCCAAATCATCATGCAAGGAAAGAAATCATAAAATATGTGTCTTTTCATCATCGGGGATAACCTCAAAATATTTATATGAATTTTTATTTTAGGTCGTTACAAATCCTCCTCCCCCCCCCTTTAGGAGTTTTCGTCCCCGAAAACTAACATAGAAATGCCACTTTTATGGTAAATACAACTTATTTACCATAGGTATAAGCCCGCGAAAAAACTAATCTATTGGTTGGGCCTTCTTAAGGTGGTGTTGGAGTAGGTACAGGAGCAGGTACTGGTGTTATTGCAGGTGCAGGAGCAGATACTGGTGCAGCTGCAAGTGCAGACGTTGGTAATGATGCTGATGCGAATGATTCAGCAAGCATTTGATATAATTGTTGCTGCATTGGAGGTTGTGAATTGATTGCTTTATTTCGCAGTTTTGAGCAATTCTTCTTTTTGTGACCAGGCTCACGACAGTAATAACAAACGCCAATCAAGCATTTGCCTCGGTGATTTCTGCCGCACTTGACATATTTTGTCGAGTTTGCTTGAGACGTAGTACTGGTTGATGGACCAGTTTGTATTGTCTTAGCAACATCTTTTCTTTGTACTTCGCTTTGAGTTGAGATTTTCGTGGCTTTTCGTTTCCCATCTCGGTGTTTCTGCGTTTTGCCTTGATCGATTTCTACTAATCGCGCTCGTTCGACCAACTTTCCATATTCTAGGATATCCAAAGGTACGAGTAAATCGCGTATGTCGTCCTGCAGTCCCTATTGAAATTGCCTGCAACGATCTTCCTCGGTAGCCACGAGAGAATTGACATAATATGCCGACTTGGAGAATTCTGTCTCGTACTGTAACACCGACCTGGATCCTTGGACGAGCCGTAAAAATTGATCGTGTAGGACTCGTTTTTCCGATCGGGGTATGAACCAATTAGTGAATTCTTGAAGAAAATTTTTCCATGTCACAACTCTACGTCCCGTGAATTTTGTAGCGACTAAGTTGTTCCACCAACGCTTTGCGGTGCCCTCCAGTACAAATGACGCGAGTTCAACTTTCCGGTCCTCTGGGCCGCGCATGACTTGGAAGATAATTTCAATTCGTAGTATCCAATCTTTTGTTTCTAAGGGAGATAGGCCTCCAACAAATGTCGGTGGTTTTAATTACATAAACTGTTTAAGATCGAAGTCCTTTTGGCGGTATTGGAGCGTCGGAGCTTCTGCTCTTGCAGGGAGATTTGGCGGAGGGTTCATTTGATGTTGATGTGGTTGATGTGGTGAAGTATGATTTTCTTGGTGAAGTATGGGTCCTAAAGTTGCTAACATAGGAAAAACTAGCTTAAAAGCTTCTGCTATTGATAGCACGAAATCCGAAGGACGCCGAGGTTGTTGATGTCTGTTGTCACTTTTCTCGAATCTGGTGGTTGGTTGATAGTCAGGATCGTCTTGATTCTCTCGACGACGTTGGCTGCGGCGGCTAGAATAGACTTCGACAGGTTCCTATAAACGAATGTAACATCCTTAGATTGAAATGTTTTCGTACTGTTTATGTTACAACATATTCTATTGAAACCTGAATCGTCCTCTGATACCAATTTGTGAAGACCCAAAATGTCCGGGCTTCCCAATGATTTCAGAAAGTGAACTGAGAGTCAATAGAGTAGTCGCAACACATTTAAGAACAGTACAATAAACTTTCAACGCAGTATTTTATTTCATTCTTTTATTTCTTCACACCGTCATACAGTCATTTACTCGAAATCTGCTAAAAATTTACCGTAGTTTTCTGAACATAGTAATTTGTAGAGAGGAAATAAACTAAACCAGCCAAGAGGAGGAGGCAGTGGCCTGGAAGTAGCAGCAGGGAGGCAGCAGCTCGGGAGCAGCTACAAGGAGCGGCAACAACTTTACAGTGACAGCAGCTACACAGGAGAAGCTCAGGAGCAGCCGAAACCCTAAATCAAACACAGAGGCAGCCACTGAGGATCAGCAGAGGCAAAGCAGAGCCCCATACGCAAGGAGGTACTCGGGTACAGCAGTAGGAGAAGAAGAAAGACAGAGAAGTAATCGGCCAGAAGAAGAAGAAACCTAGCAGTAGTAGGAGGAAACAGCAGCAAGCCTAGCAAAACCGTCGGTCCGGAAGAATGGGCGACACAGCTGCGTAGGCACAGGAGCACAACAACGACGACACGGGTAGCTTGGCACAACAAGGTCGTCAGCACAACAGCTTAGTGATGACGACACCGAACACGCAGAGACACAAGGAGAATGAAGAAGAAGCGAGACGGCAGTGCGGGAGGAGAAATTCAATCCTCAATTTATACAGTGAAAACAGCGGCTAAGCGGCAAGATCGGGACAAAACACCACTCCAGGTGCCTTTTTGCCGATCCCAAACTCATTCCCAGCCAACATCTCAATCTCCAGCACAAGCATACAACCAGCATATTATCAATACAACCAGCACATCATCAACACAGCCAACACATTATCAACACAACCAGCACACCAAGCCAGCCATCCCAAAATCATCAGCCCATAAATTAATCAGCAAGCCCATAAGCACATAAACAACCCACAGAATTAAATCAGCCCATAACAAAGGCAGCAAACTCCAAGAATTTAAAAGGCAACCCAAAAAATATCCAAATCATCATGCAAGGAAAGAAATTGTAAAATATGTGCCTTTTCATCATCAGGGATAGCCTCAAAATATTTATACGGATTTTTATTTTAGGTCGTTACAGGGGGCTTCTGAGAGGAAATATGGTGAGTAGTGCCGGAATCGATGATCCAGCAGGGGCTATGAGAGAGACAGGTTATACCTTCCGCAGAGAAAGACGCAACCGAGCCGGAGGAGCGGCCGAGGGCACCCTGTAGCTGGTGTAGTTGGGTGCGGAGCTCAGTTATATCTTAGCGGGTAGTGGACGCCGGATCCTGGGCAAAAGCCCCAGGGGGAGCAGGAGCAACAAAGTAAGTAGCAACAAGGTGGGGAGGTAAACCATGCGTGCGGTAACAAGTAGCCTCAAGATGACCATCCCGGCCACAATATGTGCATTTCATAGAACGACCACCACGTCCTCGTCCTCGAGACGGAGGTCGGCCCCCTCAGGTCGAAGATCCACGAGCAGGAGGAGGGGTCGGAAGGAGAGGTTGTTGAAGAAGAGCTAGTGCAAATCCGGGAGGAGCCTCAGTAGGAGGCGTAACTTTAAGCAGCATTGAGCAGACATCAGACAACGAAGGAGTCGTTGTGGAAGAGAGGATCTGGGCCCAAACACTATGCAGGTGGGGAGGAACACGGAACATCATCATCGCGATGGTGACAACCTCTTTCTGGGCCCGTTGAGTAGCTAGATCAGTCGTTGGAGGCTGATGTTGAATCCAAGCCTCGGCTAGGGTCTTGGCCTGGGCAACGAAAGAGATCATATCTCCGGAAGCACCAGTGCAAAGTTCTGAAGGTCGGAGAGAATATCATATAAGTGTGGAAGACTGTTGTGCCCAGAGTAAAAGGAGTGAAGCTCCTCCCACATGGTCTTGGCCGTGTCATGATACATGGTCATTCTGTAGGGCTCGATGTCCATAGAGTTGAGGAGCCAGGACTGGACCCGACCATCATCGCGAAACCAGTCATCGGAGGGAGCAACGGGGGTAGCTCGGGTCAAGTGGTGAAGAAGACCCTTTGTCTGCAGAACACAACGGACAGAGTGAACTCATTCGACGAAATTCTGTTCCCTGTAAGAGAAATGGTAGTAATTCGTAGCTCATCACGAAGTTCAGGAGCCGCAGCAGGCGCGCGAGCAGGAGGAGGAAAGGTAGCAGCGGATTGTTCGGAAGCCATGCGGCTAGCAAAAGAGGTCGGGCGGTTAAGTAGAGAGAGGTCGGGCGGCTAGAGAAGGTGGTCGGGCGGTTAAGTAGAGAGAGGTCGGGCGGCTAGAGAAGGTGGTCGGGCGGCTAAGCAAAGGAGATCGGGCGTCTAGAGAAGGAGGTCAGGCTGCTAGAGAGAAAGAGGCCGAAGAGAGAGAGGCCGGTCGGGCTGCTAGCAAAAGAAGCCCTTGCGACTAAGCAAAGAAAAAAGGCACACGGTCTAGGCGGACACACCAGCGACCAAGAAATGTCATGACCAGGTTGCGTCTAAGAAAGGGGGAAGCAACACGGCTATATAGAAGGCGAAGCCGGCAGCGGAGAAAAGAAGGAAACTGCACGGTCACAGTGAGGCACACCGGAGACAAGAGAGGTCGCGACCAAAGATGCGGAGTCCGAAGAGAGGAAAGAGGCCACGACAATCACAAAGGTAGACCGCGCGACTAGCAAGCCGCTGTTAAGGAAACAAACCGGGCGGGAAGGGAAACAAACCGGGCGACTAGCAAGCCGCGGTTAAGGAAACAAACCGCGCGACTAGCAAGAGACAAGCAAGGCCGCGATTTAGGAGAGCAGGCCGCACAGACCGCAGCGAGCAGAACCAAACCGGGGCCCACAGTGGCGAGAGGGGAAGACTATAAAAGGAGAGGAGAAGGTGGGTGGAGCCACGGAGCGAGATGCGGGTAGGGAGAGAGAGACCGCGGAAAGGCCGCGAGTTGGACGAGAGACTGCCGGAGAGGAACTCGGGGCAGTTAGAAAACAGAGACCGCGGAGAGGGGAGCTCGGGGCGGTTAGAAAGCAGAGACCGCAGACAGAAACCCGAAACCCAAGGAGGAGACCGGCACCTCTGATACCTTGTAAAGAGAGGTCTCAAACCTTGTATATACTTCTTGAATCACTAATTACAAGTATGAATACATTTATATAGGAAAAGAAGAGAAATCCCAATCGAATATTTGAGACTAATACAAAGAAAGAAAAGAGAAAAATGGGCCCCTAGATGGGCCCTTATGTAGGCTTTTCTAACAGATATCATGGTCTTCTTAGAAGGTCGGAAGATTTTAAACTTTCTTAATTAGATTCCTTGATAGATGTTGAGTTTCTTATGATTGATGTTGTGTTCATCTACCAGTTGCTATGTTACTATTTCCGGTCTCTGACTTGAAATCATTCTGCTGTTTCTTTTCTTTGAAATTAGGTAATTTCTAACAAGATCAAGCGCTGCAAAACTGATTCACCTCCGGGGTTTGTAATATAACTCTTACGCACATTGTTCCTTCCATTACGTTATTGTCTTCTATACGCCACACATATAATCATGCAGTTCATATAAGTTCTTTTGTAATTCATGTTAATAAATGCTCTAGACACATGTGGTGCTTTATAGACTAGGCGGTTTCTGTAAATTTTAAATATTACTTACTAGAAATCTTTAAGGATGTATATTAACTTGTAACCATGTGCTTTCATTCAGAACTTTTGACTTGTACTTGATCTACCTAATAAAAAAAGGGCAGCCCAGTGCATAAAGCATCCCCGCTTAGCCAAGGTTCAGGGAAGAGTCCCACAGCAAGAATGAAATGTACACAAATCTTACCCTTCATTTTTACAAGTGGTTGCTTACAAGACTCGAACACGTGGCCTTAAGGTCATACGACAACAGCTTAACAGGTGCGCAAGGGTCCCCTTCAAAACTGGGAAAATAATAAGGAAAGATTCCAAAACTATATATTTATTCTAGAACAAGAGTAGTATATTGATAATGGATATATAACATGACAGTAAAACTCAAGTACTTCGAGTGCAACTTCAGTATGTTCCCGTGAAATCACCTGGGTAAGTTAGAGTGGATAAGGTTTAAAATATAAATAATTATTATTTAAAAAAATTAAATTATTACATGAGGCTAAAAACAAGGAAGAGAAGAAATTTACATTGGTCGCTTTTATGGGGTTCTACTCTTGGAATTTAACACCCCCTCAAGCTAGAGCAAATATCGATTATTCCCGACTTGACACAAATATTCGAAGAAAAATGAAGAAATTGGTTTGATGAAGATGTTGACTAATTATTGATTTGAAGGAACAAACACAATGCATATTTTTTGATAACTTTCTCTCTTGTGAAGTGACAATTAACTTCAATATATTTTGTTCTTTCATAAAACACTATATCTTTGATATGTTGATAGCTGTTTTATTATCACAAAATACCGGTAGAGGATAATCGTAGATTTCTACCAATATTTTAGAAATGTTCTAAACTAATATAACTCATAAGCAGTCTGAACCATACTTTTGTATTCAACTTTTGCACTTAACTTGGACGCTAGTCCTTGTTTCATATTTTTCCAAGTGACCAGATTTCCTCCTACTAGATTTTCGATCTCCTTTATCATTTGCATAACTTGCATCAGAATATGCTTTAATATGTAAACAATTGGTTCTTTGAAAAAATAAGCCTTTTTCCTAGAGACCTTTTGATGTATTCTATTATATTTAAAGCAGTTTACAGATGACACTCTCTGGGAGTGTACATGAATTGATTGACCCTCCCAACAGTGTATGAGATATCAGTTGCAGTTATGATAAGATAAATGAATTTACTGACCGTACATTTATATTGAGTAATGTTTTGTAGAAGAGGGGATGTAGTGGAGACCAGCCCCGATCAGGTCGACAAAAAATGTCCAACGTCGCACTCGACCGAATCTCTATCGGCCTTGAATGATTGCATTTTAATTTTATGTTTTATAGCATTTTATTTTGCAAATTTGATGTTATCAAGTTTAGTTTGTGGCACGCCTGCGCGCGTAGTTTTGTTTGGAGTTTTATTTTATTCTCCTATTATATATATATATATACATACATATTAATATATATATATATATTTATATATATACGGTTTAGAATTTTAGATAGGTCAAAGCTGACCCGAACTGTTCCTCTTCCCCGACATGAACGCGCCAAGGGCTTCCCGCGCCGCACTTTCTTCCGCCCACATCCAGCCCCGTTGCGGCTTCCTCGTGTCTTGATGCTTCTGCCTCACCCCATGAGCAAAGCTTCCGACGGTTCAACCAAGCCACGACTGGCTCCACGTCGCCTTGATCGGCGGTTTTGGTGTCCACGATTCCGCCTTCCTCGGCTTCGACGACCTCTTCCACATGCAGCTGCGGTCCTATAAAAAAAGGAAGAACAGGAAATCAGGGGTGAAGTTGAAAAAATTGAAGAACTTGGTGATTTGGAGAATTGATAAAAATGGAGCATGGTGCCTTGAGTCCTGTAATCGGTGAGGGTTGTTGAATGTGTGAGTTTTGTAGCTGGTTTTTTGATTTTTTTTTTGCTTAGAAGTTGGAGTGGAATGAGCGGTTTGCCTCGGACTGATAGGAGAAGAAGAACAGTAAATTTAATTACTAGGGTTTGGTCAGGATTCCGTGAGATTATGGTGTTATGCCTTGTTCCTTCTTCGCTGACAGCCCTGTGAAAGCCTTGTAGAATGATTATTAGGAACTGTTGAACAGTAGAATATCATTAGTGTCGTGAACAGTAAAAGTTAGTGTTATTGTTGGCTCTTTATTTTGCTGTGGAGGATAGACATTAGGTCCACTACTATTTGCTCCCGTGAATAGTTAGGGTGATTTAGAATGGTAGATTGCTTCGTTGAGAGAAGTTAATTTACCCTTAGTGATTTGAGATTTTCGTGGATCCACCTTGAGTGATTTAGATTTTGTGGAGCCACTAGCGTGAAAGTAAGTGAATCTTAGGTTGTTAGTTAGTGGCTTCCTCACGTCGTGAGTGAATGAGATTTTTGTGGAACTACTTTCGCGTGAGAGTGACTGGAGTTTTCTCCATGGTACCCGTGTGTGATAGCGGCCGACATCTGAGCAGAAGATCGAAGGTGACGAGGAGTTTCTCGCGTGATCGCCATCGAATTCGAATACGGAAAGTGGCTCTTTCCGTGGGTAATTATTTCTATCTTTTCTTTTGTGTGTGCCTTTATATTTTCTCGTAGATAATAGACACATTGCTGGGTTTTCGCCCGAGTTTTATCAGCAAACGCTACATCAAAAACTCCAAACGGAAACATATTTAGAGTTCACGATTTTCATTTTGCTACGACAAGTGCAACAAAACGAAAGTTGCGAACTTCCTGCCCCGGATTTAAAATTGAGCCATTTTATTTAAGAAAAATCATTTTAAAACAAAATAGCAATTTTGTGCTTTACAAAGAATTTAATATCTTCATTTCTTAAAGTTCGTGCAAATTTTGCTCAAATTTCGTTGCACAAAGTCCATCGAATATTGCATGCATTAGGGTTTCCTAGAAAAAGCTAACAGGCGTGCAAACCCTACGCGTCATTTTGCATCAGGATGACTCATCCAAATGTTTGTCAATGCCCATATGCATAGGATTTCGAGTAGGTTTATGCCATGGAGACTGATTTTGTTGAGTAGATCCAGACATACTTGTTTTGAGAGAACTACAATGTTAGTGCATCTCATAATTTTAATTCCCAAGAAGTATCTTGGAGGACATTTTTCACATACAATTGGTGAAACTCCTAGCTCAAGCAAGCAGTGCAAGATAAGAGAACCCTAAGAAGTCCATCTTTTCCACAATAGCAAAGATCTCATGGTAGTCTACTTCTTGATTCTGGTTGTATCCCCGAACCACTGGTAGTGCCTAGTAATGTTCAACTTTACCATCTTGATTTTGCTTAACAGAGAACACCCACCTCGAACTAACGACTTTTTTCCCAGAGGGAAGGGGAGAGATATCACATGTCTGGTTCCTTTCCAAGAGAAACATTTTCTTTTTCATTGCATGTGTCCATTCAAGGACACCCAAGCTTCCTGCCACGACTTAGGAATGGTAGTCAAGTACAATGATGTAACAAATGCCTGATGCGCATGGGTAAGATGATGATAAGAAACATTGTTGGAAATGCTTTACCTTTCAGCAATGCAAGAGGGAGATATAGGCCATCATCAGAATCTGAGTCTGAAGCAGACATTGGTAGAGGTGGAACTATTGTGGCTTGGTTACCTTTTTGTCGGTTGTGGTATATAAGAGGAAATGGAGGGTTTATAGACGGAGGAGGAAACTTGGTCTAAGGCATTGCTTGGATGAAAGGGATAGCGTAAATCAAAGGAATGAGAGAGATAAGAAAGCAAGAGTATCGGAAGCATTGTCACTAGTCCCCACTAATGAATGGAATGAGTCTGATTCAGAAAATAGGATTCTTCCTCGCGTAAGGTGTGACATCCATGGTACAAAATGTACTTGTGATAGAGGGTGGTAACACTGATATCCTTTTGTGGTGGAGGAATAACCAATAAAGTCACAACGTTGAGTATGTGAGTCAAGTTTGTCACAATGAGACCGATGTACATAAACAAAGTGCACACACCCAAACACCCTGCATGGCAATTGCGAGGTATGAACAGTAGAAGTGGTGGACATATAGGGGAGAGTAGTATAGTCTAAGAATCGCGATGGAAGACGACTGATAAGATGAGCAGTAGCCGTTTTTTTTCGTTCAGCGACTCCGTTTTGGTTGAAGGTGTGAACACATGATTTGATGGAGAATATCATTACTAGTGAGAGAAGAAGCAAACAAACCTCGATCATCATATCCCCCCCAGTCCATTATCATTACAAAGGACATAAATAGTGCCCTGAACTGGGTTGTCACCATTTGATGAAAAGTTTGAAAACAAGAATAAACCTCGCTTTTCTTTTTTAAAAGATAAACCCAAGTAGTATGAGAAAAATAGACAATAAAAGTGTCAAACCAATGAAAAACGGATAAAGATAAAATAATGGATGAATCTCAAACATCTAAATGTTTGGCAATTAAAGGACTGGTACTAGGAGAAGATAAATGTGAAGAGGTATGTCAAACATATTTAGACAACTCGCAGACATCTCAAGATAAAGTTATAATAAAAGGCAAAAAAAAGAAACATTTTTTGAAGATAAAGAGGAGAGGGATGTCTGAGACGTTGATGTAACACCCTAACCTAGTCTAACAACCAATCAGCCATCCGACCGGGTGCAGTGATAAGAAGTAAACTAAGAAACAATATTAAAACTGGTACATAACATGCATAAATGAAAAGAACTGAAATAAAAGCTTACATCGGAAGTTAAAAATGAAAATAAGGGTAAAAGTGTATCTCATCAAGCTGAATTTCATAGAGTCGATAGAAAGAAAAGAATCAAACTACAAAAAATCAGAAATACTACACAAAGTTTGGAACAAACACCAATTCTTAAATATTAATATTGCATGTCTCCAAAACTAAACAGTATTGTAATAAAAGTAAAATAACAATTGAAATGAAACAAACTATAGGTGCGACTCCAAAAATACGCTCATCATAGGTGCAGTTTTCCACATGGGTCCCCTATAAAAACATGCTCAAACATGGGTCAGTACAAAGTAAGAGTAAGAAAAATTATTCATCCTAGTGACACTAAAATTTATTTTGAAGGAAATTATGCATGCTTTGAAAGAAGTTTTTGTGCTATAGAAAAACTGTATGTTAGTGTACTATGCATGATTTTCTAAAAATAAAACTAGCAAAATAAATGACTATTCTAATTTCTCATAATGTATGGAGTTTACTCAAGTTACGAGTAATTTGGTTAATTAGGAGTTTCTAGAGTTCGGTCTAAATTTGAGTTCTAATTTCACTTATGGTTGTTTTTCGACAAAGTTCTAGATAGAGTAGCTTCTATTGCACAACACTAGTCTAACAATCCGAGTCCTACTAACGAACTCAAGTGTTCTAATGTCTCACGGACACAAACTCGAATCTACTAATCTTCTAAATCGGGGTATATCTCTCAAATTTTGTGACTCATAGGGTTCACTACATACCACGAGAAAGATAGTGCGTCTCTATCAAACACAGGAGAAAATCTCCAGCGTGACACTAAACATCTTCTAACTAGTTCTACTCAACTTGCGAACATATGTGCGTAGTAAAGGCAACTCATCATATTGATTTACTCGACTAGAAAACACATTCTTGAAGTCAATATCTCATGTTCATAAATATATGAGTATTCTATATGTGATTCGTATGTACTAAATGTTTGGGATGTTTATAATTTAATTATAAACATCATATACTAGTGAAATGGTAATAGAACTACAAATCTCTAATAATGGAAGCGGTTCTACACGACAATATTAATTTTACTGAATTATAATATGCGCTACTAAACAAGCTATCTGATATGTCTAGCCAAAAAAATAAGGATTTCTCACAGCGGTATTGCGGCGTTCATACACCTGACGGGGTGACATAACTTCCTTGAGTGTGGTCCAATCTGAGGTACTGGTAAGAACTAACCTCGACCCGCAACTGCTATGCAAATTAGATCTAAAATAATTTACAAACTAGGTAATCTAATTTTCTTATCTTAAGGTCTACAACCAAAGTCGCCCCACAACGAACAAAATGGAACTTACCACTCTTCTAAAATCGATGGAATAAGGACCTTTGAAACAAAAACGACTATTACAAAATCTGAAATTGTTCGTCATTCACCTAGAAGATTTATAATTTCTGAATTTCAATACTTTGCACCGATGTCTACTTACCCCCCAAAAAGGTAATACTCTCAAGATGCGACCCTCCTGATCACGAAAAGGAATCCTTATATCTGGATTCATACATGATAGGGTAAAAAGATAATCAGATGACTCAAAAATATTTAGAAAACGATAAGGAACTTAAAACAACACACCCGAAAAATGAAAAACCAGGACTTACCTAAGGAAAAATCTGGAAATAAAAGGAGTGCTCGACAGAGGAAAAACGAGCACAGAACCACATCCAGGGCACAAGTGGGGGAACTGCCGTTAGCTGTCGAAACTTCGACGGAGCACAGTCGTCGCTGCCGCTGCTACCTCCGGTTACAGATTGAAACTAATAGTCGACCCCTGCGGGGGAACGTGGGAGCGGTAAGATCGTTGGAGGCGGAGGTGTTTGATCACTGGGAGAGGGAATACTGCGACACTGTAGACACCTGAGAACTAGATAGTGTGCGGTAAAAGTGGCCACTGCGGGAAATGAGAAGAGAAACAATGGTTTATCATGAAACTAGGGCTACGGGAAATGGGGTTTACTGATTTTAAGCAATGAGTGGTCCGCAACTGTTCAGTTTTAGTAACCACCGGAGAAGTGGGAAGAACCGTATCCCATCAAATTTTATTAATGGGAAACGAATTAGTCATTTCTAATTTATTACCTAAAAGCCATTTCTTCTCCATCAAAAGAATATAAAGGTTAATGTCGTCGCGCTAACACCAAAAATGACGAAAACACTTTTTATTTTTAAACGACTACAATTGATCGATAAATACACAATACAAATTAACCATACTATAATCGTACCTCAGCGAAACACTGTCTCGATCAAAATCGCTCGTGATCGGATCCTGTAATTAAATTTTTTATCTTTGCTTCAATTTATGGATGTTACAGTTGATGCCATAGTCGGACAGCTGCTACATTAACAGTAGTAGACGACTAAGTTATCAAAGGCGCAAGGCGCACCGAGTCGTAAAGGGTTTTTGAAGCCTAGGCGCAAGGCGCAGGCGCGCGCCTGAGGCACGTGTGGCTTAAAAATGAGGGAAAAGGAAATTGAGCGAATTGGGCGCCCAATTCGCTGAAATTGTGCGAATTGGGCGCCCAATTCGCTGAAATTGTGCGAATTGGGAGCCCAAGTCCGCCTAAGGGTGCCTCGGGTGCGTCTAAGATCATGTTTTTGCCCATATCAAAAAAAATTCAAAAACAAAATCCTTGAAAGGCCCGGGAGCACCATTGGCGCGCCTGGGAGCGTGTAAGGCGCGCGCCTGGGTGCGCCTTTGGCACATCGCCCGACTCAGCCGTGCCAAGGCGCGGCGGGCTGCGCCTGGTGCGCCCGGCGCCTCAGGCGCGCACCTTGACAACTAAGGTAGACAAAAGAGCTTGAGATGGTACTTGGTAGTTGGGAATCCAAGAAGTGCAGGCTACCATGGTTCCTACCACTGCCAATGGTTTGCTTTGTACCTAGTTCTGGAAAAACACGAGTCGGGAAAGAAAGTTACTGATTAGTTAAGAGATCTACTAATATTGTTTTTTGAAAGCAATTTGTAAGGAAAGGAGGAAACATGTGTAACAACCCACACTTATTGGAGACAGACATAATTTAAAACTTTTCATTTCATTTATCAACAAAGGAACAAGATTAGAACATTTAGTTTGCATTAGATAAATGTCATTTCATGACAGAGTACTAAAAGAAAAGTGTTGGATAAAAAGGATCATATCATTTTCATTAAGCATCTTCTTACAATGTACCTGAGAATCTCTACATATGGTACACAAAAGTTAGGGTTTCAAAAAAAAACTACTGCATCACACTGAATATACATTGCATGTAGATGTGACTAATCTACATAAAATAAAACTTGAAACTCTCTTGCAGGCAGTTCGAATCCTCGCAGCTCTCCCAGTGAGTATCCAGTATCCTGAGCACAACCATAGTCACTTCCGCCGACAAGCGATACTTGTCCACTTGCAATTTCTTTCTCTCATCTACGTCGGGGATCATAGTGTCCTTCACATATATTAATTAAATTATCTAAATAATTAGTCAAATAACCAAGCAAATTCTTAACTTCCCTACAAAAGTGTTATCATCAATTTAAAATAAGAAAATACAACATTTCTTTTTATATTACACATTTGTTTTCTTATATCATTTTGCATTATATGCATTTCGTCATTTATTTCATCAGACATTCATTTCATCATCTACTTCATCATCCATTTCAGCATCAATTTCATCATTCATTAAATGTGTTCATATATGCATTCTATCATTATTAAATCATCAATTAACATGTAAATTTCATCACTCATTGTCTTTTTTAGCTATCTTTATATGGGCAATGCAAGAATAAACTTCATCATTCATTCTTTTGTTCTTTTATTCATTGTGTCTTTTGTTTATCACTCTCACATTTTTTAGATTCCGAGCTATCATCTAGCATGGTCTCTTATCAGGACTCCTGAATCTAAGAACATTCATAATGGGAGGACATTCACACCTCACCTCCACGAGATTGGTCAACCCTTAAAATAGCTCATTGCATCGATGCTTCATTTATATCATTTTTATTTAGTCAATTAAGGACATTATATTGTAATTTTAGTTCTCTTTAGAGTTTCTATGTTTGTCCTTATCATAACTAAACAGATAAGCATTAAAGTATCATTAACAATATCAATACAAATACAGGAGTAAGAACTCACCCCGATCTTTCATTTTCCTGTGTATTTGCAGTGACATTATCCCTTCCTCTACAGAAAGCCATATCTTACACAATTTATTGTGTATCAGAATTTGAAATATCATATGTTTAGTTTCTAAAGTTCTTTCCGCTTACGTGTGGTTTACATTGCGCATGTTTTAAATCCCTAATGTTCTTAGAATGGTGGTTGGAAGATATACACTGCTTACATACTATGTGCGTTTGTCGAGGCGTTTACGACTTTTTCCCCTGTGTTTCGAATATTGCCTCCATATTTTCCTACATCGATGCTCTAAAATCAACCTCTTCCAAATCCTACTACGTCCGCTTTAATAGGAATTTACCTAAAGGAAGACAATTGAGGTTATTATCCTTCTTCCTGAATTACTCTTAATTCGACACTAAGACATACGTCCAAACTTTCAATTAATTGCACCGGTCATCCCTGCTTTTTTTCTCATATTCAACCTAAGCCGATTGAATCCACCAAATTAAATTGACGCCTTTAGATTAAGTCATAAGCCGATGCCTACCGCCTTTTAGAGCCTCGATGTGGGTTTTACTTGATCTAATTCCGCAAAATCGGTATTATGCCACCTACCAGGGCGCAACCCTAATATTTTTGAAAGTGTTTTGCTCTAATTGAGAGAGAGAACATCTCAATAACCCTCTATGGAGGTTTTAATTAACCTAATTCCTCAAAATTGTCCCTATTCAAACAATATATTGGCTGTCCTACAATTTTTGGAAAGGATTTTGCTGCCCTTAACAATATTATTTGGGCTTTTTGCATACATAAAGTAGGGTACGCAAACCAAGCATTATGCCTCATCACTGTGCTACATTTTGATGGATAAACTATGGTTCTATGGCTAGGGTTTAAGAAAAATTATGTTCATGCATGAGGCTAGGTATCAGAATACTAAATTCAATATAGCATTTGAAAAGAATTAAAATTTCAAAATTGCGGAGCCTCCATCGATCTTGGGTTTGCTGTTTTTGGTTGAAATTGTGAAAGGAATGGAGTATTGACATCAAATTTTGTTTCAGAAGCTATATTTTACCTTTTGAATGAAAAAATGAGAAATCTAAGAAAAACCTAACCGTAGGTTTTCAGACATAATCCATCCAAGCCTAATCTTCACATGAGTGAAAATGAGTTGAGAGGCAGGTATTACCTTGCTAGAGTTGGGGAGAATACGGTGTTGCGTGAACGAAAAGAAGGGCTCGGATTTTCTTCTCGTTATCAAGGACCGACTGCGCCTTAATGTCATGCCTCCTATGCATTTTCCACACATGAGTCACCTGGACCGACTGATTTCTCTTATCCAACCTACTTAGCCTGTCTTTTATTCACACTTAGCCGGTCCCGATTTAAATCAACTCCTTTTTCTTTATACTAATTTTGTTATTACACTTAACTGAATTTAAACACATTAAAACACCTTTAAGAACTTTATTTGTTATGAACTTTATTTTAAGAACTAAATATTATGTCGTCACCTTTTAAACATTAAATTACGTGGTATTTTTTGATGTGCACATTAATTTGCATAAAATTATTTACTTATTAATACCTTCCCCTGAGGTCGGCGTCACAATATGCAGGACAGAAGAGAAAGAAATGGAACGAGAACATGAGATGCGACCTTTGCCCGAAATGGAGGACAAGGTGTCATTGGTAGAGAACTTTGTCCTTGCTAGAGAAAGGAGTGTAGGCGACAAAGCCTGAGAAGGATCCGGTCGTGTGATCGGTGACCCCTGAGTCAATGTTCCTATCAAAAGGAGTAAAGGTAGCAACATGCGCAGTGGGCATAGTTGCGATGGCAAAGGAGGTTGAAGCACCAAAAGACATTTGTTCTGGAATGAAGTAGTCGCCTGAGAGCATCCAATTCATCCACTGCAAAAATCTCTGAAGAAGCAACATGGGAGGTTGCTCATACACTTCTGTGGAATAAGCAACATCATGAGGTTTCGATCCCCCTGGTCGAGAATCCCCTCGGCCAGGAGTACAATCACGTCCACGATCACGTCCTGGTGGAGCGAGATGGGAATGGAATTTGAAGCACACATTTTGAATATGTCCTTTATGTACATAATAATCACATAAGAACAAAAGTGTTGATATTGCCCTGACCCACGCTAGACAAGGTAGAGCGCTCAGGGGTTGTAATCATAATGAGAGATTTGTGATGGTCTTTGTCTCCCAAAACCATGCTAAATGCCTCCCAAAGGTAAGGGAGAGGCGAGTGGTGGAGATTATTAGTCCAAACTGTATCAGACTTCATGTTCAAACCCATCAGGAAGACATGAAGATGATAACGTTTTTCCTTTCTCTGCAACTGAACCCCATCTGTAGTACACACAGGAGTGAAGTGCTCATGTAGTTCAGTTCCTGATAAAGCTGCTCAAACTCAGAAAAATATGAGGAGGCGGTCATGGATCCTTGCCTCAACTCCAAAATCCAACAAGTAAGCTCATAAATTTGGGTGGAGCTTCGAGTAGGTTTCACACGCCCGAGTCCAGATCTCATAGACAGAGTATATCAACTTATTACTTTGGTATACCCTTGAAGACATAAAATGCAAGAGCCAGGAGACAACAAGGGAATTTTTTGAATCTCAATGCTTCCAAAAAGGATCGATCTTGGGTGACTCCATGACTGTCCCATCTATGTAATCGGACATCTTGTGGTTGTGATTCACATGTTGGGCTACTTAGGACCATTCGAGATAATTTGTCTCATTAAGCGGCATGACGATAATCTTCAATGCGTCAGTGCGACCATGATTCCTGTGAGGGTTACTCATATATGGCATCAACACACTTGGCGAAGAAGGGAAAGAATCACCCATGTTGGCATAACGTAATGGGAATAGGAATACCCACAAGCTAGTGAGATCCAAGACGGACAGTAGAAATTAGAAAGGGGCAGAAAACATCTAGTCAGACTACGTCAAATCGAGCATAACAGGATCATATGTAGCCAGAAATAGGAATTGCTCTTTGAGCAGTTGGATATGACATGTGCTTGGCATCTGATGAAGCAGGTGGCATCAGCAGGAGTCGGCGGAAAGAGAAGAAAAGACAAGCTCGGGCGCAATTAGCAGAATCCATCAGGAGGGAACTCATACGACAACGACAACAAAGGAGGCATCAAAGGGCAGCAACGAGGAGGTCGACGTCATCGAAAGTTTGTGGCGTTGACTTCCTCAGGAAATGGTGGCGGGACTATCCCGTCTATGGACCACGTGGGCTCGACATCTGATCAAAACCCTCAAAACAGAAGTTGCAGTGGAAGGAGAACGACTAGAAGAAAAAACGGCGAGAACGGGAATGGAAGAAGCACAGATAGGACACAAGTAGATTGAAATATGAGATTAGATTATTCTCTTGAAACAAGCCTTTACTTATACATATACATGAGTAAGGACACAAAAGACAAAAATACCCTTAGTGGGTATTACAAATACCCCTTAATTATATATAGGTAATAGTCTAATTACAACGGTAACTACTTGGTTTAAATGGTTTTTGTTAACACTGGATCTTCCACCTGAAATTTTGGTGAATGATACCTTTGAGTACACAAGTTTGTTAGCAAATATGAGTTTGGCTGCATAATGGAGAAGGATTCACATCCTTTTGTGTGAAAGTCATTTATTTAAGAAATCTGGGTATTTATTACTTTGTTTTGATGATTTTTCCTCCCTAAGAAACAGTTGAATAAATGTATTTTAGGCGTCTTTATTATATTATTGTTTTCCTTTTCAGTTCACGCGTTTTGTCACGTGGTGTGTATCCTATAAATATGTATTCTCTACCCGATTTAGGGTATCAAAATAAGAATTGTTCCTCTTCTCTACTTGGTATCAGAGCCAGGTTGGCTTCCTCCCGTACGCCCTCCCTCGATCGGCTCCGCACCGCATCCAGCGGCTTCTCCGCAGCGAGTGTCCCCGCCCTAGCCGCCACCCCTTCTAGCGCCTTCTTCCAGCGCCGCGCTTCCTTCCAGCGCTTCCGCCCTAGCCGCTGCCACCTCTGGCGCCTCCTTCCAGTGCCGTACACCCCTTCCGTCGCCCCCTTCCAGCGCCGCCCCTTCCAGCGCCGCCTCCTTTCTTTTTTGGCGGAGTCCCTCGTCAGCAGTTCTTCTCCGCCCGGTCCTTCCAGGCAATCCATTGTCTCTGGCCGTTTTGTCCTCCATGGGGGCTGCCAGAGACATCATGGTCACATCCTCCGGTGTCCTCTCCGGGCACACCATCTAAGGGACACTTGTAGGATGTGTTTTCTTCCGATTTGAGACCATCATTTTTTTCCCTTCAGACAGTCCTCGATGGGAGATTCCTACGCAATTTCATCGACTCCTATCGGCGGAGACACTCCATCTGGAGCCCCCCATGTTCCCTCTGTCGAGCCTCCTCGGAGCCACGGCCAATCCAGCTCTTTGAAGATCGCTACTGTTGCCCTGGATGACACAAATTATCTGGAATGATCCAGAGTAGCAACATGTTATTCCGAGTCACCAGCTTTACAGACTTATTGATGGTACCACAGTTGTGCCGCCACGTGTCAGTCCCTCATGGAAAAAATTGGATACGAACAATTCCATGGTTGTCTCATGGTTACTTCACTCTATGTCCCCTCAGGTGTACCGCAACTACATGCTCTGGACTCGGCTTATGACATTTGGATAAGGGCCTGGGACACCTACTCTCAGGCAGACAGTTCGACGCAGATTTATGAGCTCACCTAATGTGTTTTGGAGCTAAAGCAGGGCACCCTGGTCGTCTCTGCCTACTACTCTGAGTTCGAACGCCTATATCAGGAACTGAATTATTTCAACACTGTGAAAAGTATAATGGAAATAAGAAGTGCAATCTTATTCTTCCACAAAGGTGCTTTATATAGGAACTACAACATGACTCACAACACCGATAGGCGGTGTGGGACTAAACATAATAACACTAAAATATTAATATCTCTAACACTCCCCCTCAAGCTGAAGGGGAAGCCTACAACTTGAACACAACATAAAATAGAGGGTAAAAGAAGGAAGGCAGCGTGAGACAAAGCAACAGCCACCGAGGCCCAACCGCGTGTCACCGGGGATACTTCAACCGGGCAAGAGCCACACGACGTTGGTCCACAAACCGACCATGACAACGCTGGATACACTCGGAGCGGAAACAAGGTCAACCACGCAAGACCAAACCAACCCTACCAAATCCAGAGAAAACGACGAGGAGACACAAACAACATATGAAATCAACCTAGGGGCCATGTGTGACTAAGGCAGGAGTCGGGAAAGAAGCATCCGAGTCGCGATGATCACAAACACTCCCCCTCACGTGGAATACGTGCAAGAAGACATAGAATATACCTAGGGGCCATGTGTGACTAAGGCAGGAGTCGGGAAAGAAGCATCCGAGTCGCCGATATCACAAACACTCCCCCTCACGTGGAATACGTGCATGAAGGTATAAACTACGCCTAGAGGCCGTGACGTACACTCCCCCTCACGTAGATCACGTGCACGAAGGCGGAAATCGTAGAGACGCAACACAACAACCACAAACAACAACTTAAAAAAAAACATGTAAATGTTAAACCCTACGGGCCGGGCTGGATCTGAAGAAGGAAGCATCCGTCGGCACGAAGGAGCAGCACGGCAGCAACGGAGGAGAAGCACGGGTCGGAGGAGGAGAAGAAGTAGCCGGAGAAGTAGAAGAAGCGGGCGCAATGTCGGAGGAGAAGAAGACGAGCCAGAAGCCGGAGAAGAAGAAGCGGCTGTAGCAGGCCGTCGATTTCGACGAGAGAAAGAACCGGTGATGTCGCAGAAGAGAGGCCCGCTCCCATCATGGAATCAAGGGCGATCCCGTAGACGGGAGCAGGGGGCGAATCACCCGTCGAGCCCTAGAAGGGAGCGGAAAAAAATCGAAGCACGGGTCGGGATGGGCGGGATTTAGGTCGGGACGGGAGCGGGGGAAACAAAAGCTGGGAACAAAATTTTAGGTCTCAGAATATTAGGCTCTGATACCATGTAGAAAGTATAATGGAAATAAGAAGTGCAATCTTATTCTTCCACAAAGGGGCTTTATATAGGAACTACAACATGACTCACAACACCGATAGGCAGTGTGAGACTAAACATAATAACACTAAAATATTAATATCTCTAACAAACACCTTTATCGTTACTTGCACTGTCGATGCGCAGTCTCATCAGAAGGATATGGATCGCTTTCGCGTTCATGTCTTTCTTATGAGACTCAATAGGGAATTTGATGTCATTCGCTTACACGTCCTCCACTGTGCTCCTCTTCCCTTTCTCCGGGAGGCCTTCAATATGCTCCTCAGTGATGAAAATCGTCGTCGCTCTCTTGGTGCCTATACGGATCATTCTACTCTTGCTGGGATTTCTTGAGGCCCTCCTCCCGTCTGCTGCCACTATGGGAAGAAAAGTCATATTAAGGATGTCTGCTTTCGCATGCACCCTCGTCTTGCTCCCTCTGGCCGGGGTTCTGGTCGTCGTGGGAGAGGTGGTCATCGTGGTGGTGATCGTTCGGCCGATGACCATGCACAATATTCTGCTCGCTCGACTGAGGTTTATAAGGACAGCTCTGGGGGCCTTTCTGCTATGGAATTGGAGGCCTTTCGTCGTCTGTTGCGCTCCCGTCCTGACCCTACATCGATTGTTCTCACTGTTGCGTTTGTTACTTCAGGTATCTCTAGTGCTCACGTCGTGTCTTCATCCCCTTCCGAGTGGATATCACATGACTGGCTCTACCTCAGGTTTTACCTCCTATACTCCTCTCTCTGGTCGTGATAAGATTACTGTCGCTAATGGTTCCCTGTTGTCTATTACTGGCAGAGCAATCGTTGCTTGTTCCCTCGACCTATCAGCCTCTTTGGTTTTGCATGTCCCTTCATTTCCTTGCAATCTTTTCTCCATAAGCCACTTAACTACTACTTTAAATTGCTCTGTAACCTTTTACCCTGATGTTTGTGTGTTTCAAAATCTGGATACGAAACAGACGCTTGACAGTAGTTGGAACATTGGCGGACTGTACTTGTTGAACCAGTCGTTATCATCTAGTGCTCTTTCCACCACTGGGCTCCTACCTCCCACGACATCCAGCGCTAGCATCTGCGCCTTGGCCACCCTTCTCCTTTATATCTCACCAAACTTTTTCTTGTCTTTAGCTGTTTAATTAAATCGTTTAAGTGTGACACATGCGATCGTTCAAAACATGTTCATCATAGTATTAGTCATGTTTCTATTCCTAGTTACATTTCGTTTGATGTTATTCATTCTGATGTTTGGGGTCCCTCCCCGGTGTTATCTTTATCTGGCTATAAATGATTTGTTACTTTTATTGATTGTCATTCCCGTACTATGTGGTTATATTTATTAAAAAAATATGTTTTTCCCTGCTTTCAGTCATTTCATAAGATGGTTGTGAACCAGTTCAACAACACAGTTCATGTGCTTCCTAGTGATAATGGTGGGGAGTATGATGATCGGGGAACGTTTGGTACCTAGCTATCTGACCATGACATTATTCACCAAACTACATGTGTCCACCCCTCTTCTCAAAATGGTGTTGCCGAATAAAAAAATAGGCACTTACTAGAAGTGGCTCGGTGTCTGTTAATTGCAATGCACCTTCCCAAGTCCTATTAGGGTGATGCATTTCTGACTGCTGCTCATCTAATTAATCGTCTTTCGTCTCGCTCTATTTCCTATGATACGCCTCTCAGTCGTTTAGCCAGGAACCACATTGTTCACACCTCTCACGTCGCTCCTCGCATCTTTGGCTCGGTCTGCTTTGTTCATGTTCATACCCCACATCGCGAAAAGCTGGATGTTCGCTCCCTCCGTTGTGTATTCGTTGACTACTCTCGTACAACCAAAGAGTATCAGTGTTATCATCCTCCTACTCGCTATTACTGCACTGTTGATGTTACTTTTCGCGAGTGGGAGTCCTACTTCGGTCCTCGTCAGGGGGAGACGAGTGATTACAGTGATGGGACCATTGATTCTCCTCTTCCGATTGTGGCTTCTCCTTATATTCCCACTCCTCCGGCTCCTAACTCACTGATTGTTGCTCCTCATATTCCCGCTCCTTCGGCTTCTTGCCCACCGACCTCTACTTCCATCCCTACCACCTATATTCCTCTAATTCTATATACCTACTCTCGCAGAGCTCGCACGACTGAGCAAGTACAGACTGTGGAGGTTCCATTGATGTCGGTGCTTGTCTCCGATCCAGATTCAGACGATGACCCATGTTCCCCTTGCTCATCTTAAAAGGTAAAACGGGTGGCACCAGACACCCCATTGCCAACTACATTTCCTACTCTCATCTTTCTCAAGCTCATAAAGGTTTTATCTCTTCCCTTTCCTCTATTGTGATTCCCAGGACTTGGCAGGAGGCTGTTCAGATACCTGAGTGAAAACAGGCTATGGAAGAAGTGATGTGTGCCTTGAAAAAAAATGGGACATGGCAGCTTGCTCATCTTCCCCCAGGAAAGCGAACTATTGGATCGCGTTGGATCTTCTCTGTTAAGCAGAATCAAGATGGGGTGGTGGAGCGCCAGAGCAGTATAAAGCACTCTTGGTTGCTCAGGGGTATTCTCAGACTCAAGGAATTGACTACTAAGAAACTTTTGCTCTGGTTGTAAAATTGAATTCTATTCGTGTGATTCTCTCTTGTGTTGCGTGTTGTGGATGAGAATTACAACAGCTTGATGTTAAGAATGCATTCTTGCATGATGATCTGGAAGAAGTTTACAGGACAGTTCCTCCTGGATTTACGAAAGAAGGGTCCAGTGGAAAGGTCTGTCGTCTGCAAAATCTATATATGACCTGAAACAATCCCCTAGAGCTTAGTTTGGTCGGTTTAACAAGACCATGCTCCAACTGGGATATACTCAAAGACAGTCTGATCACACACTCTTCATCAAAAAAAAGGAGCTCAAGTTTTGATTCTTATTGTTTACGTAGATGACATTGTCATTACAGGAGATGATCTAGAGAAGATAGATCACTTAAAAAACAATTGGACAAAAAATTTGAGGTCAAGGATCTGGGAAAGTTGAAATACTTCTTGGGAATTGAAGTAGTAAGGTTTCATCGAGGGATCTTTATCTCTCAGAGAAAGTATACTCTTGATCTTCTGAAAAAAAACAAGGATGCTTGGTTGTGCTCCCGCGGATACTCGTATTGAGGCTAACCACAAGGTCGATGCTGACATTAGTGGAAGGAAGGTGGATGTTTCAAGATTCCAACGATGGGTTGGGAGACTCATATATTTATCTCATACTCGTCCTGATATCACATATGTCGTAGGAGTTCTAAGTCGATAGTCGATACATACATGCTCCCACTATTCGCCATCAGCAGACAGCGTATCGGGTACTGAGATACCTCAAGAAGTCTCCAAGACGTGGTTTATTATTTTCTGCAAACCAACCTTTGGATATTAAATTGTTTACAGATGTCGATTGGGCCGACAGTCAAGACGACAGGAAGTCCACCACCGGCTATTGCTCATTTGTGGGCGGAAACCTTGTATCGTGGAAAAGCAAGAAATCGAATGTTGTAGCTCGCTCAAGTGCGGATGCAGAATATAGGGCTATGGCGCAAGGAGTATGTGAGAGTTTATGGTTGAAGACAATTCTCCAAGATAAGAGTCTTCAGGTGAACAAGCCAGTCACTATTTACCGCGACAACAAGACTGCCATTAGTATTGCTCATAATCCTGTTTAACATGATAGGACGAAACATGTTGAGGTGGATCGACATTTCATCAAAGATCACTTGCACAAGGGAAACATATGCACTATATTCGTGAATTCACATGACCAACTTGCCGACGTATTTATCAAAGGGTTAAGCTATGACAACTTCATGAACAATATAAGAAATATGGGAATGATCAATATATTAGAACACTCTGATACAAGAACCCTCTGATACCAAGTTGGGACAACTTCATGAGCATGGAGAGAGGGGTGCAACCACACAGGAGGCCACAACCTCCCTCTGATATCAAATTTGCAATTCACGGAGAGAGGTACAACCACGCAGGAGGGATACAAGATTAAAGACAGAACAAGAGAATATAAGAAAATATTAGAACACTCAAGATATTAGAACACTCAAAAAACACTTCAAACTTTTATTGCTCAGTGAAGATATTAGTTCAGACTGAGATGTCTCAAACCATTACACTGGACCCTTATTTATAATCGCCTCACAAGGGGATAACTTTTATCACACGCTCTGATAAGAATCCTTTCATCACACGCTATGATCAGATTCCTTTCTTACAATGCAAGTTATTCATTTTTTGACTTCTACAACACGTCAGAATAACTTTATATCACATCATACACTTTATATCACATCTTATCTTAAGCGCTAAGATTCCTTCTACGACACGTCATAATAACTTTATATCACATCATACTTAAAGATATTCTTTCATCCTTTCCCCCTGATGAAAAAAGGTGATGTCTCCACGTCATCTTTATTGCTGCTGGTGCAGGATGATTGTTTTGGACGGGCTTTTGTTGGAGTCTGGAATCTTGATGGTCTGGAACCTTCAAACCAGTGGTGGCAGTGCTGGATTTCTTCAATATACTGAAGTGGAAGGATCAAGGGATCTCGCCAGTAAGCCGGAGGCAGGTTTAGTGGGACATCAATGATGGGTACACCATTGATAGTACAGAGGAGTGCTTTATGAGCAAGAGTTGGGACTGGGCTGTTGTATTCGTGATCATGCCAGAAAGCACAAGAATATTGTTTATGAATATGAAGATGATTATCCAGAATATTAAAAGTTTGTTGGCATTGGAAATGGATAAGGATATGCTTCTGTTCGCGGATTCCATTGAGACTATTTTCTTCAGGCCGTAGTTTTTTGCGCCAAAAGATGGTGTTTTCAAATAAGTTAAGCCACTTTAGGAGTTGTCTATGCTTCTGTTGGCATGGATGAATATCAACTCGGGCGATATACTGAAGAAGTCACCCTTTGTCAAATATGATGTCGAATGAGCAGGTTTCGAGAAAGTGCCATAAAATCATAGAGGTTTCCTTAGGAAAATCATAATAAAAATCTTCCCTACATTCAAGTATGGTCAGAAAATGAAAACTAGGATGTAAGGGAAAACTGGCTAGAGGGCCTTCACTCAGGCCATATTGCCTGATGTATATTTTTTAAAAAATGAGCAGACAATGTAGAGATCTTTTGTGGAGGACAGAATGCAGTAACTTGACTCTAATGTGAATTGGAAGGTCCGTCGGCTGAAAATAGTAGATGACTGGAACACCACAGATATTGTCCGCTGAGTTCGGGATAAGAAATCCGGGAGGAAATTATGTTTGCCCTTGATGTGTTGGGTTTCAAATTTACACTGAGAGAACCAATTTGCCCATCACAGAAGTTGGGCTTGGGGCGGCATCTTTTGTTTAAATTGTAGCATTTTTGGAAATACTAACATATCCATTTCGATGAGGAAGCGCTGCCCGATAAGATGAAATTGAAACTTTTCAATACCTCTTTTGACGGCTAGAATTTCCTTATAGGTGGAGTGGTAGTGAAGCTCTCCATTCTTAAACCCCCACTTTTGTATCCGCAGATTTGACGTTTTCCATTTAATTCTTCAAGCAGTATGGCGCCCAAAATTTATCGCTAGCATCAATATGAAGGATTGACTTGCCCGATGATGGAATTTGGAGTGGGGCAAGGTCTTTTGTTAACGACTTTAATTTTTAACTGTTTTAGTACAGGCCTCATTCCATGGCGGCGCTTCGTTTTTTAGTAAATTAGTGAGAGGAGTCCTGACTTTGGCAAGATTATGAATAAATTCTGTCATATAATTCACAATCCCCAAAATTGTTGGACCTGCTTAAATGTTAGGTTCTCATCCGGAAAATGATCTAATTGAGTTGCAATGTGTGGCTGGAGCTGGTATTGACTATCTGATATATGCATACCCAAGAAGTCAATGTCGGATTTTCCAATAATCATATTTTTCTTGGATAACATGATGCTATATAATTTGACCAAGTCATGAAACTGAGAGAGTAGGGCATGATGGGAGCCAATATCTGGAGAGAACAGTAAGATGTCATCAATATGGACCAAAGCATTTTTCATGATGGGCTGAAAAATTTTTGTCATCGCCTTCTGGAATAATGAAGGGGCTGGTTTTAGTCTAAAGGTTACAACGGTCCAATGGTAGTGTTTTTCAGGGATGCAGAAACCAGTTTTTTGTCTGTCATTGGGGTGAATTCCTAGCTACCAGAAACCCGTTTTAAGATCGAACTTGGAAAATATTTTTGCTTGTGGGAGTTTTTGAAATAGACTTCTCTCTTTGGTAGAGATAACTTATCATCTTCAAGAAAATGGTTGAGAGCCTGGTAGTTAATTACCAGTCTCATCTTTCCTCTAGCCTGCTCTGTCCTTTTGTTTACATAAAAGGCTTCACAGGCGCATTGTGATTTTGTGGGTTCGAATAATCCTTCATTTTGCAGTTGGTCAACTTCTTTTATACCAAGTGCATAATGGTCTGCATTCATACCTTTGTGACTTACCTTTGTGAGGTTAATGTCTTCATTCTTAAACGGCAGAGAGACGAAGAATTGAGGATTCTTCTAAAGAGGATGATCGCAATTTTGTAGGAATTCTGTATGTGATTCGGCGCAAGAGGTGCGGGCAATGTCATCCTTGATGGGTCTTAGAATTTCAATTGGGTAAAGATGTAGAGTTTTTGTCCATGATAGTAGATGATTTTTATATCTTAATCCTTCTTTGTTCCATGTAATTCGCTTTAGCAAGTGCATGATGTCAAACCCAATATGCAGATCTTTGGCAGAGAGTTCTGATCCATAAACTTGATGTCTAATAACATATCCTGGGAAGAGTTGGATACTGATGGGTTTAATGATCAGAGTGATCGTGAAGAGATGGTCGTTGGCTGCTCGAAATGATCTGTATCAGGAATACCAGCATTCTTTTGGCATGATGTTTGGCTTCACGATGGAGGATGTGGCTCAAATATCAAAGAATGCTATCACCGGAATAGGTTTATCCCATTTTCCTGTGAAAATGTGGATCTTTGCAGAAGGGGTCGGTTGGCAAAGAAAGTTGTCACTGGTCGTGGTGGTATAAATATTATCAAAAAGAATGATATCTTCATCAGATTAAACAGATTAGTCTGATAGATCTGCTCCCAGGACGAAAATTGTGTCTGGCCTAGCTTCATCATCTATAGAAAAGAGTAACTCAATGTCGTCATTCTCGACATCCTCAACTTGAGAGAGTTTCGGAATGAGTCGTGCACTCTTCTCTTTGTCAGGACATTCTTTGGCAAAATGTCTCTGCTTTCTGCATATATAGCACCTTAAAGATTTTGTGTTTTCTTTCTTCTTTCTGAGAAATCTTCATTTCTCTTAGTTCCTTTTAGAGAAATAATCTTTTCCTATCTCTTCTACGCGTGAAAGGTCTGTCCTTTTTTCTCTTGTTGCACATACAAGATTTGTCTTTTCCACACTTGATCTGGAGGTCTTGACGATCACAAGTCGAGCCAAGGTTTTTTACTTTGGTGCTCGATTTGCTTAAGGAACTCATTTTGGTTGCATAACTTTTTAATCGATAGAAACACTTTCTGGTAGAGCTCACCAATAGATGTATGACTTATAAGCATGTTCTTTACCTGGAGGAGCCGAGATGTTTTATTTCCAAAAGTTTCTGGAAGCGAATTTAGGAAAGTTTGCTTAAATTGACGTCGTCAATCTCATTGATCGCGTAAAATCTTTTTGACATCTTCTCATAATGGTCTTCTAGGTCTTTTCTTTTATACGAGAAGCACATCATGCTCAAGTATTCCTACCTAGCTTGAGTTGTATAGTGATCTCATGCTCCTAAGAACTCATTGTGGACATGCATGATCATGACATCCACACTTGGCCTTTGTTTGACTATTTGTTGTTTGTATGCTCTTAGAGCAATCCACCATTGTCTTAGTCTGTCATGAAACTTTGATACAAATTTGTCCGCGACAGCAGACATTGTTACTCCTGATTGTAGCAGCCCGGCAGTGCACCAAGCATGCATTTCATAGATTCTGTCTCGCCATTTTAATGGTGGGATGTTGTCAAATGAAAAGCCACTTGATGGATCATTTTAGAATTGGCCACAGATTGTTCTATTCCTTGATGGGTTGCTTGACCAGGGTCATGTGCTTCTACATCTTCAACAGTAGGGTCTTCGGTATGTGGATCTGCCATTAGAATGTTGAGGGACAGGTCCTCGATATCTGAATTTTCAGAGTACTTCTCTTGTATAGGTGGTATCTGTGGTTGTATAGCTATTTGTTTAAATAATGAGGAGATAAGATTGTCAACCATGAGTTGAGAAGACAGTTAAGTTGCAGGAAACTCTTGTGGTGAAGATTCTTTGGAAGGTTATTTTTTTGGTTTTCGTTTTGAAGACTGAGGTATTTCATAGCGCATTTGCGGGAGGAAAGCTGAACTATTGAAAGGACTGAGATCAAACAGGGAGAGAGTAGATAATGATTGAGAATATGTTGGAAGTGGAGGTAAATAAGAGGAGTAAGATGCGGTTTCATAATATCCTAGAGAGTGATATTGTTTTTGGGTTTGGAGAGAATGCAGTTGGGCTTTTAGGTCTTTCAACTCCGCCTCCTTTTGGGCCAGAAGCAATGAATAGAAAGAGACGATACTAACCAATTTGAGTAGTTCATGATGCACCACTGTTATCTCATCTTAGAGTTGCATTGTGTCTCTGGTGATTGTTGAAAGCCCGAAGTCGAGTCTTTTCTCCATGGTTTGTTGGCTTGCCGATATTTGTTTTAAAACTTTGTTTTGTACCACGACATTTTTAGACTTTCAATTTAACGTAGCTTCAACATGAGATACATGCTTTGTTGTTCAATCAGGATTTTTGGTAGTTGGATTTTTGATCTTCAAGGTATGAGAAGTTTTATCTTCATCGAACTCTATTGGAGGGAAATCATCTTGGTAAGAGCTTGGCTGGAGCATGTTGATTTCTGGAACTTTAGGATAGAGAACTTAATAGTCAAAATTTTCAGACTGTTCTCCTAGCAATCCAACTATTGGATCTCCTTCTTCATAACGTTCTTTCATCGGTCGATGTGTTGACTTCTTCATTATCAAGGCGCGCACCTAGGCGCGCCTGAGGCGCCGGGCGCAGCCCGCTGCGCCTCAGCACGGCTGAGGCGGGAGATGCGCCCCAAGCGCGCCCAGACGCACGTCTTATAGGCGCCAAAGGCGTGCCTGGGTCTTTCAAGGTTTTATTTTTAAATTTTTTTTATATGGGCAAAAACATGATCTTAGACACACCCGAGGCACCCCATAGGCGCACGTGGATGCCCAATTTGCTGAAATTGAGCGAATTGGGCGCCCAATTCGCACAATTTCAGCGAATTGGCCGGCCAATTCGCACAATTTCAGCGAATTGGGCGCCCAATTCGCTCAATTTCAGCAAATTGGGCGCCCAATTCGCTCAATTTCCTTTTTCCCCTATTTTTGCGCCTAACATGTCTCACGCGTGCGCCTGCGCCTTGCGCCATTGATAACTTAGGTTGTCTTATGTTTGTTCTTTCTCCTTCTGGGTAGATCATCTGTATCAGAGTCATTTTCTTTGCATTTAGCACGTGAACAGACGTCAAAGTATTTATGGCCATCTTTGTCTTGAAATTGATAAACGGGCAATCCATCGGACTTGAAAGAAAGGATGGGCGCATCAAGCCCGAATCAATTTTCTTCAATCATGTGTAGCTCCGAGGTGAAGATGAGGTTCGTGCTAGAAGAGGGGTCTTCGCCATTGTACACAATTTCTACCACGCCGTCTTTCTTTCTGATAAAAGAAGACTTGACAGAGTGGATCGGCTTGTTATTGCTTCGTATTTTTTCATAGTGCGTGACCCATGATTCAAGAAGAAGTTTGATAAGCTCATCTTTCAGAAGTTGATTGGGATGTGGACGCATGAGGTGCCCGAGCGAGCGTCAATTTCCAAGTAGAGCGCTTCATCAGTGTCTTGAGGAAGACTTAAGTCGAAGAAATGATTTTGGACCCGATAAGACATTTGGTAGTGCAGCGTTGCGGCATATGTCCCCACAACTTGCGGTGCTCCAACAATCTGAAGTTGGACGCTAAAGTTGTTATAGATATGAGGATCATCAAGTATCAAGTTGAAGTTTGGAAATAGTGTTATAAATACAGTGCCATCATTCAAGGTAGTCTGGACAGTTGAGAGCTAATCGAGCTACCACCGGGAGTCCCTTCCTTGCGTGCAAAGTGAGAGTCATTCTCACAGCTCCAAAATGTATGTGGAAATAACCGTGGGCCTTCCGTTTTCCAAGCAACGACTCATCCAATCGTATATGAAATATTTGTTCTGCTTCTGTAGCAGGAATCAGTACTTGTTCAAGCCTCGAGGCTAGGACAAGTTCTTTTGCAGCGAGTGTCTTATTGGAAGTGAGAGCCTGTCGGAAGACTCGAGAAACTTGAGGGGGAGAGTTGAATAAGTTGAATAAACGTATTTTAGACGTCTTATTATATTATTGTTTTTTTTTTCAGTTCACGTGTTTTGTCACGCGGTGTATATCATATAAATATGTATTCTCTACCCTGTTTAGGGTATCGAAATATGAATTATTCCTCTTCTCTATTGAAACAATATACTTTTTAGGCGAGTCTATTGTACTTGATAATACATAGTAGGAATTTGAAATACAATTTTCACCGGTATAAACTTTTCTCACGCTTTTGTTTTGTTGCGTCTTCATGGTGATACCATTTTATGTTATATACTTTTTTGGATTTTACACCAGATTGGAATTCGATAACCCAGAGAGACCTGAATGCAACAATCTTCTTTCAATTTATCAGCTTGTTACTGGTAAGACCAAAGAGGTATGATTTGTAATTACCATCAACTTTTATTACTTTTCAATTATCCTTTCTTCTATAGTAGAGTGGATTGGAGTATACTTAAAATTCTTTTTTAGACTCAGCAGATAACAAGTTGATGAACTTGGCAAAGTATTAAATACGTTGTTTATGGAAGAGGTATAATATCTATATTTATCCACCCTCCTATGATAATGAGCTCAAATTTTTATTTACAGGATGTTGCATTGGAATGCCAAAGCATGAATTGGGGGACTTTCAAAACAATCCTTACAGATGCTTTGGTCAATCACCTACACCCAATCCAGGTTATTTTCCATGTATGAGCACTGGTTTTGCTACAAAACATATTCATGTGCATGCGCCCCATGAACAGATGCATGATAAGTTTCTCCGTTCATAGACATACCCGCGCGGGGAAAAATTTCTCCTGAATGAATATGCAACACATTATGGCTTATTGAGCTTGGAAGGTGTTTTAGTAGAAGAGAGAAATGATAATGATAGTTAAGAAAGAGGCTCTTTACTCATATATTCTCGAATAAGAGGAGCCTAAAGACATAAATGTCATTGTCAGGTAATACAGAATAAAATGACTTGAAACGGTAAAATTATATTGATTACTATCTCTCCCTCAAGTCGGATGGAAGATATTAGTCATTCCAAGTTTATGGATGCCATCAGTAAACACATCACATCCTAAGCTTTTGGTGAATATATCGGCCAGTTGATCTTTGGAGTGAACTAAGGGAGTGACCAAGTTTCCTTATCTACGTGGTCTTTGATAAAGTGGCGATCAACCTAAACATGCTTAGTCATGTCATGTGTGACCTAGTTGTAATCTATACTAATAGTTGTCCTGTTGTCACAATATAAAGGGAATGAAACATTCTCTTGAAGTCTCGGATCTTGTAACACAATGCAACCATTAACCTTCACAGAGGCCTTGAGACATTGATCGATACTCAGCCTTAGCACTAGATCTGGCCACCACATTTTGATTCTTGTTGTGCATTGTCAACAAATTTCCACCATTAAAGGTGTAGTACCCCGTTGTGGATTTCCTGTCTTCCTGTCTTCATGACTTCCAGTCTAATCAGCATCAGTAAATGCTTCGATCTTTAAGTGGTTGTTCTTGGAGAACACGAGACCACGACCAGGTGTCTTCTTTTAGTATCGTATTACATAGTATGCAGTCTCTTGATGTTTGATCCTATGAGCATGCATATATCTACTCAGCATACATACATCATATGTAATATCTGGGCGTGCGTGAGATAGGTATAGGTGTCTCCCAACCAGTCTCTGATAGTTCGAGGCATCTGGTGTGCAGTCACCTTCACTGTCTTCATCAATCATATGATTCTCCTTCATAGGAGTGTTGGATGGAGCACAACTAAGCACCCCAATCTCTTTTAATAGATCCAAAACATACTTACGTTGAATAGTGAAGATACCTTGATTTGACCTAGTCAATTCAATTTCCAAGAAGTATCATAATTTCTCTAAGTCCTTTACTTGGAACACAACAGACAAGAGTGTCTTGAGATTTGCAATTTCACCTGTTTCATCACCAGTGATCACAATGTCATTCACGTAGACAATAAGAACGACAGTTTTGTCCACATCTTCTGATAAACATGGTGTGATCAGACTGTTCCTATTTTTAGCCAAACTTGAGCATAGTCTTGAGAAACCTGCCAAACCAAGCCCCAGGGGATTGCTTCAGACCATAAAATGACTTCTTTAAGTGACAGACAAGTCCTTCTTGCCCCTTTTCATAAATCCAAGTGGGAATGTCATATACACTTCTTCATCAAGCTCACCATGGATAAAAACAATTTTAACATCCAGTTGGTGAAGACCCCATCTCAAGGAAGACGCACATGATAGAAAAACTCGAATAAATTCCATCTTTGCTACCATAGCAAAAATCTCCTAGTAGTCAACTTCTTTGGTCTGAGTGTATCCTCGAGCCACTAGGTGTGCCTTATATCGATCGACCTTATACCCACCTTGAATGAATAACTTTCTTTTCAGGAGGAAGGGGAGAGGCATCTCATGTATGATACTTGTTCAAGGCAGACATTTCCTCCTCTATCGCCTGAGCCCATACAGGAATACTCAAAGCTTCCTGTCATGTCTTTGGAATAGTAAACAAAGACAAAGAAGATATAAAACCCTGATGAGCATGGGTTAAGTGATGATAAGCAACATGATTGAAGATATGGTATTGCGTGCACATATCTTTACCCTTTAGCAATGCAAGGGGAACATGTAGATCATCAACAGAATTTGAGTCCAAAATAGGAACAGGTAGCGGTGCAACGATGATGGTATACATGAGGAAGGGGAGAAATGAGAGAGACACATAAGAAACTAAGTAGGAGACGTAGCGGTTGTAGGTGACGTAAGAAGCGTGGCAATCATAGGAGACATAGGAGGTGTAGATGTCATAGGAGACATAGGATACGTATCAGACGTAGCTAGGGTGGGCAGTATGGTACAAGAATGAAGAATCAAAAGGAAAGGAATAATAGAATCAGAAGTAACGTCACCAACTCCCCCTGACAAATGGAATCGAATCGTTGTAGTAGGATTCCTCCTCGCAGAAAGTAACATCCATGTTTCCGAAGATACGTCGGGAAGGAGGGTGATAACACTGATATCCTTTCGTAGTGGCAAAATAGACAATACAGACGATGGTGAGCCTTAAGGTCAAGTTTGTCAAGATGAGGTGGATGTATGTTAACAAAACATATACACCCAAAGACAAAAGGTGTAAGATGGGAAGTTTGAACAACAGACATAGTGGAAAGATGGGCTAGAGGTGTATCATAGTCTGGAACTTTTAAAGGAAGACGATTGATAAGATGAGCAGCGGTAAGAATTGCATCACCCCAATAGGATTTAGGAAGATGCATAGTGGTGTGAAAACATCAGGCAACATCAAGAAGATGCCAGTTTTTGCGTTCGGTAACACCATTTTGAGTAGAAGTGTAAACACATGTGGTTTGATGTAAAATAAAATGACTGGTGAGAAAAGAACCAAACTCTCCACGATCGTCATATCCTCCCCCCTATTATCACTATGGAGAACACAAATATTATCATTGAACTGAGTCTGACCTATTTTATAAAATGCTCGAAAACAAGAAAAATTTTTTCTTTTAGAAGATAGACCCAAATAGTACGGGAAAAAAAATTTGATAAATGTGACAAACTAATGAAAACCTAATAAATATAAAGTACTGGAAGGCTCCCAAACATCAGAATATATAACAACAAAAGGGATGTTAATAGGAGAAGATAAATACGACGAGGAATGTTTAACATGCTTAGACATTTCACAATTTTCACAAGCTAAAGTTTTAATAAAAGGTAGTAAAGCAGTAAACAGTTTCTGAAGATAAACAGGAGAGAGATGTCCAAGATGCAAATGTCAGCGTGTAGCATTAGCAACAATAACAGTAGAAGAGGAGAGAGCCTGAGGCTGGAGCTGAGAATCCAGGTATTATAAGTTACTGCGGTTCCTACCACTGCCAATGGTCCACTTTGTACCTAGTGACTGGAAAATACACGAATCAGGAGAAAATGTTACAGAACAGTTAAGAGATCGAGTGATGTTGCTAATCGAAAGTAATTTTTGAGGAAAAGATGGAACATACAAAATTGAGGAAAAGTAAAAAATGGAGTACATGGAATGTCTCCTTTTTTCACAATGGGGGACAAGATACCATTAGCCGAGATAACCTTGTCCTTACCAAGCAAAGGTGTGTAGGAAATAGAACCTGAGCAAGATCCGGTCATATGATCAGTGACTCCCGAGTCAAAGATCCAATCAGAAAGAGATATGGTGGCAGCATGAGCATAGCAGCAGTAGCAAAGGAAGTCGAAACACCGGAGGCAGCAGTAGATTGGGAGTGGAGAAGGCGGCAAAGAGCAGCTAATTCATGTGTGGTGAAATGTCCTGGTGGCTGACAAATAGGCTCTTCATAAACCTCTGTAGAGTAGGCGGCATCATGAGATCGAGAACCACCCTGTCGTGACTCCCCACAGTAGGGTCCACGACCACGTCTGGTTCCTGGTGGAGGAGCTGAGGATGAAGTTTTAAGCACACATCCCGAGTGTGGCCCCCTGCAACCACAATAATCACAAGTAGGAATAGTGTTGTTGGGGTTGTGGCTAGTAAAGACAGATCGATCAGGAAGAGCAGCAGTGTTGAGGGATCTACGATGGTCTTCATCGCCACGAACTATACTGAATGCCTCCCGGAAAGATGGGAGAGGGGAGCGGTGAAGAATATTAGTCCAAACGGTATTCAACTCCATGTTCAAACCCATCTAGAAGACATGAAGACGGAAACGCTCTTCCTTTTTTTGCAATTGAACTGCATCGACAGTACAAGCAGGAGTAAATTACTCAAAGTTATCAGTCGCCAAATCCGAAATAATTATTAATGAGGTGAGATATTACCCTAACATGACAATGGCTCGCATCAGAGAGGGGTCCATGGCAAATCAGGCACAACAGTGAGAACTCCTAACGGTAGGAGACAACTGCGACTCACGAGTATACTGTAGAAGATGGTCAACATCAATAACGACTCAAAAGGGATCAAGTGTCGTCAATTATCGCGGAGGACCAATAGAGGAGTTGTTAATGTCGACAGTGGCTCGATAAGGCATCGTCGATTAATGGGAGGTCCACTTAAAGGGTTGTTGATGTCAACAATGGCTCATCGAGGATATATGAACACAACGAAAAATGCATTGTTGGTGAGAATAGTCGTCAGGAGTGGTTCATCGATGTCGACGACTACTGGGCGTGAATCTGCCGGTGCAACAAAGGAAGGGGTTTTGGAACTGGTACAATGTTTGAAAGTTGACAGAGGTAAACAGGTAGATCTCATTCCTCTGTGAATTGGCCGCTTATTTTTGTTCATGCATGACTTAGGGTCCGTTTGGAGTGGCATAGGAGCTCAGGCGGGGCAGCGAACGAAGCGGGGTTGTGATCGGATGTGGGAAGGAGGGGTTGGAGACAGGGGAATATCCGTTCCGCAGGCTTAAGGCAGGAGAAAATGCCCCCCCCCCCCCCCCCCCCCCATGTGCGCGTAGTTGCTCCCGCACTGGTAGGCCGCTGCCCATCCTAGTTGCTCCCGACCGGTAGGCCGTTGCCCATCCTATCGGAGCCTTAATTTAAAGGAGAATATTTTGGCAATTGAATTTATATTTTCCTTTTTGTTATTATCACTAATTGAAATGATATTATGTAACTTTTATTTTATGAGTTTTTGAAAATGTTTAGAGCTTCTTTCTCTCCGTAAATATCCTGGATTGCCATACCTATTCATTTGGGGTCTTGCTGGACAGTCGCTCAAGTAGTAAACTGGTACAAAATATGCACTCAAATAAAAGTTAATTGATACGTGCGGGGAATAAAGACACATAATATAATGCTGAAAATAAAATAATTAAAATAAAGTGACTTTGATGTGTCTTTGTATGCCATGTATGATGGCATCAATAGGATTTGTTTCATTTCTACTCATGGGCTTGACGCAGTTGTGGTACGTCTAGTTTGTGCGAGAGACACCCAATTTGAATTTGGAGGTCTTTAAAATTATCGTAATCTGCGCTTCGGACCACCTCTCCACAACAATCCATTTGACGACCTTGTCTCCATCAAACAAGCACGGTCTATGGGAAATCACTTAGAGATGTTTCAAACTCCACTAGCCCATGCCCTTTTTGTACCACCAAAACATCAAGTGTCTATATTCACTACCAGCCAACATGATCGACTGCATCTCAATGTTGAATTTGAAGCACCAGAGGACTTCAGCACTACCATGAGCCTTGCCTGTATGACAACCGCTATGTCAGGAATGATGACAATTATTGGGAGGACACCACTTCTTGTCACCCCGATAGCGTCTCAAACACCCCCAGGAGCAGGGATTCAAGTAGTATCTAAGTCTTTAGGTGCCTATCCAGAGCAGAAGTAATAGTACGACGTGCACAAGAGTTTTGTTTCAATTGTGATGAGCTTTATACAACATGGTATAGGTGTAATGTCTCTGGACAACGACGGCGCAAGGACGGTGGACTACTCGAACCATGCCCCCAATTAAGCTTGTGGACAAGCTTGATTATGAAAAGGAAGATGGATATTACAGGCCTACGATGTGGGTGACAACATGAGACAGTCATTCGTACCTTTATTTCTCACACTCTTTTTTTAACATATCATGTAGCGTGATGAAGTGAGAAAGTTAATTTTTTAGATAATTCAGATTTTAAATTATGGTACATGAGAAAAAATGAAATATACAGTGGAGTCGGTATTATTGTGGACATTACTTGGAGGGATGAACTTTGAAGTAAGTAGAAAAGATGATAGAGTCATAACTCTTAAATTGGTCATAGAAAAAAAAACTATTAATGTGATCAGTGCTTATGCATCACAAGTATGATTAAGTGAATTTATTAAAGTACAATTTTGGGAAGACTTAGATGATTTAGTATGTGAAATTTACAAAGAGAAGATTTTTATAGGAGGAGACCTAAATGAACATATATGAAAGAAAAATGTATATTATATAGCCGTTTATGAAGGATTTGGATATGGAGAAAAAGAAGAAGAAGGTCGAATCATTTTAGACTTTTTCGTAGCACATGAGTTAATTGTGACAAATCCGTTTTTCATAAAGAGAAAAAAATATTTAATTATGTTTAAAAATGGATCAAATAAGTCACAAATTGATTATTTTATGACTCGCAAAATATATAAAATGATTTGTAAGTATTGCAAAGTCATAGCAGAAGAAAACTTGACAAGACAACTTAGGTTGTGTGAAAAAATGCTAAATAAATGCAAATTTTATTGTTGCAAAAAGATAAATAATACAAAGTTATGCTCCTTTATTTATGAAAAATTGGGGGAGAGAAGAGAATACAACAGACGATGTGAGACTAAACACAAGCCGTGCGAACTATGTGGTTTGAATAGGTCAAACCGCAAGGCTATACAACTAGAGAACTATCTGCCACAAGACTAGTTGGAAACTGTCAAGCACCAATCTGGGTTGCCACTAGACCGCACCTGCGGGTTGCCACCAGACCGCACCTGCGGGTTGCCACCAAACTGCAACTAGAGTGGACAAACCACCCTGACGGCACTGCAGTATGCTGGTCGACAACAACGGTTTGCCAAACCGCCAAGACTACACTGCGGATTTGTCAAACCGCCACGACTTGCTAAACCACCAGTCCGCCAAGACAAACTACCAGACTTGACCGCTACCTCTATTTGTCAAGCTAGACCGTCACACCGCTCAGCTTGCTACAAACGTCTGAAAGAGAAGCGAAAACTGGTTTTGTGAAGATGTCTGTCAGTTCTTTGTCGGAAGTGACGAAGGGAGTGTAAATTTGATTCTTCAATATCTCTTCTCTAATAAAATAGCAGTCAACTTTAATGTGATTTGTTCTCTCATGAAAAACTGGATTCTTGGATGTGTAAATGATGACTTTGTTGTCACAGAACATAGAAAGAGGATGATCATAGAATCCCCCCTAGTCAAGCATAAGTGCTCGCAAACATTTCAACTCGCAGATTGTTGAAGTCATGCTTCTGTACTCAGCTTCAACACTTGACCTGGAAAGTACAGACTGTTTTTTGCTTTTTCAGTTGACAAGATTTTCTCTTACAAAGGTGCAAAAACCCGATGTAAACTTTCTATCTAATTTATTATCAGCATAGCTGGTATCAAAATACGCTTCAATCTTAAATGATTATGTTTTTGAAACAGTAACCCCTTTGCGGGAGACCCTTTCACATACTCCAGAATTTTCATGGTTGAACGAAGATGACACTCTATTGGAGCTTGCATAAACTGACTGACATTCCTTACTGCATAATAAATATTTAGTTTGGTAACAGTCAGATAGATGAGTTTTCTCACTAGTCGTCTGTACATAGTACTATCTGGAAGAAGAGGAGAATACTCAGTCCAACCCTTGTCATCACCAACGGCCATCGGACAACGAGCAGGTCTCGCCCGAAGAAGACCAGTTTCTTTTAAGAGATCTAGTGCATACTTTCGTTGTGAAAGAATCATAGAGTTGCTTTTTCGTGAAATCTCAATTCCTAGAAAGTACTTGAGAGTTCTCATATCTTTTGTAACAAAATGTTGTTGAAGGTGTCTTTTTGCCAGATCAATTCACTCTTTATCATCACCAGTAAGGAGGCTATCATCCACGTAGACAGCAAGAACCACGAGGCCTTTAATAGTCTTGTGTATGAAAAGAGAATGATCAGCAGAACTCCGAGTGAATCCAATAATAGAGAACTTCATTGAACTTGTCAAACCAAGTCCGTAGACTCTGCTTGAGGCCGTAAATTGCCTTCTGTAGCTTGCACACCTGACCCCTCCCCCCAGAGCAGCATACCCAGGAGATTGCTCCATGTAAACCACTTCTTGCAGATCACCATACAGGAATGCATTCTTCACATCTAACTGAGACATCTCCCAGCCTTTGTTAACCACTACAGAGAAAAGAACACGGATGATGTTGGTGCGAATAATTGCGGAGAAGGTATCAAAGAAGTCTACACCATACGTCTAAGTAAAGCCTTTGACAACAAGCCTAGCCTTATAGCGGTCAATAGTACCATCCAGATGATACTTGATAGCAAAGACCCACCGACAGTCAACCACATCTGCGCCTAGGGGTGTGGGAACAAGAGTCCAAGTACCCTTTTCGGTTAAGGTCTTCATTTCTTCATCCATAGCAGCTTTCCAATAAGGGATGACACGAGCCTCTTGATATGTGGCCGGGGTAACATTAGTAGAGATAACAAGAGAAAAATGCTTTCCAATCAGGGAAAGTTGAGCATATAAGACAACAACATCAATAGAATGCTTAGTGCATGTCCGTACTCCCTTCCGTAGGGCAATGAGATGATCAAGATCTGTCTTGTCTTCAGTAAAAGATCTACCGTCAGGAGATGTGGCTGGCTCGGGAACTGACAGGGATGGATCCAAAGGCAAAGAAGCAGATCGAGAGAAAGAGACGGTGTAACAGGAATAGGTGTGGAAAGAAGTGGCTCGGGCAAAGGTGTCGAGACAATAGGATATATGAAAAGAAACATCAGATGACAAGAGAGAAGAAGCAGAAGAAAAGAAAGGTGTATCTTTAAAGAATGTGACATCAGCTGAAACATACTGTTTACCGAGAAAAGGATCAAAACAGCAATATCTTTTTCGAGTCGGATAATAACCAAGAAATATGCACTTAACACTTAACAAAACGAGGAGAAAGTTTGTCACAGACAGGAGAAGGTACGTGAGCAAATGTCGTACAACCAAAAACTCGTAGAGGTAAAGAAAATGTCATGGCTCTTGGATACAGAATGGAGAACGAGGTCTTACCCTGAACCGATAATGGAATATAGTTGATGAGATAACAGGAGAGGTGACAACATGACCCCAATATGATCGGGAAACATTCATTCGTATGAGAAGCCTGCGAGCAACATCCAGGACAAGTATAAGGGCATTCTGTTGAGAAGTATAAGGACAAGTAGTTTGATGAAGTAAACCATGACTTGGACGAAAATCTAAAAATTGACGGCTGAGATATTTCTTGACGTTATCAGTACGAAGAACTTTAATAGACACATTAAATTGTGTGTCGATCTCATTATAAAAGGTAGTAAACACAAAGTAATGTTCAGAACGCTCTTTTAAGTGGTACAGTCAAGTACACCTGGAGAAATTATCAGTGAAGGTAACAAAATACAAGCTACCTCTACCAACAGTGCTAGTAGGAGATGGACTACAGATATTATAGTGAAATAGTTCAAAAGGACGCAAAAAACTACATCCTTACCTTACTGGAGAGGAAGAGCGTTGGTGTTTGCCAAGCTGTCAGGCTTCATAATTCAAAGAGGATTCACCTTGATGTGGATCTGGGAGAAGTTGGTAGATGAGGCGAGGAGGGGGATGGCCAAGACAAAGATATCATTGCAAAAGAGAAGTAAAAGCAAAAAGAGCAATGACATTGTCAAGAAAGTAGATGTCACCACTCACAGTCTCAGTAGCAATCGTGTCCTTGAAGACAGAATCTCGAAAAGAACAAGTACGGGAAGTAAAAGTAACCATGCAGTTTAACTGTTTGCAGAGAGCGTGAATAGACAGTAAATTGCACGGAAAAGTGGAAACATATAGAGAGCCTTCAAGCCGCAAAGACGAAGTGAGTTGCACGATACCACTACCATAAACAGGAGATGAAGTACCGTCTGCAACAATGACCAGAGATACCCGATTATGCTTGTTCAAGCAAGAGAACAAACAAGAATTGTTAATCATGTGACAAGAGACTCCAGAGTCAATAAGTCACTTATCTTCAGTGGTAAAATGAGCATTTCCTGAAGAGGGGACAAGAAAAGTCGACCTCTTGGAGAGAGAAAAGGAAGAAATCTCCATAAACAGAGAGAAAAGCGGACAGAAAACCTTTAACCGCACGGTTAGAGAGGAAGACTGCAAAAGGGGAGAACGGAGAAAATCGCACAAAAGAAGCAAGGGAGACCGCACGAACAAAGAAACCGCGCAAACAAAGTGGTTTAGAAGTAATCACAAACAGAGACGACATGGGATCTAGGCGCAAGAAGCGCGAACAACAAAGAGAGAGGAAGCCCGGGACATGGGAAAGAAAACCGGCGGAAAAAACCTAATCGCGCGGTTAGATTGAGAAGTCGGAAAAGAACTTGTCGTGGAAAGAGAACAAAGCAAGAGAGCACATGATCAAAGCAAGATCACGCGAACAAAGAAAGCTGCGGAAAGAAAGATAGACCGCACGAACACAACAAGGCCACACGAACAAAGAACAAGTCGTAAGATGAACGACTAGCTGAGGGATGGCTGGGGGGAGGAGACCACAAGCAGTTAGAAAAAGAGACTGCGTACTTTTATCAAGATGTCAGACAACAAACGGGAGCAAAAAGACCGATTAGCTCTGATACCATGTGAAAAGAGGCTAAATAAAGTCAAATTTTTATTGCTCCAAAAAATAAATAATACAAAGGTATTCTCCCTTATTTATAGAAAATGAGGGAGAAAAAAGAATACAACAAACGATGTGAGACTAAACAAAAGTCCCGCGGACTATGCAGTTTGAATAGGTCAAACCACATGGCTATACAACTGGAGAACTGTCTGTCATGTAACACCCCTTCCCAGTTTTACAATAATCAAACATCCGGCCGGGTCAGCGATATAAAGAGAACTAGGAAACATTATCGAAACTAGTATACAGCAGGTATAAAGTAGAAGCTACTAAAAATTCTAAAACTTACAACGGAAGCTAAGAATGTAAACTAAGGGTAACCACGTACTTGATATCTGGATTCACAGAGCCACTAAACATGAAAAGAATTGAAATGACTGAAAATCTGTAATATCATAATAAGTCTGATACAAGACATAAAATATTAACGAGTTACATTGTCCACAACTACAACTATATGCTTAAAGTAAAGAAGAACTGAATGAGAAAACATTACAAACTGACGCCACCAATGCTCATCCTAGGCGTAGTTTTCCACCTGGGTCACCTGTAAAAACATTGCCCAACGAGTGGTCAGAGTAAAGAAAAATAATTCCTCCTAGTGACATTAAAAACATTTTCTCATATGATGAATGCATGCTTTTTAGAAAATATTTTCGTGCATTAAAACATTTATGTTATATGTTATGCTTGCCTTCAGAACACTACCTAGTCAAAACATCTACCTGTTTTATGTACGCGACTTTCAGTTCATTAACCCAAGTCCCGGCGTTCACTAACTAGTGTACTGTCTCACGTCGGGTCTATACTTGAGTTCTAGGCGGTTACTAGCTTGCACATCTATTTGGAAGGCTCTAGGCAGAGTAGCTCCTAACGCGCATCTGAAACTGACGACCCGAGATCATCTGACGAACTCAATTGTTTTAGTATCACGCGGAGACGGTCTCGAATCTACTAACTGTCTCAAAGGAGAGCAAACTCCCAAAACTGTACTGCTCATAGGGTAACATATGTCTTATGAGGAAGGTAGTGCACCTCTACCTAGCACGAAATGACTTATGTGTGCTGACTGTCCTTTTCAGTCTGATGTCACTCTGCTTGGGATATCTCTTTGGTGGACTACTGAGCGACCCTTGACTTTCATGTGGTCGATTAGAAGGGACATTCACGACCTTGGGTTGGACAAATTTCAAGCTCATGTACACGGGTAAAGGTTTCGTACCTAGCGTTACCATTCTTGATCTGACTACTTGGATCTTGGAGAAGGGTGTCATTCTACACATTTTTCGCGACCGTTTTTCTATCACCACCCATTTCTATGCATGGTCATGATACTTGTACAAAACCTACACATGCATATACAAAAATATATTGTTTGCTATGTCTAACTAATAGAAATTAGGTTTCCTTACAGTGGTGCTGCGGCGCTCGTACACTCGACGCGGCGACATTTGCTTTTCCCAAGGAATTCCGACTGCTAGGAACTTCCAGAATCTTGTCCCGAGGCTACCAAAATCCTGAAATCCAAAACAACCCTACTTTACATGTTTTCCCTTTAGGGATTTTTGTTGGAAAAATTCCAATAACGCTAGGGTAACCCAAAATCAACGGATAACCTAGTGTATTACCTTTACGAGGGAGTAATGGAGGCTCCCAATGCGCTCAACACAAATTTTGCGGTGGATTTCGTACTCTAAAACCTAATTAGGGCAAAAGGAACGAAAACCTAGGTTAGATTAATTTCCAAATCGAAGGATTTCCACAAAGAAATAGAGATAACAGAGAAATAAACTCACCGGAAATGAACGATTTCAAGTTCCACCTATTAGGGTTGAATCCGGCTCTTCCACGGCCAAGGAAGGAAAAGGAATACCCACCGGCGCTCGTAGAGGGAGGGGTCGGAGAGGGTTTCAGGAGGAGGATCGGCCGTCGCTAGTGCTGCGGGAGGCGTCGGCTCGCCGTCGCTGCGTGCGGAAATGGGAAAATGACGGGAGGCGTCGGGCTTGCGGTTTGCGGCTAATTCCCGTGAGAATGGGGGTGCGCGGGATTTTATTTTATGGGCTATGCGGTTTTTGATAACCGTATGAAAAGCGGGGGGGGGGGGGGGGGGGGGGGGGGTTAAACTGCTATTGGCACCCCAAACTATAAATTTTATTTATTTTTGCTAAACGCAACCCATACCACACTAACTCCTTTGAACTAAACGATTTCTTGTCGCGCTTCGATACTAAAATGAAATGTGTCTCACTAAATTATGACTAACATAAATCACCAATTAATGAACGCGACCTTTAGGAATGGTAGCATTGTAACTTGACGTCGCGCTGTCTCGATCAAAATCCGTCGCGACTCGACACTACAATTAAAATTAAATTTCGCGTCAGATAACGGATGTTACAAATCTCCCCTCCTAACAAAAATTTTCGTTCTCGAAAATTGTAATCATACCTGATTCGAAGAGAAAAGAATAGTCTGCATTGCTCTTAAGCTCATCCTCTCGCTCTCAAGTATACTCTGGTCGGCCACAGTTTATCCAAAAGACTTTGACCATGCGAATCTCTCTATTCCTGAGCTTCTGTATCCTTGAATCCACGATTCTGACTGGTCTAACCTCAATGCTAAGATCTGTCTCGATTGGTGCTTCCTCTGTACTGATGATCTGACTGGAATCTCTGACTGCTCTCCTCAGATAGGAGACGTGGAATACATCATGTACACCACTCATTTCCTCAAGTAAGGTCAACTTATAAGCAACCTCACCAACTCTTTCCAACACCTCAAAAGGACCAACAAATCTGGGGCTCAGTTTCTTCATCCGCTTTATTCTAGAGACTCCTCTGACTGGTCTGACCTTCAGATAAATATAGTCTCCAACTCTGAATTCTACTGACCTATGCTTCTGATCATGATACTTGGCCTGACGATCCTGAGTTGTCTTCATACGCTCCTGAATGAGTTTTATCCTGTCAGTGGTCTTATCAATCCATGACTCTCGGATAATAGATCTATCTTCACTTTCAGCCCAACACATCGGTGTCCGACAACGTCTACCATAGAGGGCCTCGAACGGTGTCATTTCAATACTCGTCTGAAAACTGTTATTGTAGGAGAATTACACAAGAGTAACATATTTCTCCCACTTTCCTCCAAAATCCAAAATGCACATCCGTAGCAGATCCTCCAAAGTCCTATTTGTGCACTTAGTTTGTCCATCTGTTTGGGGATGGAATGCCGTGCTGAAATGTAATCTGGTACTCAAACGCTCTTGAACGTATCGCCACTCCCTGGAGGTGAATCTGTCATCTCGGTCTGAAACTATAGTCCTGAGAACACCGTGAAGTCGAACTATCTCGTCTATATATAACTGTATTAATATGGGACAGATCTAATATGGGACCCTGATCTGTCTTCTTAAGAGGAATGAAATGTGCAACCTTAGAAAGCCGATCAACTATAACCCATAATGAATCATTCCCACTCTGCGATCTCGGCAGACCATGGATGAAATCCATGGATATATCCTCGAATGTCCACTCAGGAATGAGAAGTGGCTGCAACTTGCCTCCAGGCCTTTGGCACTCGGCCTTAACTAACCTGCATGTCTCGCACTTTCCTACGTAATCTGTAACATCACTTTTCAAGCCTGACCACCAGACTACCTTCTTGAGATCTGCATACATCTTCGTGCTACCCGGATGTATAGAATATCTGGAATTGTGTGCCTCAAATAGAATGTCCTCGCGAAGGTGACTAATATCGGGAATACACACTCTACCATCAAACAACAATAAATCATCCTGAATAGTGAATCTCTCCTTCTGACCCGTCTGCACTGAGATCCAAATCTCTGCCATCTTCGGATCCAACGATAGTGCTGTCCTGATTCTATCCTTAATGTCGCAAGTAATCTCCATCCAACTCAACCTTGCAGAACCAAAACTACAGCGTCGCATAACGGTGATGTTCAGTCTCTGCAGTTCCCACACTAACTCCTCCTGCTGAGTGAGAAGGAAGAAACACGAACCTCTACGGCTAAGGGCATCAGCTATAACGTTCGCCTTTACTGGGTGGTACTGAATGTCTACGTCGTAGTCCGATAGAAACTCTAACCATCTGCGCTGCCTCAAATTGAGCTCTCGCTGATCAAAGATATACTTGAGGCTCTTATGATCAGTGAAGATCTCGCAACGAACACCATAGAGATAGTGCCTCCATATCTTCAAAGTATGTATGACTGCTGCAAGCTCCAAGTCATGCACGGGATAGTTTCTCTCATGAACCTTTAACTGTCTCGAGGAATAGGCTATGATCTTTCCATGTTGCATGAGAACACAACCCAAATCCTAACCTGACGCATCGCTATAAATCTGAAACTCGTCAGGCCCTGAAGGTAAACTCAAGATCGGTGCGGTCATCAATCTGCCCTTCAAGTCCTCAAAAGCCAATTCACACTCAACTGTCCAATCCAATCCCTTACCCTTCCTGGTGAGGGAAGTCAGTGGTAAGACTATCTTTGAGAAATCTCTGATGAATCTCCTGTAGTAACCAACAAGACCCAAAAAACTGCGAACCTCTGAAACTGTCGTCGGCCTTGGCCAATTCTTAATGATCTCTATCTTCTTTTTGATCAACACTCACCCCTTGCTGACTGATGACGTGACCTAAAAATGCAATCTCTGAAAACCAGAACCCACACTTTGAAAACTTGGCATACAACTGGTTCTTCCTGAGGGTGCTCAAAACAATCCTGAGGTGTGCGACATGATCTTCTGCACTCCTTGAGAACATCAAGATGTCATCGATAAAAACAATAACAAAGTGATCCAAGTACTCCCAAAATACCTTGTTCATCAGGTCCATAAATACTGAAGGGGCATTGGTCAGCCCAAACGACAAAACCACGAACTCGAAGTGTCCATACCTGGTACTGAATGCCGTCTTCTGAACATCCACATCCCGAATCTTTAACTGATGGTAGCCCGATCGCAAATCTAACTTGGAAAAGGTGCACGAGCCCCCCAACTGGTCGAACAAATCATCAATCCTGAGAATCGGGTATTTGTTCTTTACTGTCAGTTTGTTCAACTCACGGTAGTCTATGCACAGTCTCGGACTACCATCCTTCTTCTTCACGAATAGTACAGGAGCACTCCAAGGTGAAGTACTGGGGCGTATAAAACCCAAATCAAGCAACTCCTGCAACTGGCTCTTCAACTCCGCTAGTTCCCTTGGAGCCATCCTGTAGGGGGATTTTGCTACTGGTGTAGCCCCAGGCCGCAAGTCTATCGGGAACTCAATCTCTCTATCTGGAGGGGCACCAGGGAGCTTTTCCGGGAAAACATCGGGGAAATCCTGCCCCACTGGTACCTCTGCCAAGTCAGCCTTAGCCTTCACGTTCATCAGTACTACGAAGGTTTCACAACCCTTACTGATGCACCTTCTAACTTGGACTGCGGAGATGATCATCTCCACCACTCCCTTCAGGCCCTGAAAAGAAAACACAGTCTGATTAGGGCCCTCAAACTGTATCTTCTTCGCCCTACAGTCAATCCTTGCATTGACTGCCGAAAGCCAGTCCATTCGAAAGATCAGATCGAATCCTGCAATGGGTAGCTGCAAAGCTTCCACGATAATCTCGGTATCAGCAAACTGCATCGGTACTCTGCACTTATCTCTGGTCTGCAGAAGGGATCCATTCGGCATCATGACTTCCAGTGGTACTGTCTCTGGAAAGACTTCTAAATGCAGCTTACGCACTAGAGATTCTGCGATAAACGAGTGCGAGACGCCCGTATCAAACATAATCTTGGAAGGTAAATTACGAATCATAAGGATGCCTACATGAATGATTTTCAAAAAGAAAAGAGTGTCACTACGGAGGATTAAAATAAACTTGTTAAGCAAAGTAAACACTTACCTGTCACTACATCCTCCTGATCCTTTGCCTCCTGCTGACCAAGCTCATAAGCTCTGGGATGCACCAAATCTCGACCCTGTTGTGGTCTTCCATCAGTAATCATCAAAGCTTTTCCCTTGTCTACTCTGCTTGTGCCACCAACCTCGTACTTCGACTGCAGGAACAAATTACATTTGTCATCTACAATAATTTCATAAATGTACAAAAATACAACTAGGTTTTGATTACCTGATTCGAACCAACTTCCTGACAGAAACGAGCTATGTGTCCAGGTTGGCGGCACTTGTAACACACGCCCGCGCTGGCCAAACACTCTCCTGGATGACGACGCTAACACTTGGGACAAGGGGGGTAGTCCTTGCTCCTGTCTCCAGACTGACCATTCTTCCTCGCATCAGGCTTCTGCTTCTTGTTCCAGTTCTTCCCTTGGTCATTTCTGCTCTGTTGCGGCTGATGCGAATCCTGAGATCGCTTTGTACGAAAACTGCTTCGCCTCTGAACTTTCTGCTGATCAGCCTCCAGCCTGCGAGTCGTATCCACTAAGCTCCTGTAGTCAGCATTGACCATTGTCATCAGCGACTGCCTCAACGAGTCACGCAAGCCATCCACAAAAAGGCTGCACTTCTCAGCCTGGTCTCCCTGCATTACGCCCGCATATCGATCCAGATGGGTAAGCTCTCGCTCGTACTCAACAACAATCATGTCCCCCTGGAAAAGCCTAAGGTATTTCTCCTGGAGGCCTCGTCGTGCGGAAGGAGGCACGAACCAACTTGCAAGGGCTCTAGAAAATTCGCCCCACGTAAACATGTCTGACGTACGACCTGGCCAAAAAATATGGTCATACTATTTAAAAAGAACGCATCACTTCCAAAATAAGAGGAAATTTTCATAACACTTACCTGCGGGGTCATCTGCCCGGTACTTATCCCACCAGACCTTTGCCTCACCTCGGAGGAGGAAAACTGCCAGAGGAACTTTCTTGTTCTCTGGGCACTCCAAAACATCCAGTAGGTCTCTGGTGTTTGTTATCCAATCATTTGTGTCCATCGGGGTCTCATCCCCACTGTAGTTCGAGGGTTGATGCTCTCTAAAGTTCCTCAAATAGCGCTCCAGGGTCATCTCCACATGTACTGGGGCAGGAGCTGGTGCAGGGGCTGGTACTTGTACTAGAGCTGGAAACCCTGCAGCCAGTCCTCGCTGAAACTCCATCAAGGCAACAGTGACCGCTTTGGCAATCTGAGACGCTATATCAGTGCCCTCTGGAGCTGCTGGAACTAGTGGTACCTGTGGCACGGCAGCGTCTCCCATTATCGCATTAGGAATAGGGTCCTGACGTGAAGATTCACCCGGTTTGCTGACTCGAGGTGCCTGATAGAACATATAAAAGAAATCTGGTTATTTATCAAGCATCTGCGAAATCTGGATTAGTAAATTTTTTTTCGTACTCTTGCGAAAGCTAGGGCTTAAACGCAACTTAAATACTCTACTAACAAGAATTTACTCATACACATTCCTATGACTCTGTAAATCTTTCTTGGGTACAGGGATCCTAAACCTCGCTCTGATACCAATTTATAACACCCTTTCCCAGTTTTACAATAATCAGTCATCCGGCCGGGCAGCGAGATAAAGAGAACTAGGAAACAATATCAAAACTAGTATACAGCAGGTATAAAGTAGAAACTACTAAAAATTTTAAAACTTAAATGGAAGCTAAGAATGTAAACTAAGGGTAACCACGTACCTGATATCTGGATTCACAGAGCCACTAAACATGAAAAGAATTGAAATGACTGAAAATCTGTAATATCATAATAAGTCTGATACAAGACATATAAAATATTAATAAGATACATTGTCCACAACTACAACTATATGCTGAAAGTAAAGAAGAACTAAATGAGAAAACACTACAAACTGACGCCACCAATGCTCATCCTAGGCGTAGTTTCCCACCTGGGTCACCTGTAAAAACATTGCCCACGAGGGGTCAGAGTAAAGAAAAATAATTCCTCCTAGTGACACTAAAAGCATTTTCTCATATAATGAATGCATGCCTTTTAGAAAATAGTTTCGTGCATTAAAACATTTATGTTATATGTTATGCATGCCTTCAGAACACTAGTTGGTCAAAACATCTACCTGTTCTATGTACGAGACTTTCAGTTCACTAACCCAAGTCCCGACGTTCACTAACTAGTGTACTATCTCACGTCGGGTCTATACTTGAGTTCTAGGCGGTTACTAGCCTCCACATCTATTTGGAAGGCTCTAGGCAGAGTAGATCCTAACGCGCATCTGAAACTGACGACCCGAGACCGTCTGACGAACTTAATTGTTCTAGTGTCACGCGGACACGGTCTCGAATCTACTAACTGTCTCAAAGGGGAGCAAACTCTCAAGACTGTACTGCTCATAAGGTACCATATGGCTTATGAGAAAGGTAGTGCGCCTCTACCTAGCATGAAAAGACTTATGTGTGCTGACTAACCTTTTCGGTCTGATGCCACTCTGCTTGGAATATCTCTTTGGTGGACTACTGAGCGACCATTCACTTTCATGTGGTCGACTAGAACAGACATTCACGCTATTGGGTTGGAAAAATTCCAAGCTCACGTACACGGGTAAAGGTTTCGTACCTAATGTCTTCATTCCTGATCTGACTACTTGGGTCTTGGAGAAGGGTGTCATTCTACACATTTTCCGCGACCGTTTTCCTATCACCACACATTTTTATGCATGGTCATGATACTTGTTCAAAACCTACACATGCGTATACAAAAATATATTGCTTGCTATGTCTAACTAACAATAATTAGGTTTCCTTACAGTGCTGCTGCGGCGCTAGTACACTCGGCGCGGCGACATTTGCTTTTCCCAAGGAATTTCGACTGCTAGGAACTTCCAGAATCTTGTCCCGAGGCTACCAAAATCCTGAAATCCAAAACAACCCTACTTTACATGTTTTCCCTTTAGGGATTTTTGTTGGAAAAATTCCAATAACGCTAGGGTAACCCAAAATCAACGGATAACCTAGTGTATTACCTTTACGAGGGAGTAATGGAGGCTCTCAATGCGCCCAACACAAATTTCGCGGTGGATTTCGTACTCCAAAACCTAATTAGGGAAAAAGGAACGAAAACTTAGGTTAGATTAACTTTCAAATCGAAGGATTTTCACAAAAGAATAGGGATAACAGAGAAATAAACTCGCCGGAAACGAACGATTCCAAGTTCCACCGGTTAGGGTTGAATCCGGCTCTTCCACGAGCAAGGAAGGAAAAGGAATACCCACCAGCGCTCGTAGAGGAAGGAGGAGGGGTCGGAGAGGGTTTCCGGAGGAGGATCGGCCGTCGCTAGGGCTGCGGGAGGCGTCGGCTCACCGTCGTTGCGTGCGGAAACGGGAAAATGACGGGAGGCGTCGGGCTTGCGGTTTGCTGCTAATTCCCGTGAGAATGGGGTGTGTGCGGGATTTTATTTTATGGGCTATGCGGTTTTTGATAACCGTATGAAAAGAGGGGGGGGGTTAAAACTGTTATTGGCACCCCAAACTATAAATTTTATTTATTCTTGCTAAACGCAACTCATACCACACTAACTCCTTTGAACTAAACGATTTCTTACCGCATTTCGATACTAAAATGAAATGCGTCTCACTAAATTATGAGTAACATAAATCACCAATTAATGAACGCGACCTTTAGGAATAGTAACATTGTACCTTGACGTCGCGCTGCCTCGATCAAAATCCGTCGCGACTCGACCCTACAATTAAAATTAAATTTCGCGTCAGATAACAGATGTTACATGCCACACGGTTAGCTGGAAACCGTCAAGCACCAATCAGAGTTGCCACCAGACCGCAACTGCGGGTTGCCACCAGACTGCTTCTGCGGGTTGCCATCAGATCACAACTGGTGTAGACAAACCACCCGAACAGCGTGCTGCGGGATGCTGGTCGACAACAGTGGTTTACCAAACCTCCAAGACTGCACTGCGTATTTGTCAAACTGTCGGGACTTGCTAAACCACCAGAGTCCGCCAAGACAAGCCACCAGACTTGACCGCTACCTATGTCCGCCAAGCTAGACCGCCAGAACACCAAACCAACAAGCTGCCTGAGACAAGTCCGCCAAATAACCAATTTCTCTGTCCGCCACGCCAGACTGCCAAACCAACAGACTGCCCAGACCAGTCCGCCAAACCGTTAAGCTCTAGCAGGTTATTAGTGTTAGACGTACAAATTAAATATAATAAATTTAAGACAAAAATAAAAATATTGCCAAAATTCGGTGGTGAAATTTAAAGATGGAAAAAGAGGTTGCTTTCAAGACAACAGTTATAAAACAACTAGTTGATGACTCTTATGTTAATCCTAGTGTCTCATAGGAAGTTATGTCTTCACATTTAAGGACAATTGGAAAGAACGTACTTGAAGTATCAAAAGTCCGTGCACTCCTAAATAAAGAATCTTGGTGGTGAAAAAGTGCAAGATAAAGCGAGGGCAAAGAGAATCGGCTATAAATCACTATATGCTTGTAGGAATGATGAAAACTTAGTCAGGTATAAAGTCGTCAAAAAAGAAATTAAACATGCAGTAAGTAATGCAAGAAATCAAGCTTATAAAGAATTTTATAAGCGACTAGATATCAAAGATGGAGAGCGTGACATATGTAAAATTGTTCGAGCTAGACAAAAGAAGACAAGAGATTTAAGCCAAGTAAAATGCATAAAAGATGAAACAGATACAGTTTTAACGGATGATGTGGATATTAAAGAATGATGGAAAAGATATTTTTTTCAACTCTATAATGAAACAAAAAACAATGAATTGAACTTGGAAAATTGAAGTAAATCGGAGTAGTATATGAATATAACGTTTTATCGTAAAATTCAATTATTAGAGGTAAATAATACTCAAAAGAAGATGAAAAATGGAAAGATTGTTAGACTGGATGATATACTTATCGAAGTATGGAAATGTCTAGGGAATGAAGTAATTTTGTGGCTTACATGTTTTTTCAATAAGATACTGAAGTCAAAAAGGATGTCAGACTAATGAAGAGAAAATATTTTGGTACCTTTGTATAAAAACAAAGAAGATATACAAAATTGTGCTAATATAGAGGAATTAAATTGATGAGTCATACCATGAAATTATGGGAACAGATAATAGAAAGAAGAATAAGACGGGAGACTAATATCTCGGACAATCAATTTGGATTCATGCCAGGGTGGTCGACCATGCAAGTTATATATCTCTTGAGGAGACTCATTGACAACTATCGAGAAATAAAACAACATTTGCTTTTGTTGTTTATGGACCTTGAGAAAGCTTGTGATGGAGTTCTAAGAGAGATCTTACGGAAAGTCTTAGAAAAGAAAGGTGTAAATTTATCATGCATTGACATAATCAAAGATATGTATACAAATTCAGTGACAATGGTGAGGACATCTGGAGGATTAACACAGGAATTCCCTTTCAATGTTGGCTTGCATCAAGATTCAACTTTAAGCCCTTAACTCTTTACCCTTATCTTAGATGAGCTCACCTTACATATCCAACAAGCAATACTTGATGTTTATTATTTGCGATGATATCGTTTTGGGCGATGAGACGCGCGAGAGTGTAAACACAAAACTTGAATCTTGATGAGACACTTTAGAAAAGAAGGTTTTAGGTTGAGCAGGGAAAAGACGGAGTATATGGAGCTTAAATTTAGCAGTGCAAGAAGGACGGATAACTTCGTTATTAAGTTGGGTGGTCAAGATATTTCCTGTAGTGAATGTTTTAAACATCTTGGATCTATAGTTCAAAAGGATGGAAGTATTTATAAAGATGTGACACAGAATCCAAGCGGGTTGGTTTAAGTGGAGAGGCACGTCAGGGATCTTGTGTGATCGTAAAGTACCATTAAAACTTAAGGGCAAGTACTACTGTACTGCGATTAGACCGGTCATGTTCTATGGTTCTGAGTGTTGGGCAGTGAATTGTGTACATGAGCAAAAAATAGGAGTTGCAGAGATGAGAATGCTTAGGTGGATGTGTGGGTACACGAGACTGGATAGAATTAGGAATGAATGTATCAAGGATAAGACAGGAGTAGAACCAATTGCATAGAGGATGCAAGAAGATCGATTAAGATGGTTTGGACACGTACAAATGAGACCATTAGAGGCACCTGTTAGACCAATTAACACTTGGAATGAAACTATAAGGAAAGACATGATGTACTTAGGCATTAGTGAGATTATGACACGAGATAGTGCACAATGGCGACAAATGATCCATAGAGCCGACCCCACTATAGTGGGATAAAAGCTTTAGTGTTGCTGTATCATGTAGCGTGAGTGATGATCATAATCGTAATATTGTGGAACTTTCCTTCTCACTGTGTAAGTGAGCAAGGGAGGTCTTAAAATGACACGCATGAATTGAACATTATTTCTCGTTAGTCTCCTCTCCTCTCATTCTCTCAAGTTAGGGTTTGGATTGAGCAAGAATCTCTTCTTCCTTTTTTTTCTCTCGCAATCTAGCTCGATTCTTGTTGTATCCACCATCATTGGGATGGCTAGGTCAAGGAATGGTCGAGAGTATCCTCTTTAATACTTCTCCCTCTAATGACTGTGCACTCATTCACAATCGGAAGCACTTATCAAAGACCCACAAACATCAGTGTGAAGAAGCATCCCGACAATTCCTACTACTTCCAATATATTGTTTCATTGACATCATGGAAAAATAACCTTTTGGAAGAAATGTTATTAAGCAATTTAAGAAATTAGGCAAATAACTAATGAAAAGTAAATTACGAGAAAAAGAAGGAACATGTAAAATAGATGAAATGGATATGATAGTGGAGCATGTTACTTTTCCTATGTTAGCTGTATGAAATGAAAGAACCATTGAATGATAACTGTATGATACATTGATGATAACTCTTTCAGATTGGGTTGTGGATGCAGAGTTTGCGCGTGGTGTACCCGATGTAGCAAATACCATAATGGTAGAAGAGTCTCCCTGGGATGCAAAGGAACCCTCATGACTTTATTATTATGAGCACCTTATGGTGTGTGCGTATTTGATTGCTTGCTGGAATCTCCACATACACAACAAGTTCCCATTTCCGATGAGGCGAGATGAGGATGTAAGCGGAAGCAAGAGTTTCGGGTGTGACCCTTCTTTCCACAGTAATCACACAAGTGGACAGGGGAACTTCAAATGGTCATATGTTATCCAATTCTAGGAAAAGCAGAACGATTTGTGATCCTGTCTGAACTAAGAGAGCGCCTTTGGTCCTCTTCCCCTAACATCATGTTAAATGCTTCTTGAAGGGAGGGAAGAGGTTGATGGTGCAATACATGAATGCGCACAAAACACTCGGGAAATCTTGTTTCAAGTCTAGAACGTGACGTGTAAGTTCATAAATCCGTGTAGAACTTCTAATCTAAGAGTATGTTTCATATGCCTGATTCCATATCTCAAAGCAAAATTCATACGCACGGAGCTTTAGGCTCCGTTTGGAGGGACTTATTTTCACCGGTCAAGCGGTCATGACCGCATGAACCGGGCCCTAAATAAGTCCCGGTTCATGCGGTCATGACCGCTTGACCGGTGAAAATAAGTCCCTCCAAACGGAGCCTTAGACTATATGGGGCATTGAGTGAAAGCAACTAAGAGAGAACCAAATAGTTGTTAGGGTCCCACTTCCTCCATGAAGGATTAGTATGCAGCGTGTGAACAATGGTTCCATCAACATCTTCATTGAACTTATGACTTTTGATTGCATGTTGTGCCGCTCGAGACCACTTAAGATTATTTGTACAATCCTAATGCACGATAGTAAACGTAAGGAATTGGAGTGACCTTGAGTCTGAGCGGGGACGCTCATAGAGAGAATCTAAACACTTGAGATTGATGACGAGGAGTTCGCCTTATAGAATCCACTTGATCCCGTAGAGTTGGAAAAATAACAGTGGTTGGTAGGACCAATTACCAAGATGGAGCTAGACCCTAGAGCATAAAAACACTCCCGTGTAGATTCCATGGTAGGAAGAAACCTAATCCGAGCTCCGGAAGGCCTGCAGAAAGTTTCTGGAGGAATGGAGTACAATGCAGGAAAGTCTTGTCAGACAGAGGACTCAAGAGCTGGAGGAAATTGACTGGATAGAAAGCCATTCCGAGCATCAGAAGGCCTGATGGGATCGACAAAGAACTGGCATTGTCGACGAGATCAGCGAAGGAAGATGACGAGATCAAAGAACTGACGTTCTTGGAAAGAAACCCACACAGACGTCTGGATCAAGCCAGCAACTTGAACGAGAGCAAAAATTTCTTAATGAGAAGTGATCGGGATGTGTCGCCCGAGATTTCACGCAGAACGGTCGTACCACTACGCTCTGATATCAAGTTGTGACAAATGACAAATAAGACTCCAAACGGATAAGACAAAATGCTCAATGTGGGACTATAACCAAGTGCCCAACTTAAATTTAAATATAATTCAACTTTTGCAACCCTTAAACCTTATTTATAGGTGATTTGGGCTTCGTTTGGCACGGTGGAGATGGTCGTGGACGCGGTGGTCATGAACCGTCATTCGTGAATGTCCGAGCTCTCCTTAAAAATTCATGCATTTTATACTCAAAACTAGTTTATTTTCTACGTTGTGGTCATAACCTGTCTTGCCAACCAGATATTTTATGAAAATGGCTTTTTTGATCAAACACACCGGAGGAGCAAATAAGCCGCGCCAAACAAAGCCTAAAGCTCCGTTTGGGAGGACTTATTAAGGTCCGGTTCATACGGTCGTAACCGCTTGACCGGTGAAAATAAGTCCTCCCAAACGGAGCCTAAATCCTTACATTTCCATTATATTCCCTTAAACTACTTTTTAAGTTGTTTTTTTTCTTTGCAGATTCGCTACAAGGAGATTCTGGCAGATGCGGCTTATTTGAATCAGATTCTATCTGAAGGTGCTGCTCACGCTGCCGAACTAGCTGAGCCAACTCTTAATAACATTTATGAGGCGAAAGGCTTCTTGCGAAAATAATCTACAGACATTGAAATTTGGGTAGTTTATTTCTGCGTGATAGATACATTAGATTAGTTGAGTTATTTGGTTTTTCTCGGCCATTCTTTGCTGATGAATCCACCTTACTTTGTAAAGCTTCTGCTCTTTAACTTTGAAGTCAGCTTTATTCCTCTCCATTTATTTTTAGTTTGTAACTCTTATACATTTTCTGAAGTTGGAATAGTTAATCATAGAATGTATGTTTACAGCTTATACATAGATTTATTTTCTGTAACTTTAGGCTCAGTTTATACATTGGAATAGATTTATTTTCGCTATCATAGAATGTATGTTTGACAAGGCAATGGTTATGACTGCGTCAAGACCAAGAACTCAAGACGCACGTATTTTCTTATTATTGTTTAAATAAAAAGCTCGCAAGCCAGCCCGCGAGTGAACAGTGATCCATACAAGTGATTTTGGAGACCCATATATATTAATTAAAACCTTTGTAAATTAATTAACGTTTTTAATTGAGATATCTGTCAGGACGTTCTAACTTTGTGGAAATAAACGACGAGATCTTTCATAATCACTACGTTCATGACTGTCGTCACCGTGCCAAACAAAGACTTAGGCTTCATTTGGTACGGTGGTGGCGTTTGCTCCCGGCGGGTCGACATGGAGAGTTGGAACCGGAGGGGGGATGCGGGGTAGGAAAAGCGGCGTTTGAGGGGCTTTTTCTTCTTGAGGCGGGTGCAAACGGAGCAAACGCCGTCGGAGCCCTGTTTGTTTACCCACCGTCCGGCGGCGTTTGCTCCAAACGCCCGGCGAATACGCCCAAACAAACGCAGCCTTAGGCTCCGTTTGGCACGGTGGTGGCGGGCGTAAATGCATGGGTTAAAACGTTATTTGTTAAGAATCATCTTACAATTGTCATCAGTTCACTTTCTTAGGTGGGCGTTAACAAATGACAATCTAATCCACGTGTTCATGTCCACCATCACCGTGTGTCAAAGGGAGCCTTAATCTATGTCAACAAGTCTCGGCTCTCCTACAACTTATGGGGTCTTTCAATTTCAAAGGCTGATGATAATTGGATATTTATTTCAAAGATTAAAAATGTCATGGCAGTGGCCAATCTTCGGTAGATCATATCCAATCTTTGAAATATTGTGTATTCTTTGTGGCTTTGTTTGTTTCGGCGTGGCATTTTCGAGCGATGGGAATAGAGCGGTGGGAATGGAGGGAGAGCAGCTTTGGTATTGAAGGTCAAAATTGGTGTTTTAGGGCATTGGGGGCGCAGAAAGGAGTTCTACTAAACATATTTTTATATTGGCGTTTTCCTCCGGCTACCAATGAAGAAAAAACATCGAAACAAATGTAGCCCTTATTTTTTATGGATATAATGTAATGTTGACGTACTGCACTTTCATGTAAGCTCTTTTTTTTAACATACCATGGGGAGATAAAATGGCTGCGTTTGGCATGGTGGTGGCGGTCGTAAACGTATGGGTTAAAACGTCATTCGTTAAGAATCATCTAACAAATATCATCTATTTGAACATAAAAGTGAATGAAGTTTCTTATATGAGCATTAACAAATGACAATTTAACTCTTTTGTTGATGAGCGTCATCACCGTGCCAAAGGGAACCATAGTCATTAAATGTCACAAGAAAATTAAAACAAGTCAAATAGTTACAGTTCATTTGTATTAACCTAAGAAAACTGACAGTCTAATGCCTTAGAAAAATTTAATAAAACTATAATGAAATACTACATAAAATTTCTACAAGATTGTAGAAGGATTGTTTGCCAAATAAAATTGTTTAGACCAACAATTTTGAGCTAGAAGATTATGAAACTGGATCCCAATGAATCTCATTTTTAGAATAAAAACTTGCATGCCCGAATTTACGTGCATCATTGGAAGGTAATGGCTACACTGGATTGACAGCGTTGATCTACTGTCGATTGATGGCCAGTGCTTTAAATATTGTGTCTGCATGGTGATTTTCATGCGAGTAACGCACCTACAATGGCCTTTTGTAACTCTGCTAGGCTCTACCTTGCACAGTGTGCCTTTCAACAAACATTGGATAAATGAAAATTGTGAATTAATTGCAAGCTGATCGACAATAGTATAATGAATCCCACTTGCCTTAGGTTCCGTTTGGGGGGACTTATTTTCACCGGTCAAGCAGTTATGACCGCATGAATCGGACCCTAACGGAGCCTTAGGCAAGTGCAATAAGCATGACCGGTGAAAATAAATCTTATTCATGCGGTCGTAACCGCTTGACCGGTGAAAATAAGTCCTCCCAAACGGAGCCTTAGTCTTCCTAGCGGACTTCACAGAGTCATGTCATCCTACAAGTCAGCACTTTGCATAATAACAAATAAAGTGCAATAAGCATGAGCACACTATTCAGTTCACGATAGTATGATGTTGCAAATATCAAACATGTTTTGTAAGAATTGAACATGCATATGTGTCTACTATGCAACATGCATGTATGTCAAGGGATTACCACGGATACTCCATGACTCGTAATCATTCATGTATGTTTCCATTATGTCAAAACATCAAAGGTATAATGCACAGAAGGTGTTATAATCGCAATGTGGAGTCTAGTCGGTCATACTCATTCTTGGGCCCTTCTGCTAAAGTTTTTCATCTTCAAGTGCGGTCAGCTATACCCCTTTCTTAGGACCTTTATCTAATACCCTAATTATTAGAGCGTCTAGTTATACCCTTCACATGAACTTCCTAGCAACTCCCTAAAAACAAAGGAGGACAGTTATACCCTTATTTGAGGCTCTTTCACCTACCTTCATCTCAAGCATATCTAGCACACCTAATCACACTTAAAAATTTCACGGCACCCATTCATAATCATTAGGGATTTCACATGCACCCCACACCTTGCTCTTAGCATGATAATACTATCATAAATGTGTGCATTCTAAGGATGCTAATCATTGTTAGGGATTTCACGTGAACACCACACCCTACTCTTAACATGAGAATACCACCACAAATTTGGACATTATAACGGCGCTTTGAAGACAATCAGATTTACACCAAAATTTCTAAATGAAATAGTTAATACAAACAATTAAAATCGTACATCAAGTGAAACTATCTATTCATGGTGGTATGACATGCCCCGGTTCTTAATGAGCTGTGGTACCTGTAGCATCTTCTAATTAGAGAGTCTATAGGACACCACACATAATATGCAAGAAGGAGAATACAAAATAATATAGCGAAATTCTAATGATCAAGAGGACAAGGACCATTACCTTCTACGATATTCTTTCGGACATAAGATCTTCAACCAAATGGGATGGGCATGTGCGGGGAGAAATCCTTGAACGTTGTTGGAAATAAGTCTCTGGTCGGTCTCTTGAATCTCTGGTGCCTCCAACTCTTCCACTCCAAAAGCTCTTGTCCACCCCTCCCTTTCAAAATCGTAGAGAGAGAAAAGGAAATGAGAAATGAGGGTTTCGAACCCCTCACCCGCAACCTAAAGCCCCCAGGGTCTAATTTAGGCCTTAAAAGATCAAAAGCCCAAATCCTACAATTAAACACGTGCTTGAAATTATGTTTACATTTATTTTCACGGCTTGGCACACAACCGCGTATTAGGTAATCTTTTGTTTTTCCAGGAACACAGATTGGTACATGTGCCTATATACAGGTATATGCACTGCTTGTGTATGTCATGTGTCATGTTGTGTCATCCTTTAAGGTCATCCAGTGCGCTTATACTGAGGTGTACATGGCTTCTGCGTACTACTTGGGTATGCTATGTTGGGTTCTATAAGTCTTTGATGCATCTAACCTAATCTACATGACCACATATACATGCATAATTAGACCATATCATGTGTTGTGTTGGTCTCTGAAAATATCTTGTTCGGGTCAGGACTGTAAGACCCCCCCCCCCTCTCCCGAGAATTAGGCACAACCAAAGGGTGTTTTATGCCTAAAGCAGATGCCCTACGGTAGTGTTAGAACACGGGCTAACCCCTAACCACATTACATTTACCCTGTCAGACAATCTGTCATCACATCACACCATAAAGTATATAAATGCGGAAATAAATATAGAAAGAAGTAACCACCATCACATAAATAACATCTAAAATATACATCGACCTAATGAAAAGGGAGGTGGAGGTGTCTTGGTGCACATAATGAAAAGGGGCTAACAAGATCGACCTACAAAATCCATCATCACTAGTGCTAGTATAAAATGTCACATCTTTCACTATATCCTCCAGTGTGATCGTTAAAGTAGATCCAAAGGGAGGTGGAGGTGTCTTGGTCTTTGAGTCACTACTTTCCTCTTAGTTGTCTACTGATGCTGGTTCTCCTTGGGCGGGGACAACTAAATAGTTACTCAAAATAAACTAAGTGGTTTCTCTCCCTCTCCACAATGTATCCTAAGCACCAAGCGGGAGGAAGGATAAAGGAGATGCAAATGTTAGCATAAACAAGGGAGATGATTATCAATCTAAGTAGGTACATGAATCTACTGTAAGTACTAAATGCGACTAAGATAGCAAAGTAGCGTGCAGTACAATACAGTACGGTAAAGCAAAATAATGTAACCTAAGATATAAGAGTTCTCATACAAACTTGTATGTTAGTGATCCAATTATATTATTGTAATAGATAAATAATTCATCATATAAGAATGCATATATAGACTTATATGATGAGGATTTGCAAATAAAATGCAATGTATGATATTATATGCATGCTAACTCAAACATACTTCTATGTCGACATTAACACAATCAACTTGTTGAACAGACATCTAACCATGTGGGCATCGTCATCGTGGCAAGACGACAGTAGCTTTTAAGAGTGTAAAGTCTCAAAACAATCCTAGGCCCTTGTGTATGACCATATCATGTACTCTTTTGGAGTAACGATCGCCCTGTCAGCAATGCCCATTGGTTTAGCTAATCGGTGTTATCTGCCGAGGCCCGGCACTAGGAAGCTACCTCAGCTCACTTATGATACAGAAACTCGTAACCTTAGAGCTAAATACACAACTCTACGTCAGTGAGCTCTGAACGAAAGAATTAAGATACCCTCCACTATCAACATCAACACTCCACTGCCCTTCAGTGAGTGAAACTACAAGTATATATATATATACATATATATATATATATATATATATATATATATATACAACTATATAACTACTCAACATCGCACTATAGAAACCTTTGGGTGGAGTTAATACTAGTAAACCTCTTGGAGATGTGAGCTACTAGTTCTATGGTTGGACACTCTTCACTAGAGCTAAAACCTTGTCCATACCAAACACCCACACTTGGCTCTCTCACTCACTCTTAGAATTGTCTGTAATAAGAGAACTACTTGAAGACCATCTATAGGTGCAATGGAGCTAACCGGATGAGACCATGTTGTAGAGGAAACTTCCAGTGAAATTTTGACTATGCCACAACATATCTACTCTAGAATATTGACCTAAGCTTGCTAAGGAAAGCTAAGGAAAAAACCCTAGGTTTTAACTAGTACCACTCATGGTCTAATACAATCACATTAGGGTTAATTTATAATGCATTTTGCAAGACTCAGTGCTTAACACACTCGTGGGGTGATACTCAAGATAGTACATTTAGCACACACATTCTCACCACCAAGGGTGGAGAATTCAGCTAGGGGACACTCATCCAATCCCCAATAACATTATGTGTATCACTTAAACAGCCTACATAAATACCCAATCTTTAAGACCCTATTAAAATCTTATGATGTACACTTACGGGATCTGACACACCCTTCACTATTGTAGTGATCAAAGGTAGGATGAATTAGTCTAAATGATCAACTATGTTCAAACCCTAATGATTAAATCAAAACCAACAAGTTATCACCTAATTCAAATCCAAAATACTTGTTTTCATGCAAATAGGACTAATTATGATGATGTATTTCACTACACATCCTAATCATTTCTTAATCATGTTATTTAGGGATTATTGTGTTCTATATTTTATCCATCATGTAAGATCATCAATCAACATTAATTTTGATCATCAAATACCATTGGATATGATGTATATGCTTGTGACATGATCAAATGAAAGCATATTATCATAACTAGGATCAATCATAATCAAATAGCTAAGATTTAGAACACCAAAATGATTGATCAAAATCATCACTTTTTATCATCCAAAAGCTCTAATATTTTTGGCACAATGTGTATATGTGATAGTAAAATCATTTCCCAAAGTTTGACATTTAAAGAATATTAGAGGCTTAATAGAGCAAATGTGGCCTAAAAATTCTACCAATTTTTTGGGAGCTAGATATTATCCTAACATAAGTGCATACAAAATCTTATGACCATATGATAAGGGGTTAGTGAGATATTCCATTTATTTTCTCTGTCACATGATTTTATCACACCCTTAAAAATTAAACTCCACAAAGAGCTAGAATGATCACCAGAAAGTGTACCACCACATTTTAGAAAAAAAGGGACAGTGTCCAACATTTTTCATGTTGGGTACTTACCCTAATTATGTCTAAAGTGTCTCTAAAAAGCCTTAAATATTTTTATCACGGATTTCAATTAATACAAATGAACTACAATGTCATATATCATATCAAAACCGACCTATACAAATCTGCCACACAAATCCTAAAGGAATCCATTTGCGCGAAAACCAGTCGCACCATTAATGACCTTCCTCCACAGTGAATCCAGTGTCGATCCACTATTGGGATAGCTCATGATTGACTTCATGGTGATTAAGGAAATCCATATCCATGGTTTGTCTTCCACCTTAAGATCAGTGGCTCAGATCGAATGATACTTATCCTATCAATCTATCATTTGTAGTCGCTCTCCACTGCACTTTTGTGGCCCTTATGTCGCACCACCACCTTGCCTGAGGAAGAAGGAAAAAGTCCTGGAGGAGTTCCAGCCCTTGCTGGTCCTCTAAGGTTGTGCATGTGTTATATATTGAATGAGTGTTGTGTCTTTTGGGGGAAGCGGTAAAGTTTTTAAATTTTGGGAAATGGGTAGTTGTGTCTTTTCACTATTTTATAATCGGTTAAATAGGAGGGAAAGGTAGTTAGTTTCCTTGGCTTGGTTTTATGTGAAATGTATGTTCTTGAGAATTGTAGAACAGAAATGTCAGAGCCTTCCGTCTGCAAGACATTCTCTTCAGGAAGATTGTTTCCCTGCGATAGATTGAGATTTGTTCTTGTTTGTTTGTATTCCTTCTTTCTCAGCAATATATTGTGAATTGTCCATCACATTCTTCATTTTTTGCGGTTATGTAATAATTCTTGAGGTACAATCGTATCATTGGTATCAGAGGGACCAATTGCCACCTTGTTGGTGGCGGATGCGACGCGATCAAAGGATGTTCATGCTGATTTGGAGGTGTTACATCATCAGCAGGAGGTGTTGGCAAGAACAATTCAGTCAATGGTTGATCATCAAGAAGACCTAAGGCAAAACAAAGAGTCCATGAATAGATCTATCCAAACCATAACGGATCGACAAGGTAAGGCGATGGAGGAATTGAAAACCCTATTTGTCTCGATGAGATCTTATATTGGTGCGGGCAATACAAGCTCCTCTTCACAATTAAATGGAGGGGGATGTTTGACAGAGTTCACCTCACCTTCATATATCAATACAAGATTCACGCGATTGGAATTTCCTAATTTTGTGGGTGAAGATCTGTTGGAATAGATCTATCAGGCCGACCAGTATTTTGACATAGACAAAACTCCTCGTGATATAAAAGTGAAAATAGTTTTGGTACATCTGGAAGGTAAAGCACTCTACTGGCATCAAACCTATATGAAGAGTTGTCTATCCAGAGAATGGCCAACATGGGAGAATTATTGCCAAGCACTGAATCAAAGATTTGGCTCTCTATTTAGACCAGACCCAATGGGAGAACTGAAGAATTTGAAACAGCGGGGATCTGTTCAATCGTATCTCGATGAATTTGATATGCTGTTGTACATGGTGGAAATACCATAAGAGCATGCAGTGAGTTTTTGTTTGGCGGGGCTTCATGATGAGATTGAATGTGTCTTGCATATGTTCCAACCGAGAACATTGTTGGAGGTTTTTTCCTTGGCGCGCCTCCAAGAGCACAGTGATGCAATCAGTGGTAAACACGTAGCTTATATTCCTTTTTCTGTGGGTGTGTGTCATGACCATTTTGCGGCCGCAGTAACCCTAGCCATGAAACCTGTAAGTAAAGTGTAGCCTGCATCTAAGAAACAAACTTCTGCACCCTCATAGTTATCAACTACTCGAAAACAACTAACTTCTACGGAAATGAATGAGAAACAAATCAAGGGGTTGTGCTTTTGGTGTGACAATAAATACACTCTCGGACATGGGTACTTGGAACGCCGCCAGTCATACTCTTTAGAACTGATGTGTGAGGAGAATGATAATGAGGAAGATGAGTCGTTACAAGTGTTGGGGGTTGTGGAGGAAGATGTCCTCAACCCCCAAGTATCGGTGTTGGCTTTATCTAGTATTCCAAGTTTCAATACTATGCGAGTCACTTCTTTACATAAGGGTAAGCCTATACATGTATTGATTTATTCTGGTAGTACTCACTATTTTTTGGATACTTTCACGACCTCTAAATTGGAATGTCCACTAAGTTTCATACCTCAATTCAAGGTGTCAATAGTGGATGGAAAGAGCATTTCTAGTATTGTTGGGTGTTGCTTCCATAATAATCCTGATTTGAAGAAGTCCCCCTTGAACTAGGATGAATTGAGTTGTATTTGACAATGCTTTTTAGTTATGTGCTTGTAGGATTTAATTGTCAAGTACACATCAACGTAATCCCTCATTGTGTAGGACATAGTGTTAACTCATGTGTAATCTCTCTATTGGGTGTACTTCATTTTCAAGTGCATATGAATCAAGGAAAAAGATGGTTGCTGAAGTCAGGAAGAATCAGAAATTTTCTTAAGTAAAATTCGTCGAGTATACACGTGAAGTCTTGTGTCGTTCGTCGAGACATCACGTGAACAGTCGTGGAATTCGTCGAGTTTACTCGGGAAATTTCTAACCATTTCTTAAAATTTCTTTAGAAATGGCTAAGTTAAATTCATCGAGTATACACGTAAAGTTTTGTGTCATTCGTTGATACATCCCGTGAATACTCGTGGAATTCATCGAATGTTCTCGAGTGGTCCAGTGAGTTAACAGAAAATTTTCTTCTGGTCCCATTTTCGACTAAGTAAAATTCGTCGAATGATCTCGTGTAATTCGTTGAATGATCTCGTCAAATTCGTCGAGTGGTTAACCAATTCGTCGAGTGCTCTAAGTATGCCGCGAGTCATTTTGATGAATGCACTTGATGATTTTTCTAACGAGTTATGTTTCAAAATGACGATCATGTACAATGCATGTGGAAGCTCGTTTTGGAAGATTATTTCTAGCCGCTATAGATGGAATCCTGTATAAATACCAAGAATTGTATTTCAGATTTAACGGATCGCTAAGTATTACAAGAATCGCTAATCTCTCAAGACCTAATTTTCAGAATCATGAAACGGCCGAGATTTTTCTTTCCCGATCTACTGTGCTCGGAAACGTTCAACCTGGCGACATCATAGTTCACGATCAACAATTCCTTAAAAGAAGAAATTCGACAAATCACTATTTTTGGATTCTACAAAGGTGTTCTTGATCTAGTCGGATTCCAAAAGTTTTTTAGATCAAGGTTTTCAAGTTTTCAAGTCTTATTCTCCAACCTTCATTTCAAGATCTATTCTTCAATAAGGAAGAAGATTTAATCTAGAAAGGCGTAATAAATCAATTTTATTATTGTAGGAAGTTTCTACTTCCGAGTTTGTAGATCCTTGTTTATATGATCGAGTTGTAGGAGAGGTTGTTCTCCGAGTTAAAGGAGAGGTTGTTCTCCAAGTTGTAGGAGAGTTGTCTCCGAGTTGTAGGAGTTGAGGCTCTGAGGTGTAAGATTGTGATAATTTGAGTTTTGGTAAAGTAGACGAGTCTAGCTCGAAGTGCTAGATAGGCGTGGCGGTATAGTGGACGTACTCATTTCGGGGAACCACTATAAATCCTTGTGTCTGTGATGTGCTTCTATGTGTTTGTTTGTTACTAATTTGTATTCCTCTAAAAGACACGGAGGTCACCTATTCACCCCCCTCCCCCTCTAGGTGATTTAGGTAGACAACTAGATACTTTCAATTGATATCAGAGGCAAGTTGTTCGTTAAAAGGTTAACACCTTGAACAAGATCTCAATCTATTTGTCATAGCACAAGATTTTATGTTATAGATAGTGTTGGGTACATTGGAAAATGTGTACCAGATTTGAAGAAGCCTCACCCTACTCAATGATATGCATCAAGGTGTATTTGATGTGTTTTGAGTTTATATGTGCAGGTTAAGTAATTGCAGGAAATGCAGAAAAATTTCTAAGTCCATGTGTCGACACCTACAGAAGCAGTGTCGACACTTATGAAGGCTTGTGTCGACACTGGAGAAAAGCTGTGTCGACACTTGGAGTAGATTGTGTCGACACTTGGAAAGACTGTGTCGACACCAGAAGAAATTGTGTCAACATGCAGAGGCAGTGTCGACACACAGAGAAGCAAAGTCGACATCAACTGTGTCGACACCAAAAGGCAGTGTCGACACACAGGAATACTTAGTCGACATCAAATGTGTCGACACATAGAGGCAGTATCGACACACAGAAGTATTTGTCAACATTAACTGTGTCGACACACAGGACTTGTGTCGACACACAGCAAAGCTTCAACAAAGTTAAAGTAAAGAAGTACTTGTGTCGACACAAAGGAGATGTGTCGACACACAGCAAGTTTCAACAAAGTTCAAGAAAAGAAAGTTTGTGTCGACACACAGAATCAGTGTCGACACATTCTAAAGAAGCAGTGTCGACACCACCAAGGCATGCGTCGACACTTAGACCACTTGTGTCGACACTTAGTCTATTTGTGTCAACACATGATGAAGTTCAGTCTCGACACTTTCAGAGAGAGACAGTATTTCAAGAAGTGACTGGATGACTTGACAGCTGCCATTTCAACCGGTCTACCGCAACTGTCAAAGCTGTCAGAAGTTTGTTAGAAATTGGATCAGCCGGTTACCATGGAGGAAGACTATATAAAGGTCTTTCTCCTTCAACAGAAAAAGTGATCATTACAATTAAGATTGAAGATCTACACAGATATTTAACAACACAAAAGAAGAAGACCTTCGACAGAAGATCTAAGAAGTTGGAGAGAGAGAGCTCCATCTAAGAAGAGCAGTTGCTGAACCAGGCTGTCAAGAAAGATTCAGATTGAGATCTGAATCTCAAGTCAGAAGCTGATTGAAGATCAAATTCTCAAGAGTTCAACCCTACTGAGTTCAGATTCAAGAAGCTTTGAAGAAAGCTAAGAGAGGTTGTGCTCTGCCATCAGGTTCGTCCAAGAACTGATCAAGAATCCATCCATCCCTTCTCTCTCTACCTGGGTGGTGGTAAAACACTTTGTAAACACTATTTTCCGTAGGATCTATTCTAGATCTGAGCTGTAAGTCTATTTTATAAAGGCTGAGTGTAGGAGAATATATTCTCTGAGTGGTAGGCCTTGTTGAAGCCTGAGGTAGGGCTGTGAGCCTGAGTTGTAGGAGATTGATATCTTTGAGTTGTAGGCCTTGTGTAGGCTGAGGTAGGGCAGATTGCCTGAGTTGTAGGAGCCTTGTTTGGGGTTCTGAGTTGTAAGATCTGAGGATCTGAGGTGAAGTGAAGAAGTTAGGCTGAATCTAGCACACTGCTAGATAGGCGAAGGGGGAAAGTGGATGTACCCAGACCTTGGGGAACCACTATAAAAATCTGTGTGCAATCTGTGTTGTGATATTTTTGTGAATCTGTGCTGTGTTAGCTGTAACATTTACTGCTGCTAAGTAAACAACAGAATTGATTTGCTGCCTTAAAAGAAAAACAAGAATTATACCTATTCACCCCCCCCCCTCTATGTGGTTAGACATTAATTCTTTCAAGTGGTATCAGAGGGAGGTTACTCAAAGAAGGACTTAACAGTCAGAGTGAGATCCATAAGGAGGATTCAAGAATCAAGAAGATGGGTTCAGGTGAAAATCATAAGGAGCTAGGTTCTATGAAATTACCCATATGCAGAAAGGAGATATTTGACATCTGGAAAGAAAGGGTCAGGCTGTTTATGGAGGCTTCTGATCCAAGGATCTATATTACAGTCAAGGAAGGTCCTTATATTCCAATGAAGATTTCAATTCTGGATGCAAACCAAAGAATTCCCAAGGATTTCTCAGAAATGACTAAGGATGAGATCATCCTGGCAACTATGGATAAGAGAGCCCAGAATATCATAGTTAGTGTCATAGATGATGCAACTTTTCAAAATTTGATTCACTACAAGACCTCCAAGGAAATGTGGGATACTTTAATAGTCTACATGGAGAGTTCTGAAGAAGTAAGACAAGATAGAAAATCTATGCTGAACCAGGAATATGAGAGTTTCAGACAAGGAAAGTCTGACAGTATAACTGAGTGTTATAAAAAGTTCTATAGGATAGTGAATGAGTTGATGTCCTATGGGAGAATCTTCAGTACTTATGAACTGAATGATAAATTCCTAAGATCCTTGACAAAGAATTGGGACACACAGATTTGTGCCATTAGGGAAGTGGCCAAACTTGCAGATATCTCACCTCCAACATTGTTTGGAAAGCTGCTGTCATATGAGATGCAGCTGATGGCTAGGAAAGAGGAAGAGAAAAGTGCAAAAGGGGAGCATAGAGAAAAGTCTGTGGCCTTCAAGGTTGAAGCCACTACGAAAAATAGGAGGATGTCTCCATCACCTCCTAAGATTGTTGCTGAAACTGCTTCAGATAATTCAGACAACCAGAATTCAGACAGCAGTGACTCAGATGAAGATTTTGCAGCATTTACAAGACAGTTTCAGAGATTCCTGAAGAAGAAGCAGTGGAAGTCTAAGCCTTCCACATCTCATCCTAAGGATGAGTATTATCAAAAGAGGAAGTCATCCAGGAAGGACAGGAGCAGGTCTAAGCCAAGCAAATCTACAGCATCAAAGATAGTTTGCTGCTGCTGTAATAGGCCTGGACATGTTGTGGCTGAGTGTCCAGATAAAAGAAAAGAGATTGTTGATAAGAAGAAGATTCAACACCAGAGCAATAAGGAGAAGTCCTTTGTTGCTAAGAAGGAGAAGAGCTTGACAGACCAATCTACTTCAGAGTCAGAATCTGAAGCCGAGGCCTACATTGGTCTATATGCAGTAGATGAAGAAGAAGAGTTTCTCCAGGTGCTGAACTCTATATATGAACAAGAAGACCATCAGTGCAAGGGACTGATGGCTGTGTCAGAAGAAGACAAGTGTCAGGATCAGCCTGGTCCTAGTAAGGTACAATATATTTCTAGAAATTCAGATTGCAGTACTGAGTCAGAGTCAGCAACATCTGCATCAAGTGATGTGGATGAGTCTGAGTCTGAAGGTGATATTCATCAGCTGATAGATGAATATGGAGACTTGCTGCAGGCACTTAAGAAGAGCAAAAACCTGGCCAAAAATCTGGCTAAGGAAATTGCAGATCTTAAGATGGCTGCATCTGATTCAGAGAAATTGCTGGATCAAAAACTGAATGAGATTGCCAGATTGAAAAACATAACTGTTATTCAAATGGGCACAATCACATTCAAGAATGATCAGATTAGAAATCTGGAGGTTAGGCTTCAGAAAGAGAAAGAGATTGTGGCTAGTTTTTCTAAGCCAAAATTTGTATTACCCTTAATAGATGACTTTGTGTCACAAAAGGGTAAGGCTGGATTAGGGTTTAAGAAAACTGCATGGACTGCTAGGTCCAAATCTAAAGGCAAAGCCCCAGCATAAAACAAGAAGCCTACTGTAGACAATTCAGCTAGGGTTGTACCTAAACAAAGGTACAACAAGTTTGAGTGCTGGTGTTGTGGCAAGGTAGGCCACTTTGCCTTAGATTGTTGGCACAATTCCAGTGTCAAGGAGAGTAGCAGTCTGCCTGTCAGAAAAGCTGTAGGCAGATTTGTTAAAGTTCAGACTAACTTGCACCAAGGACCCAAAAGTTATTTGGGTTCTAAGGTTAAGTAATCTGTGTTGCAGGTGAGTCCAAGTTGTCATGCCCCAATATGGTACTTGGACAGTGGATGTTCCAGGCACATGACTGGAACAAGGGGGTTGCTGAAGGACTACACACCTATCATGGATGGCCCTAAAGTAACCTTTGGTGGTTCAGAAAAAGGAATCATCAAAGGATTTGGTAACATTTCTAATAACCAGATTACTATCTCTCAAGTGGCTTATGTGAAGGGTTTGAAACACAACCTTATAAGCATAAGTCAGTTGAGTGATTTAGGATATGACATCTCATTTATTAAGAATGAGTGCCATATCAAAAGGTCAAGTGATCAAAAGGTCATATTGACAGGATATAGAAAAAGAAATGTATACTGTCTTAATTTTGAGTGTGAGAACAATGTTTCTCCTATTTGTCTTGTAGCTGATGAGAGAGTCTCACATTGTGTTAAATGGCACAAGAGGCTGGCTCATCTTAACTACAAGACTATTGGCCAACTCTTTAGCAAAGAGTTAGTGAGGAATGGTCCTCAAGTTAAGTGTATAAAGGATGGGATATGCTCAGCTTGTCAAAAAGGCAAGCAGACCAAATCCTCCTTTCATAGCCTTGAAAACAAGGATTCAGTGAGGTGTCTATACCTCTTGCATATGGATCTTTTTGGTCCTATGCCAGTTCATAGTCTAGGTAGGAAGGTCTACACATTTGTGGTGGTAGATGAATATTCTAGATATTCATGGGTGTTCTTTCTGAGACAAAAATCTGAAACCCCAAGTGTTTTATATAGTTTTGTCAAACAAATTCAGAATGAGCTGGACAGTACTGTGGTCAAAATCAGAAGTGACCATGACACTGAATTTCAATCTGAGAGTATGACAAGACTGTGTGAAGAATTTGGGATTTTTCAAGAATTTTCCTCACCTAGAACACCACAGCAAAATGGTATTGCTGAAAGGAAGAATAGAACACTGATAGAGGCTGGTAGAACTCTATTGAGTGACACTTCTCTCCCAGAATATTTCTAGGCTGAGTCAGTAAACACTGAATGTCATGTGATCAATAGGGCTACTATCACCAAGAGCCACAAAAAGACTCCCTATGAGATTGTGAAGGGCAGAAAACCAAACTTATCCTATTTTAGGATCTTTGGTTGCAAGTGTTATATACTTAACAATGACAAGTCTTATCTAACTAAGTTTGCTGTCAAATCCCAAGATGAGATATTTGTTGGGTACAGCAACAATAGTAAGGCTTATAGAGTCTACAACTTGATTACTCAAGTTGTAGAAGAGTCTGTACATGTAGTCTTTGATGAAACAAGACTGATTAACTGTGAGTTGCCAAGTAGTGCTTGCAGTTCTACAGGTATAAATGAGAGAATGGACAAGCTTACCATTACAGAAGATTCTACTGCAACTCAGGAAGTGGAAAATGGTGGCTGCTGTCCAAGGGGAGTACAAGACTCTCCAGATGCTGAAGAAAACCAAGAGGTGTAGCTTAATGAAGAGGCTGGAGGTGTTCAACCTGAAGATAGACTACCTCCAGCTAATAGACACTTAAAGGATCATCCAGCAAATCAGATAATTGGTGATCCAAGACAAGGAGTGCAAATAAGAAGCAGGAATCTGAGCACAGTTCTTTGCTCCAGCTTCCTATCTCAAGTGGAACCAAAGAAATTTGAAGAAGCTGTTCTAGACCCACATTGGATTGATGCCATACAAGAGGAGCTGAATCAGTTCAGAAGATGCAAGGTCTGGAAGTTAGTTCCTAAACCAAAAGATCACAACATCATTGGAACAAAGTGGATCTTTAGGAACAAACTGGATGAGAATGGAATCATTGTGAAGAATAAAGCAAGGCTTGTTGCAAAAGGATATAGGCAGGAAGAGGGTATTGATTTTGATCAAACCTTTGCCCCAGTAGCAAGACTGGAAGCAATTAGGATGTTCCTTGCTTATGCAACATATCAAGGCTTTAAGGTATTCTAAATGGATGTAAAATCAGCATTCTTAAATGGAAATCTAAAGGAAGAAGTCTATGTAGAGCAGCCCTCGGGTTTTATTGATCCTCTCAAACCTGATTATGTTTATAGACTTAGGAAAGCTTTGTATGGGTTGAAACAAGCCCCAAGGGCTTGGTATGAAACCATGTCTAGTTTCCTCATTGAGAACAAATTCTCAAGGGGGAAAATAGACAAGACTCTATTCCTAAGGGAATCCAAAGGAAAGATAATCCTAGTCCAAATATATGTTGATGACATAATATTTGGGTCTACTGAAAGTAACCTTTGTAGAAAGTTTGCTAAACTTATGCAAGGGAAATTTGAAATGAGCAGTATGGGAGAACTTAAGTTTTTCTTGGGTCTCCAAGTAAGACAGACTGAAGATGGCTTGTCCATAACTCAGTCTAAGTTCACCTTGGAGTTAATAAAGAAGTATGGTATGGAATCATCCACTACCATGAGAACTCCTATGGGGTCAAGTGTGTCTCTTAGCAAAGATATGCAGGGAAACCGTATATGAAACTTTGTATAAAGGGATAGTTGGCTCCCTCCTATATCTGACTGGTAGTAGACCAGATATCATGTATGCTACATGTGTCTGTGCTAGGTACCAATCCTGCCCTAAAGAAACTCATCTGACTGCAGTCAAAAGGATTTTGAGATATCTTAAGGGCACACCTAATCTAGGCCTTTGGTACCCTAGGAATGGAGATTTTCTACTAACAGGCTATTCAGATGCAGACGTTGCAGGTTGCAAAGAAGATAGAAAAAGTACTACAGACACCTGTCAATTTCTAGGAGGAAGATTGGTGTCTTGGAGCAGTAAGAAGCAGACCAGTGTGGCAATCTCCACAGCTGAGTCAGAATATGTTGCTGTAGGAAGCTGCTGTGCACAACTTTTGTGGATTCAGCACCAGCTAGAAGACTATGGTATTCAAGTAAGTAGAACATCTTTGATTTGTGATTCTACAAGTGCAATTTCTATTGCTAATAATCCTGTTTCACATAGTAGGACTAAGCATATAGAAATTAGATACCATTTTCTTAGAGAACATGTAGAGAAAGAGGATATCTCACTAGAATTTGTTAAAACAGATTATCAAATTGCAGATATGTTTACTAAGCCTCTAGATGAAACTAAATTCAATAAGTTTAAAATTGAATTAGGAATGTTGAACATAGATTAGTTTAACAAAATTGGCTAAGTAAAATGGTGTCGACACAAGGAGTTGTCTGTGTCGACACATAGAAGTGGTGTTAACATTCCAGAGAAATGTTGTCGACACATCTAGAAAATTGGTGTCGACACTTCAGAGAAATAGTGTCGACACATCCAGAGTAGGTGTCGACACATCTAGAAGTGGTGTCGACACTTAGATTCAACACAGATTTCGTCGAGTGGAGTATCGACTAATCGTCGAGCGCAGATGTATAAGTGTCGACACATAGAAGTCAACACTTATGTCGAGACATTAGAAGTCTGTGTCGACACTTTTCAACAGTGTCGACACATTTAGAGGATTATAACGTGCCTTTTCACCTTCGTTTTTAGAAAGGTATAAATAGGTCCTCAACATTGTCTGTCGACACGCTCTCCATTGTTTCGAGACCAAAACTTTGTGTCGACAAATTCTCTCATCTACATTCAAGATTTCACTCAACCCTAATGGCGCCCAAGCTTGAATAGAATGTCAATGAAGGATATGAGCTGGTACGCAACGCATTTGATGGAGCGGAATCTGAAATTAAAGGTGTAGTAACCCTAATTTCTGAGAATGGGTTGGAATTTCTAGTCTCTGAGCCAACTAAGATTTGGAAGAAGGAAACACTAGAATTCTTTGGTGCTGCTACCCTAGATGAAACTGGACTCAAAATTAGATCCACAGTCCATGGTGTAAAGATAAAAATTACCCAGAAGAGTTTAAGGAAAGTTCTACATCTGCCAAGAACATAAGAAGAAGAAGATATACCCGCATCTAAGCTAAGGGAAGCACTTCAATGGTGTGGACTAAATTCCACCATAAAGATTGGATCAGCTTTAAACAGGAAGGGCATGAATATACAAGGGAAGTTCTTGTCAGAAGTTGTCGGAAAAGTGATTCTGTGTAAACCAGGGGGGCATGATAGAATTTATGCATACATGTTCTCCCTTATGACCAGAATCATCTATAGACTAAACACTAATTGGTCTGTAGTCATTTTTGACAAGATTAAGGAGAGTATAAAGAAGCCAAATATAGGCAGAATTATGAGCTTGTATTTAGCTGGATCAGTACCTGAAGTGATGGAACGGTCCGCTGGAACTAAGATAAATCATATGAGAAGGATGGACATCAGGATTATCTCAAGGTGGGAGAGAGCGTTAACTAAGGACATGCCTACTCCAGAGAAGGAAACACCTCCACAGAGGAAGCAGAAGAAAGACAAAAGGGCTCCTGTACCTTCCAGTAGTTTAGAGGAGCAAGCAGCTTCCAGTTCTAATGAGGAAGAGGCTGATAATGCTGATAGGTCACCAGTAAGAAATGAAGATGCACAGAGGCAGGGGGAGCAACCATCTGCTAGCCCCATCCACCTGGATCCACTCCAGGGGAGCCTCACCATGAGGAAGTGCCAACTCACTTGGACAGTGAAATGACAACACAAACTATACTTGAGGTAATACATGAGGTAAATCAAAAAAATTTCAATAATGAAGATGAACTGCTAACTGAATATTTGATTGATGTTGACCAGCCAACTCAATTAAACAGTCAAGCTCAAGATGATGTAATGGAGGATACATCTGCTATTGCTGATGTTCCAGAGATGAGAGTATCTCCAGTTCCTTCCCAACAAGAGTTTACCCTATATGAGTTGTTCATTGCTATGGAGCAAGAGACTCATGGGGAGACAGAAAGATTTGAGGGGGATAAGGTAGATTTTGAGGGGAGAAAATTAACCTGGAAGGACTTAGGGGGAGCAACCTAGAACTACACAGGACTTGCCTCCTAGTCCTAAAGATAGAGTTGATATTGCTAGTACCTCAGCTTCTGAGGATGAAGAAGCTTCAAGAGCTAAGAAGAGAAAGCTAATGGTCTTTAAAAGGAGAAGCCAAAGCTACAAGAAGACACTACAAACGGTTGCTCCACAGCCTGCCCCAACAACTGATTACAGTTCATTGTTAGTATCTTTATAAGTGAAGTTGGATGAGCAAAGGATTGCCATGGAGAAGTATATAGATGAAACTCACAAAGATCTCCAATTCTCCTTAGCTCAAGACATCAAATCCATAAGATTTGAGGTGAATCAAAATAAGAAAGAAATGACTGATTGTTTCCACAAAGGAGGTAATGCAGTGGTTTTCCTAGCTACCCATCAAGAAAAGATAAAGACACAAGTTGATGATATAGCTCTTAAGCAAGGCTATGTCCTAGAGAATCAACTCAGAATGAATGATAATCTAACAGAATCACATAATGTGATTGTAACAGAGCTGAAGAATATTGCTACTGCACAAACTGCAGCAAGGGCTACTGACAAGGCAGAATTTGTTAAGCAATTACAAGGAGTAGCTGCTGTCCAAACTGCTATTACAAATTCTCAAAAGACTATTTCTGGATTGCTGCTAAAGTTAAAGGGATTTTATAAGGATGGTGTTAATTTTCTGGATGAACAAATCAGATTTCAGAAGGATGACCTTAGGGATCATGTGGCCAGAGAAGTCATAAAGGGGGAGAGAGTATTAGTCAAAGCTGGATCTGATCATGCTAAATGGATTTCCAATAGCATCAGAGCCACACTTGGATATCCACCCCTTTGTGATGATGACAATGTGGCTGAATCTGGTATAAATCCTGCTGCTTTTGGAGGTGAACAAGCTGAAGTTGCTCAAGTAATTTATCCTCCAGCAGATTTTGAGATGATACATCAAGAGGTACAGTCCATGTACAGCCCTCCTGAAGGTGCTCAAAATGTGATCATAAAGAAAGTAGACAAGCCTGTGTCAGAGGCAGTTTTGAAGGAGCAAGAAGCTCTATTATCTAAGAAGAGATTCAGAGAACAGGCAGAATTGAAGCCTGATTTTGAGCAGTGGAGTCCAACCTCCAGGAACATTATACTGACTGCTTGGAAGGCTGTAAAGGATAAAACTCATGATAGGGGTAAATGGTACTCTGCACAAGAATGACAAAAGCATGAAGCCAGACAGGAAGCCATAGTTCAATATAGAAGAAAGGCAAAACTTGGGAAGCTACCTCCTAATGCACAGGAGCCTAACAAATATTTCCCAAAGCCTTTTCATTATTTTGAAAGACAAAAGATAAGGGCTGAAGAGCTAAAGAAGAAAGATCAAAAGGGCAAGAAGCCAGTTGATGACACTGATGTTCCAGTTCAAGCCAAGATTCAATCAGGCAAGGGCATTGTCATCAAGGAGCCAGAGCAACCTTAGATTAGTTTTACTAGATTTTATAACATTGTAATCTTTTGTGTTAAAATCTATGTAAACTTTTGTTAAAGAAACTATTGGAAGTTGGAACAAAATAATGTTTAATGCTTAATCTGTTAGCATTATTATTCTGTAATGATATCTTATATATGTTTTTTTAAGTAGTTACCCTGTCATATAATATTTTTATACATCATAATGTGTATTTGTTATGAATGGTGTATATCATTGACTAAGGGTTATGACTTCTCCAAATAGGGGGAGATTGTTTGGTACATTGGAAAATGTGTACCAGATTTGAAGAAGCCTCACCCTACTCAATGATATACATCAAGGTGTATTTGATGTGTTTTGAGTTTATATGTGCAGGTTAAGTAATTGCAGGAAATACAGAAAAATTTCTAAGTCCATGTGTTGACACCTAGAGAAGCAGTGTCGACACTTATGAAGGCTTGTGTAGACACTGGAGAAAAGCTGTGTCGATACTTGGAGTAGATTGTGTCGACACTTGGAAAGGCTGTGTCGACACCAGAAGAAATTGTGTCAACATGCAGTGGCAGTGTCGACACACAGAGAAGCAAAGTCGACATCAACTGTGTCGACACCAAAAGGCAGTGTCGACACACAGGAATACTTAGTCGACATCAAATGTGTCGACACATAAAGGCAGTGTCGACACATAGAAGTATTTGTCAACATCAACTGTGTCGACACACAGCAAAGCTTCAACAAAGTTAAAGTAAAGAAGTACTTGTGTCGACACAAAGGAGATGTGTCGACACACAGCAAGTTTCAACAAAGTTCAAGAAAAGAAAGTTTGTGTCGACACACAGAATCAGTGTCGACACATTCTAAAGAAGCAGTGTCGAGAAGCTGTTACAACAACAAAAGGAGTTGTGTCGACACCACCAAGGCATGTGTCGTCACTTAGTCCACTTGTGTCGACACTTAGTGTATTTGTGTCGACACATGATGAAGTTCAGTCTCGACACTTTCAGACAGAGACAGTATTTCAAGAAGTGACTGGATGACTTGACAGCTGTCATTTCAACCGGTCTACCGCAACTGTCAAAGCTGTCAGAAGTTTGTTAGAAACCGGATCAGCTGGTTACCATGGAGGAAGACTATATAAAGGCCTTTCTCCTTCAACAGAAAAAGTGATCATTACAATTAAGATTGAAGATCTACACAGATATTTAACAACACAAAAGAAGAAGACCTTCGATAGAAGATCTAAGAAGTTGGAGAGAGAGAGCTCCATCTAAGAAGAGCAGTTGCTGAACCAGGCTGCCAAGAAAGATTCAGATTGAGATCTGAATCTCAAGTCAGAAGCTGATTGAAGATCAACTTCTCAAGAGTTCAACCCTACTGAGTTCAGATTCAAGAAGCTTTGAAGAAAGCTAAGAGAGGTTGTGCTCTGCCATCAGGTTCGTCCAAGAACTGATCAAGAATCCATCCATCCCTTCTCTCTCTACCTGGGTGGTGGTAAAACACTTTGTAAACACTATTTTCTGTAGGATCTATTCTAGATCTGAGCTGTAAGCCTATTTTATAAAGGCTGAGTGTAGGAGAATATATTCTCTGAGTGGTAGGCCTTGTTGAAGGCTGAGGTAGGGCTGTGAGCCTGAGTTATAGGAGATTGATATCTCTGAGTTGTAGGCCTTGTGTAGGCTGAGGTAGGGCAGATTGCCTGAGTTGTAGGAGCCTTGTTTGGGGTTCTGAGTTGTAAGATCTGAGGATCTGAGGTGAAGTGAAGAAGTTAGGCCGAATCTAGCACACTGCTAGATAGGCGAAGGGGGAAAGTGGATGTACCCAGAACTTGGGGAACCACTATAAAAATCTGTGTGGAATCTGTGTTGTGATATTTTTGTGAATCTGTGCTGTGTTAGCTGTAACATTTACTGTTGCTAAGTAAACAACTGAATTGATTTGCTGCCTTAAAAGAAAAACAAGAATTACACCTATTCACCCCCCCCTCTAGGTGGTTAGGCACTAATTCTTTCAGATAGAAGCAAGGATATGTCCCTTGTGAAGCTGTCGTTATGTTATAAGAAAAACTTCCCCATGAGGAAGGAAAGAGTCAGGTTTTTCATGAAAGGTGTAGATCCCAAAATTTTTCAGATTGTTGAAGAAGGTGCTCATGTGCCCATGACTGCTTCAACCATCAACCCAACTCTGATGGTTCCTAAGAAGATGTTGCATCTAAATAAAGATGAAATTGCTCTTGTCTCTCTAGACAAGAAAGTGAATAACATAATTACAAGTGCAGTGGACGACTCCATGTTGCAGAATTTAATTCATTGCAAGTCTGCCAAAGAAATGCGGACTTCTTTGATTGTCCTCATGGAAGGAACGGAGGAAGGTTAGGGATGATCAAAAATCCCTCCTCAACCAGGAATGTGAGGCATTCAAACAAGGCAAAAGAGACTTGATAGTTGACTGCTACAAGAGATTCTTCAAGATCATCAACGGCCTGAGGAACTATGGTCGGGCATTCACAAACGGTAAACTTAACGACAAATTCTTGAGATCCCTGACAAAAGAATGGAATAACAAGGTTTGTATGATAAGGGAGTTTGGTAAACTCGCTGACACTGACCCTCAGAATCTATTTGGGAAGCTGCTTTCATATGAACTTCAGGTCAAAACGAGGAAAGCTGAAGAAGAAGGAAGCAGATCCTCAACTAGAGAAAGTTCAATGGCCATGAAAGCTGAAGGGTCAAGGAAGAATAGAGTGGTGTCTCCTGCCAGAACACAAACCTCATATGATCATGAAAACTCATAGCTAAGCACTGCATGCTCTGAAATGTCAGATGGAGAGTTCTCTTTATTCTCCAAACAATTCAAGAGGATGCTCATTGTTGAAGTATTAGACCGGGCGCTTGGGCGGTCTGATCAAGCGGTTTGTTGACGAAGCGGCTTAGCGGTCTGATCCAGGTTTGTAGACCGGGGCGGTCTGTCGGTCTACTCTGCGGTTTGTTCTATCCTGCTGGAGTTGCCAGCGGTTAGCCCACCTGTCTAACCGCGGCCTATGCGGTCTCCATTATTCTAGCCGCTCAGTACTGTAAATGTTTAGTCCCAATGTTTGTATACTCTCTTTCTTATCTCCTCCATTCTATATAAGGGAGGCCATACCTTGTAAATGATATCTTTTTTTGGATAATAAAATTTCAATTATTCAAAAGTTTGTTCTCTTGCTCTCTACTTTTCGCTTCTGGTTCTCTACTTTCTAACATGGTATCAGAGGACACGGTCATTTCCTCTTGATTCTGTGCGCCCTCTGTTGTTCGCGACTTCTTTTCCGCGCTCTGCGACTTGATTCGCGGCTTGCCCTCTCTTCTATCCGCGCGCGCCTGTTTCTATCCGCGCGGCTTGGTTCTGTCCGCCAATCTGTTCGCGCGGCTTGCTCCTTCTTGGTTCTCTTCTCCTTCTCCTTGTTGTCGCAGCGACCTGTTTCGTTGTCGCCGCGCTCCTTGTTCTTTCTTGCCTCTCCGACTTCCTAGTCGTTGCGGCCTGTCCCTGTCCGCGTGTGTATTGTCTCTCTACTCGCGGATTGCTGCTGTGTGATCTGCCTGACCGTGCGGGTTGTTCCTTTCTCACCCGCATCTTGGTCGCGGTCGCCTGCTCTTCTCCTCTCTTCTGTTCGCTCGGCCTTTTCAGTCCGCGCGACCTCTTCCCGCAGTGTCTCTTTCTAGCCGCTACTATTCGCGCGGCTTCCTCTGGTTTTCTAACCGCTCCTGTTCGTGCGGCTTCTTCTGCTTCCGGGTTCTATGACTACCTCCGGACTCACCACTACTCCTGCAGCTCCTTCTCCTCCTCCTCCTTCGGGCAACCTTGGCACCCTTTCCAAGCTTGTGGGCTCCAACTATCCCGATTGGAGCGTCTCTTTTACCTTTCTCCTTCGTTCTCAACGCAAGCGTCATCACCTCACCGATGACCTCCTCCTCGCACCTCTCCTGAGTTTGATGACTGGGATGCGAGTGATGCTCTTGTTCGCACCTGGCTGGCCAACAGCCTTTCTGATGAGTGCCTTCCCGTCATTCGCCATGATGAGACGGTCAAGGCCGCATGGCTTTACCTCGCTGCTCTCTATTCTAAGGGGGGCCAGACGTCCCGCATTTATACTCTCTATGCGGACCTCTTCGCCCGCCCTTCCTTGTCCCCAGCTGCGGCTTATCAGCAGGTTCAGGCCCTTGGGGCTGAAATCCTCCAGAATCGCCCATTCTCCGCGGACTTGGCCGACCAGCACAAACACTTCCAGGAACTCCTGGTTGTTTGTTATCTTCTTCGTCTTCCCGACTCTTATGATATGATCCGCCAGCAGATCTTGGGTGAGGCGTAATCTCCTACTTTGGATGCCACTGCGGCTCGCATTGCCGCCGTTACTTCGCTCCTCCAGCGGCCTCTGTTGGCCTCCCCCCCTTCCCAGGACTCCTCTGCTCACCAAGCTCAGCGGGGGGGGGGGGGGGCCCCAGTGGCCGAAGCTCCTCTGGCGGACGGGGTTTCCTCCCGGTTCTTCTGCTCTCACTGTAATCGTACTGGTCATACTGTTGACCGCTGCTGGCAGAAACATCCTCATCTTCGCCCTTCCGGTGATGCTCCTTCGGCCTCCGCCTCTTCTAGGCCGTCTGCCTCGGTGGCCACGATGTCAGGTAGTGCCCACGTCGTTACCCAAGGTAAATGGCTGATTGACTCCGGTGCCACCAATCATATGACGGGCAACCCTCATTGCTTCTCCCGTCTTGAGACCCATGACCGCTTACCCCCAGTTCGTGTGGCGGATGGTTCCCCGTCTCCGGTTCATGGGACGGGCATGGTTCAACTCACTCCATCGCTTTGCTTGGAGGATACCCTCTATGTCCCGAAGTTCCCGTGCAACTTGTTATCTGTTACTACTTTATGCCGGCAACTTCAGTGCTCCGTTTTATTCACTCCCACTACTTGTTCTTTTCAGGACCCGAGGACCCAGCGGACGATTGCTACTGGGACTGAGAGCGGCGGCCTCTACTTCCTCGACGATGTTTCCGCTCTTTCTGCCTACTCCTCCTCCACCGATCTCCTTCAGTGGCATCTTCGTCTTGGACATCCTCCTCCTCGGCTTATTCGTCAGCTTCTGCCCCACTTACCTCCCACCAGTTCTCCGCTCAACTGTGATGCGTGTCAGCTTGGCAAACATCATCGCTCCTCCTTCCCGCCGAAGCAAGGTCGTGGCTCCTCTCGCATTTTTGATCTTATTCATTCTGATGTATGGGGTCCTGCTCCTACCCTCACAGTTGGTCGGGGCAGTTCCTATTTTGTCACTTTTATCGATGATTTTACTCGATGTACCTGGGTGTATCTCTTAAAGGATCGCTCTGAACTGTTTTCTGTTTGGCAATCTTTTTACTTTATGATTAAGACTCAATTTGCTATCTCTATTAAAGTCTTACGTTCTGATAATGTCAAGGAATATCTGTCTCATGAGTTCTCCGCGTTCTTTCACCAACACGGTCTCATTCATCAAACGACTTGTGTTTACACCTCCCAACAGAATGGGGTGGCGGAGCGTAAAAACCGTCACCTGCTTGATGTTGCGCGTACTCTCATGGCGCAGATGCACGTCCCTCGCTCCTACTGGGGCTACGCTGTGCTCCTCGCTTGCTATCTTATCAATCGCATTCCCTCCACGGTCCTCCACGGCCGGACTCCCTTCTCTCTTCTCTACCCCCACCAGGAACCTTTTCCTCTTCCTCTCCGTGTCTTTGGCTGTACGGCCTTTGTTCACGCTCCCTCCGCTACCCGCGACAAGCTTCCCCCCGTTCCACCAAATGTGTCTTTTTGGGGTACTCTACGCTCAAAAAGGCTATTGCTGCTTTGACCCCCTTCTCCGCAAGCAGTTTGTCTCCGCAGATGTGACTTTTTTTGAAAATGCTTCCTATTTCTCTCCTTCCTCTTCTCTTCCTTCTCTTCCTTCTGATATCTCCGTTCCTTCCACACCTCTCGACGTTTTCCCACCTTCGTCCCCTCCTCCACCCACTCCTTCCCAGTCCGTCTCCCCACCCACCCCTCCACCCTCCTCTCCGCTGCCGTCTCTCTCTAGTCCCGGGCCAGCCTTCTCCGCCACGGACGCTCCGGTCGCTGACGCTCCCGTCGCCGACGCTCTCGATGATCTGGATGTTCCCATTGCCCTTCGCAAAGGGGTGCGGGCGTGTACTCAACACCCGCTCACGGCTGTTGTTTCTTATGATCAGCTTTCTCCTTCTCGCAGGTGTTTTGCCTTGGCTATCTCTGCTACTTCTACTCCTCGTACCTACCAAGAGGCTCTCGCTCTCCCTCATTGGAAGTCTGCCATGGATGAGGAGATGGCTACTCTTACTGAACGGGGGTACCTGGACCCTGGTTCCTCCTCCCGTGGGCACTGATGTGGTTGGCTGTCGCTGGGTCTTTGTTGTGAAGTTTCGCCCCGACGGCACTGTGGATCGCTACAAAGCCCGGCTGGTGGCCGAGGGCTTTACTCAGACTTATGGCGTTGATTACTTTGATACCTTCTCTCCGGTTGCTCGCCTCAGCACCATCCGGGTTCTCTTTTCTGTGGCTGTTAACCGAGCTTGGGATATTTCCCAGCTTGATGTGAAGAATGCCTTTCTCTATGGCGATCTTCAGGAGGACGTCTATATGGAGCAACCTCCTGGGTATGTTGCTCAGGGGGAGACACGTGTCTGTCATTTGAAGAAGGCCATTTATGGCCTAAAGCAGAGCCCTCGGGCATGGTTCGAAAAATTCAGTGGTATTGTGGCAACCATCGGCTTTCAAAGGAGTTCGGCCGATCACTCCTTATTCATTCGCAAAACGGCCTCGGGACTGGTGGTTTTGGCCGTATATGTGGATGATATTCTCCTTACTGGTGATGACCGAGATGGGGTGGACTTGACAAAGAAGCACCTCCGTCAGCACTTGGTCACGAAGGATATGGGCTCCCCAAAATACTTTTTGGGGATAGAAATCTCTCGGAAACCTGACTCCTTGGTTCTCTCTCAACGGAAGTATGCCCTTGATCTTCTTCAAGAAGCAGGCTTGACAGGTGCCAAACCAGCTCATCTTCCCATGGCTGTTGGAGAAGACAAAACGTGGACGGATGAATCGCCTCCTCTATCTGATGTCACACGGTACAGACGTTTGGTAGGGAAACTCATCTATCTCACGGTGACTAGACCCGACATCGCCTATGATGTAGGAAAGGTCAGTCAGTTTATGCAAGCTCCCAGGGGGAGTGTCATCTTCAGTCCGCCCTGAAGATTTTAGAGTATATCAAAGCAGCACCGGGCAGAGGGTTACTCTTCCAGAAAAATGGCCATCTGCGGGTTGAGGCCTACTCAGACTCAAGTTACGCGGATGACAAAGGCGATCGTAAATCCACGTCAGGTTTTTGTACCTTTGTTGGAGGTAATCTCGTGAGTTGGAAGAGCAAGAAACAGTCTGTTGTTTCCAGATCTAGTGCCGAAGCAGAATACCGGAGTATGGCGTCAACTACGTGTGAGTTAAAGTGGTTGCGGGCTCTCATGCTTGACCTGGGCGAGGTATATGATTGTCCTCTCCCTATGTTCTGTGACAACAAGGCTGCTATACACATATCCAGAAATCCGGTCTTTCATGAGAGAACGAAGCATATAGAGGTTGACTGTCACTTCATTCGGGAGGAGATTTTGAAGAATCAGATTTGTACTCCTTTTGTCACCTCTGACAAGGAGTTGGCAGATATCTTCACCAAGCCGGTTTCTACTTCCTTCTTCCGCATTTGTGACAAGCTGGGCATGATTGATATCTATGCTCCAGCTTGAGGGGGAGTGTTGAAGTATTAGACCGGGCGGCTTGGCGGTCTGATCCAGCGGTTTGTTGACCGAGCGGCTTAGCGGTCTGATCCAGCGGTTTGTAGACCGGGCGGTCTGTCGGTCTACCTCTGCGGTTTGTTCTATCCTGCTGGAGTTGCCGAGCGGTTAGCCCACCTGTCTAACCGCGCGGCCTATGCGGTCTCCATTATTCTAGCCGCTCAGTACTGTAAATGTTTAGTCCCACATTGTTTGTATACTCTCTTTCTTATCTCCTCCATTCTATATAAGGGAGGCCATACCTTTGTAAATGATATCTTTTTTGGATAATAAAATTTCAATTATTCAAAAGTTTGTTCTCTTGCTCTCTCTACTTTTCGCTTCTGGTTCTCTACTTTCTAACACTCATTAAGAGGAGGAAAATGAGAAATCAGTCCTACTCGTCTAATTATAGGAGATCACAGGTGATGGTGATCACTATAAGAAAAGCTATAACAGCAATGACATGTATAACTTGAAACCAATAAAACATATTTCAACTGACGTCATGCGTTACTGTTATAATAAGCCAGAGAATATGATTGTTGACTATCCTTATAAGAAGAAGGATGGATCTAAGAAGGAAGAGAGGAGACACTTCAAAGGTAAGAAGGAGGAGAAGAGCTTCATCACAAAGAAGCTGAAGACTTTGAGTGATAGCGACTCAAATAAGTCAAGCTCAAACGAAGCCTATTTTGAGCTAATGGCTCAGTCAGATGTGGATGAAGGCAACTCCCAATACAATGTGAAGGTAAATTCTCGCACACCTCTCTATGAGTCTGAAACAGCCTCGAAAGGCCATGAATACTATTCTTCTGATGATGAGTCAAACTTATTGGCTCAGTATAAGGTTATGTTGGCAGGTTTTGACAAATGTCGTAAGGTAATCAAAACTCAGGCCAAGGAGATTAACTCTCACAAGGTAATGGAATCTGATCTAAGAGAAGAAATTGAAAAATTAACTCCTCTCAAAGATGAAGTCCAATCCTTTAAAGAGGAACTCTTGACCTCTACTGAACTAATAAGGGTGAAAGAGAAAGTCATCGAGGAACTAGAAGAAAAGTTGTTAGCCGAAAAGAAGCTTGTAGCAAGCTTCTCTAAGCTAAACATTGTCCTTCCTCTCATAGATGGATTTTCTGCTCCCAAAAAGGGTAGTGGAGTGGGACACAAATTCGTTAAGGGTAAAGGGAAAGCTCCTCAAAGTCACACTACCTTCAAGAAAGTTATCTGAAAGTTACTTAACTAAAGATTAGCTAATCACCTAGAGGGGGGTGAATAGGTCTTTGAGCTTCTATTAACTCTTTTGCTGATTTCTAATTATGCTAACTAGAGATTGTCCTTAAGTCCTGCAATAACAAAGAAAAACAAGCACATAGCAAACACAAGGATTTATAGTGATTCCCCAATTGGGTACATCCACTTTCCCTCCCACCTATCCAACTTACTTGTTGGACTAGGCACAACTTCTCCACAATGCTCCTCAGAGCTTACACCTCAGACCCTCAGCCTTACACACAGATTATTCTTAAAATCCAACTCAGAACCACATGGATTCCTACCTCAGAGCTCTGCAGAACTCCTACAGCTCAGTGATCCACTGATCGCCTACCTCAGCCTTATTTCTAAGGCCTACACTCAGGCTCTTCAACCCTATAGCTTCAGGCACACTCAGAGTGCTGCATCACTCCTGCAACTAAGTACCCTTTCAGGTGCCTACAGCTCAGCCTCCTCCAAGGCCTACAATCTCAGTGATAACTTGTCACCTACAGCTCAGTGACTCTTCAGTCACCTACCTCAGGCACAAGGCCCTACACTCAGACTGGGAGGACAACCCTATCTTAGATCCACACTTGGATCCTACCTCAGAGAGCAGCACTCTCCTACGACTTAAGCCCTACAGCTTAGATCGTCACTTGGATCCTACCTCAGTGCCCCAACAGGGCACCTACGTCAGTGATAAATTTGTCACCTACCTCAGGAACAAAGTGCCCTACACTCAGATTCAGGAAGCTTGAATCCTACAGGAAATAAAATAGTAAGTTGAAGAAAATAAACTAACTGACTCAGAAATAACTCTGAGTCAACTTTGCTGGACTGAGCAGATTTCAGTCCAGCACACTTGCTGTAGAAGGAATCAGCCTTCTTCTACAACTATCACTTTTTCTTGCTGCACAGATGAGCAGCTTCCACCTTGCTGATGAGAAGAATCAGCTAAACTATTCTATTGAGAACAACCTTGTTGAGCTTTGAAGTGATTCAGCTATCCTTCTTTGCCTTCAGGCTATCTTGGCTGGACTTCAGCTTTCAAGCTTGATCGGAAGTAAAAATGTCCAGCCTCCTCTATCAATTTCTCTTTCTATTCGATTGATTCGTTAACCCTAATCCTTTTTCTGTTTCCCCTTTTATATGCGTTGATTTGAATCAACGGCACCATAATATGTCGGCCCACCAAGGATTGGTGAGCACCATCTCCATCAGAAAGGGACAAAACATCTTTCGACATTGTAGCAGCTTTCCCGCAACGGCTTCCTGCAATTTTGACTTTGATGACGTCAGAAGTGGTCATAAATATCTTGAATTAGAAAATATTCCAGAATCCCATCAAGCATTGAGTGGTGTTAAGACACTCAACGCCATCAGCCTTGGCTCTCAGTGCTTCTAGACTTAGAACATTCCTGGCTTTGTCTCAGCGGTTTTGTCTCAGCGGTTTTTCATTATCAGCTGTGACAAGCCTTTGTCTCAGCGCTTTCTTCTTATCTACTGTCTCAGTGGTTTTTGCACTTTAAATGTCTCAGCGGTTTTGTCTCAGCGGTCTCAGCGGTTTTTCATTATCAGCTAAGACAAGCCTTTGTCTCAGCGGTCTCAGCGATTTTTACTTTTAACTATCTCAGCGCTTCCTTCTTCTTTAGAAGCGTTGAGTGAACCTGCTTCACTCAACGCTTCTAGACTTTGAAAAAATCCAATTAGATTTGTTCTTAGCTGTTTACTTCTTAACAGTCTCAGCGCTTCCTTCTGCATTAGAAGCGTTGAATAAACCTGCTTCACTCAACGCTTCTGGACTAAGAAAATTTCCAGCTAATTTTATCTCTTCTGTCTCAGCCGTCTCAACGCCATCTTCTCAACTGTCTCAGCTGTCTCAGCGGTCTCAACGCTATCTTCTCAGTTGTCTTCAGCTGTCTCAATGCTATCTTCCCAGCTGTCTCGACTGTCTCGGCGGTCTCAATGCCTTCTTCTCAGCGGTCTCAGAGCTTTTGCCTTAGACAAATTTTCTGGCTTTAGCTTGACAAGCTTTGAGCTGAGCTCGACGAACCACAAACTGAGCTCGACGACTTTGATCTTTTCAGTGGTCTCAGCGCTTTTTGCCTTGGTCAATTTTTCTCTTACTTTAGCTTGACAAGCATTGGGCTGAGCTCGATGAACTATAACCTGAGCTCGATGAGCTTGGAGCTGAGTTCGACAAATTTTGTATCCTGAGTTCTTAAGCTTATCCCACTGTATGCTGAGTTGAGCTCGACAATCAGCGAGCTGAGTTCGACGAACTCTAAGCTGAGTTCGACGAAATTTGAGTTTACTGCCCAACTCATTTTTCTTCACATGTCCAATCATGGACTACCTGTATGCAAGAACTAGAGCGCACATCAAATACATTATTCCCCTTAGCATGATTGGTGATGTCACTTCAAATCCTGAGGAACATTGTAGGACCCAATTCCCAACAATCTCCCCCTATTTGAAGAAGGCAGAACACGCATCCATGCTAAGGTGCATCAATATAGAAAAAATATCATGATAAGTCTAATGAAACATTATCATGACAACTAGCCATCCCAATACAGGATAACTCCCCCTAGATGAGATGGCTTAACACTATGATTGATAGACTAATGGTACATGTGAATTAATAATCATTAACAATGTGATAGTATGATTAACAATAAGAAGCTTTATTAATCATTAACAAGGTAAATATTATGATCAAGATGAACCTAATCATTAACTCTAGCCAACCAGTAGCAAACTTGTGATTATAGGATATATATAAAGAAACAGCATATTTAATTATCACAGATATATATTTATCACATCAATATAGTCAGGGTCAACTCATATTAATTTCATTAATAAAGATTTGAAATTTTTTTACACTATTGACATTCATTACAAGACATAGATCAGACAAAACAAAGAAACTTAAGTCTTGTAGTCTTTTATCAGTTAGTCTTTGAAGAACTTTCACCAGCATCCTTGGTTGCAGCAGTCTTCTTCAAGTTATCAGTTTTGTTTTTCAGCCTCTTGAAGTAAAGGAATGGCTTTAGAATATATCTGGAAGGTATTTTCTTGGGATTGCTCTTCCTTACCAGATTCTCCTTGAACACTCTTTCCCTTAGGGAATTTCTTTCCAAATGTTTTATCCATTTCTCAGAAAGATATACACTATCAATGTTCTTCAAGATTTGTCCATGGCTTACTCAGGCATTGATAATGATGGATTCTGAGGCCTCACTTAGCTGTTCATAGTCTAGGTCATCTTTGTTCTCAGCTCTCCTCTTTGGAATGAACTCTTCAGTCATTTGAGTTCCTTCCCTCTTTCTTATGGCAGCAAGTTGTGCATCCTGTGCAATTCTGGCTTGTGCAGGGAAGTCTAGGTCCTCTGGCCTCTTTCTATCCAGGAGGGGCAGGTGTAGTGCCACCCTGGTGCCTTGAATAACATTGAAGGCTTGATCTTCAATGAGTGATGTTGTCTTAGCATGGCTGCTCTCCCCCTTTCTACCTTCTTCAGATATTGTCTTTTGCAGTAATGAGGTGTTGGCTTCAGTTTTGTTTAATAAAGATTGGAGTATTCTATCATTGTCAGTAAGCAGCTCATTCCTCAAGCAAATTGTCTATTCCATGGAGTGGAGAGCAACCTTGGTGGCATGTTGATTGACATGGTCTGCTGCACCCTTGATCACTTCATCAGTTGTACTCACATAATTCTTTACATATCCTATGTTAGCTGTATTGAGTTTTTGGCTTGTGTCCAAAGATTCTATGAGGGTGGTCAGCTTGAGTCCAGCAGTTCCAGCCTTGTCAAACCAAGTGGTGACATGTTTGTTCAAGTGTGAAATTTCTTCTTTAGTTTCATTTACTTTGGCTGACATTTCAGCCCTCAGTTTGGCAACAGATTGATCAACATACTCCTTGAGGGTTGTGGTCTGATTTTCCAAGAGTACTTTAATTTGGTTTAAAAATTCCTTATTGGAGATGAGGGTAGATGAAGTATGGCCCATAGGAGGAGGTATAGCATTCTGAGCAGGGATCTGAGAAGGCTCCCCCTCAACTACAGCACCTTTAGAAGGAAACATTTCCTTAGTTAAGGCTGTTATAACAATATTAATTAAGAGGGAATAAGTTTTACCTGTAGTGGGCGCAGACTCAACTATCTTATTGACAACTTGATCCAAGTCTGTCAGCTCCATCTGATCATGCTCCCCCTCAAACTGAGCATCCTTCTCTTGACTTGACCTATTAAGATAAGTATCTAAAGACTCAGGAGGCTCCCTGTTATCTTCTGCAGTAGGGATATCTTCACTTGCTGCAATACCATCAGTATCACCCATATCTGCCTCATCTTCTGCACTAACCTCTTCTTCAGCAGCATTCTTGGACACTTGTCCTGGCCTTGGGCTGGCATGGATATTATTAATATGCACAGCAGCATCCTGGAGTTGAATGTTTGTAGAGGATTGACTGAGTGACAAGTCAACCTGCAGACTAGCATCAGCTGGAGAGGATGATCCAAGCACTAGTCTAGGGCTGGAAGTTATTTCTTCCTCAGTGGGTTTCTTCCTTGTACCCTTGAAGGATTCATTTATTCCTATGGGTTGGCTCATTGGTAAGACTCTAGAGAATCTGTCTAAAGTCTTTATATCCATTCTTTTTAAGTAGTGAATCTTCACCCCATGTTCCTGTTTGAAAGTGTCAGGATAGGTGTTCACCGGGTATAAGGAAATGATTATTCCCATATTTGGAGAGGAAATGCATTCTACTATTCTCTGATAGATGAGAGAAGTCTATGAGGTCTTTCTATTCAGTATAATTCTGGTCATGACTTCAAACATGAACCTGGAGATGGTGTCATGTGATCCAGGTTTGCAGATAAGGGTTATCCCTACAATGTCTGCTAGCAGTTTTTCTCTCTGATTGAAGAATTTCCTTTTCAAAGAACCAGTTTTCACCTTATTGTATCCACACCATGAGAGAGCACTGTCTCTGTCCGTGTCGGCGAGCTCCTCTTCCTCGCTAGGGTTGACGGAGGGGATATGAAGTGCCTTTCCTAACATCTTAGAGTTTACCTTTATTTTGATATCTTCAATATTAGACCTGAGAGAGTTTTGAGATTGGGACATCTTAATGTTTGAAAATGAATTCTGTTTTGCAGGATATTCCAAGTACCTGTCCACTTAAGACCGGGTATTTGGACAATGAGTGTTGTAAGACAATGATAATTGGATCCTAGGTTCTTGTTAGCATCATAAAACATCTGCCCAACTCTATGCATGGGCTGAGCACCTTTCTGCCCAACTGGTTCTACTATTTTCAAAGAACCAGTTTTCACATTATTGTATCCACACCATGAGAGAGCACTGTCTCTGTCCGTCTCAGCGTCTTGCCGCTCTGTTACAATGGCGCCAAATGTCATCAAGGAGCTTCAGGATGGATACAAAATAGTGAGGGATGGATCCAATCATGCCTCTCCTGAGATTAAGATGTCCCAATCTCAGAGAATAGTAGAATGCTTTAGAGAGTGATGTGGCTTTTCATTTCTTATCGCCTTTATATATATTATGAAAAGATTTAATTAATTTAATTAAAATTTTCATTTGACTATTTAAATTAAGTATTTTGTACTTTACAGCTTACTCAATGATTCATGTTATGATACAGGGCTTTTAGAGCTTTTATTATATCCCTCAACTTTTCTTTTATTTGTTCCATACATGCTTAATTTGAGGTTTCCCTTACTGATTGGTTGTATATTTTACTTGAATTAGTAAAAGTTTTGTCAAGTTACATAGAAGGGGACCTAACATGTCAATGGGCCAGTTCTATTGGCACCCATTTTGTGCATTGTTTTGACCTAAATCTTGCTAATAAGTTATTTGAAATTTTTGAGTAAAGCCTACAAAAATTAACAGTGTGAATAATTGAATCACTGTTTTTCTATTTGATGTGCAATATTAGATTTATCTTGAGCACAACTAACATAACTTAACAAATGGTTAACTTAATCTCTATATAAGAGAGAGAGTCATACCTTGAGGCTTGCTTCCTCTAGTTTTTGAGGATTACTTACTTGACAGCCTCAACCTTAATTTGTTGCTTTTCCTGGAGCACATTCCAAGAGCAACTATCCTGTCCCAGTCATTACCCTGGAACACTCATTGTCCAAATACCCGGTCTTAAGTGGACAGGTACTTGGAATATCCTGCAAAACAGAATTCATTTTCCCTTAGGCACCCAATGATAATTGGATCCTAGGTTCTTGTTAGCATCATAAAACATCTGCCCAACTCTATGCCTGGGCTGAGCACCTTTCTGTCCACTAGTCACAGGTAGGTTATGCCAACAATCAATGGCATAGTGACCCACTTTCCCACAGCACCAACATTTATGAATGTTGTACCTTCTCTTTAGGACAGCACAGACTTGTTGTCCATGAGAGATGTGAGCAACACTAGACTTTGCTGGATGAGCATTGCATGATGCTACCCCCTTCTTCCTGAGTGAAGGTGCTGAGGAACTAAATACAGCTGGTCCAAAATGGGCCTGATGTATTTTTGGAGCATGCCATCTAGTGGACATTCTCATTTCCTTAGATAGAGGATACTTGGATCCAAATCTAAAGATCTTCTCCTGAACTTTGTGGCTAGAGTGGACAGTGTCACTCTTTCTTGGATCATGTGCCTTCACCCCACTGGTGGTGTGGAAACCACCCGTCACCACACATCTTCCCAAAACCCCGAGGTGATAGGAAGGGGGGACGGGGGTACATAAACACCAAGGACCACCCGCTGCAGGCGATGTGGGACTAATCCATCCACAGGATGGCGGGGATATTCCGCCACACGGGGGGCCCACCGGGGTCAACACCCAGACCTGGAACGTGATGGGGAAGCCCAAATATGCGGTCCCACACACACTCAATCCCGCTGGACCTTGGTTCTCAACACACCCCCGCGGCGGGATGGCTCTGATACCATGTGGAAACCACCCGTCACCACACATCTTCCCAAAACCCCGAGGTGATAGGAAGGGGGGACGGGGGTACATAAACACCAAGGACCACCCGCTGCAGGCGATGTGGGACTAATCCATCCACGGGATGGCGGGGATATTCCGCCACACGGGGGTCCCACCGGGGTCAACACCCAGACCTGGAACGCGATGGGGAAGCCCAAATATGCGGTCCCACACACACTCAATCCCGCTGGACCTTGGTTCTCAACAGGTGGAGCACACATTTGATTGATCCTTCTGGAGTGGTGCAAACTTGACAGTTTTAGAAGATGTATTTGCCTTCTGAAACACTGTTCTCTTATTAGGGAAATCAGATTTGAAATGGTGATTGATGTGGTCAATACCCAGCTTCTCAGGGACTTGGCAAGTTGTAACTTTTGACAACTGACCCAGTGATTGAGAAGGGTTAATCACAATCCCCAATCTCTCTGAGAACTTTTGTTCTGGATATCTGATATGCTTCTTCTTTTCTTCTAGAAGCATGGTATGACACTCAAGATTTTTCTTGAGCTCAGACATCTCATGACTTTTCTTATAAAACTCAATAGATTTATTGTTATAGAGAGTTTTATAAGGCTTTAGGACCTCTATTTCCTTGGCCTGCCTTTTGGCAAGTATTCTGCTCTCCTTTAGAGCAATTAGGAGTAGTCTAAACTTGCCAATCAATTGATTGACATCAGTCACAGATTCATAGCAATCTTCATCACAGGATGAAGATGTACCAGTATCTAGACTAGATTCAAAGTCAGAGAAAGATGCAGAATTTGAGAGAGATTGTACCTTGATTGATTCTAATTCTTCCTGACTTCTTTCTTCTATAGACATTGCCATCAACCCATGACATCCATAGTTTTCTTCATCCTCCTCATTGTCACTGTTTGAGTGTGACAGAGGGGCCATGATTCCTATCCTGGCAGCAGGATATTCCTCCTCTTCTACTGGATCTGCAGCAACAGATATCAACCCTATATAGGCTTCTTCCTCTTTATCTTAAGAATCTGAGGATGAAGAATTTGTCCAGCTTCTCTCCTTCTTAGCCACAAAGGACTTTTTCTTCTTCTTCTCATCTTCAAACTCTGAACCACTGTCAGAAAGACTGACTTTCTCTGTCCCTTCCATATAACCAGTGAGAGAATCTCACATCTCTTTGGCTGACTTGCAGTGGACTACTCTCATGAGGATTGAGTCATCCATGACACTCACCATGATGTGTTGTTCCCTCTTGTCCATAGATGCAAAGTTGATTTCTTCTTCAGACATCTCTGCATAACTCTTTGGAGTCTGGATGGTTGCATCTGATTTTGAGACATTCATGGGGATGAAAGGTCCTTCTTGAACTGTTACAAGGACCCTAGGATCAGAGGCTTCCATGATTTGTTTGACCCTTTCTTTCCAAGTCTTAAAGTTTTCCTTGTTGCAGACTTGAAGCTCCATTCCTTGTGATTCTCTTTTCAACCCACAAGTATAACCCTTTTAGCTAACCTTGGAGGTATACTCAGATTATTAAATCCTTTTTGAGGAACCTCCCTCTGATACCACTTGAAAGTTACTTAACTGAAGGTTAGCTAATCACCTAGAGAGGGGTGAATAGGTCTTTGAGCTTTATTAACTTTTTTGTTGATTTCTAATTATGCTAACTAGAGCTTGTCCTTAAGTCCTGCAATAACAAAGAAAAACAAGCACACAGCAAACACAAGGATTTATAGTGGTTCCCCAATTGGGTGCATCCATTTTCCCTCCCACCTATCCAACTTACTTGTTGTAATAGGCACAACTTCTCCATAATGCTCCTCAGAGCTTACACCTCAGGCCCTTAGCCTTACACACAGATTCTTCTCAGAATCCAACTCAGAACCACAAGGATTCCTACCTCAGAGCTCTACAGAACTCCTACAGCTCAGTGATCCACTGATCACCTACCTCAGCCTTATTGCTAAGGCCTTCACTCAGACTCTTCAACCCTACAACTTTAGGCACACGTCCCTACTCTCAGAGTGCTGCAGCACTCCTACAACTCAGTACCCTTTCAAGTACCTACAGCTCAGCCTCCTCCAAGGCCTACAATCTCAGTGATAACTTGTCACCTATAGCTCAGTGACTCTTCAGTCACCTACCTCAAGCACAAGGCCCTACACTCAGGCTGGGAGGACAACCCTACCTCAGATCCACACTTGGATCCTACCTCAGAGAGCAGCACTCTCCTACCTCAGGCACTTAAGCCCTATAGCTTAGATCCTCACTTAGATCTCACCTCAATGCCCCAACAGGGCACCTACCTCAGTGATAAATTTGTCACCTACCTCAAACATAAAGTACCCTACACTCAGGTTCAGGAAGCCTGAATCCTACAGGAAATAAAACAGTAAGTTGAAGAAAATAAACTAACTGACTCAGAGAAATAACTCTGAGTCAACTTTGCTGGACTGAGCAGATTTCAGTCCAGCTCACTTGCTGTAGAGGGAATCAGCCTTCTTCTACAACTATCACTTTTTCTTTCTGCACAGATGATCAGCTTCCACCTTGCCGATGAGAAGAATCAGCTAAATTGTTCTATTGAGAACAACCTTGCTGATTTTTGAAGTGCTTCAGCTATCCTTCTTTGCCTTCAGGCTATCTTGGCTGGACTTCAGCTTTCAAGCTTGATCGGAAGTAAAAATGTTCAGCCATCTCTATCAATTTCTCTTTATGTTAGTTTAATTCGTTAACCCTAATCCCTTTTTGTTTCCCCTTTTATATGTGTTGATTTTGAATCAACGACACCATAGTATGTGGGCCCACCAAGGATTGTTGAGCGTCATCTCCATCAAAAATGGACAAAACATCTTTTGGCATTGTAGCAGCTTTCCCGCAACGGCTTCCTGCAATTTTTACTTTGATGACGTCAGCAGTGGTCATCAATATCTGGACTTAGAAAATATTCTAGAATCTCATCAAGCGTTGAGTGGTGTTAAGACACTCAACGCCATCAGCCTTGGCTCTCAGTGCTTCTGGACTTAGAATATTCCCTGGCTTTGTCTCAGCGGTTTTGTCTCAGTGGCCTCAATGGTTTTTCATTATCAGCTGAGACAAACCTTTGTCTCAGCGCTTTCTTCTTATATGTTATCTCAGCAGTTTCTACACTTTAACTGTCTCAGTAGTTTTGTCTCAGCGGTCTCAGCGGTTTTTCATTATCAGCTGAGACAAGCCTTTGTCTCAGCGGTCTCAGCAGTTTTTTCGTTTAACTGTCTCAACGCTTCCTTTTCTTTAGAAGCGTTGAGTGAACCTGCTTCACTCAACGCTTCTAGACTTAGAAAAAATCCAACTGGATTTGTTCTTAGTTGTTTACTTCTTAACAGTCTCAGCGCTTCCTTCTTCATTAGAAGCATTGAGTGAACCTGCTTCACTCAACGCTTCTGGACTTAGAAAATTTCCAGCTAATTTTGTTTCTGTTGTCTCAGCCGTCTCAACGCCATCTTCTCAACTTTCTCAGCTGTCTCAGTGGTCTCAATGTTATCTTTTCAGTTGTCTAAACACTATCTTCTCACCTGTCTCAGATGTCTCAACGGTCTCAACGTCATCTTCTCATCGGTTTCAGTGCTTTTGCCTTAGACAGATTTTCTGGCTTTAGCTTAACAAGATTTGAGCTGAGCTCGACGAATCGCAAACTGAGCTCGACGACTTTGATCTTCTCAGTGGTCTCAGCACTTTTTGCCTTGGTCAATTTTTCTCTTACTTTAGCTTGACAAGCGTTGGGCTGAGCTCAACGAACTGTAACCTGAGCTCGACGAACTTAGAGCTGAGTTCGACGAATTTTGTATCCTGAGTTCTTAAGCTTATCCCACTGTATGTTGAGTTGAGCTCGACGATCAACGAGCTGAGTTAGACGAACTCTAAGCTGAGTTCGACGAAATTTGAGTTTACTGCCCAACTCATTTTTCTTCACATGTCCAATCATGGACTACCTGTATGCAAGAACTAGAGTACACATCAAATACATTATGCCCCTTAACATGATTGGTGATGCCACTTCAAATCCTGAGGAACATTGTAGGGCACAATTCCCAACATTAACTTTCCAACCAACAAGTATTACTTTGAGACATTTTACAGTCACTTTGCTTGACCAACATACACATACGTTGACTCTAATAAAAACTACCAAGGATGAACCCGCCCTAGAGACTTTGGAACAAGTGCTATAATAGCACCCCATGAAGAAATTATCCTTAAAGATTATAGTCCATTCGTTCATGGACCGAGTGTAAAGAAGATACCAAAGGTAATGCCTGTTGTAGTCGAGCCACTTGAGGAGAAGAAGTCTTTTGTGTGTTGTAATCACGAGGCTTCTACCTCCAAGTCAGCTGCTCCTGCAAGACCACCAATTCAAAAGGTAAAGCAGGAGAACAAGAGAAGATACAATATGTTTGACTGTTGGTGTTGTGACAAGGTTGGTCACTTTGCCATCGATTGCTAGTTTAACCATATGAATTGTAAGACTCCACGAGCTAACACTGCAAGAATGATCACTCGTAATGTTAACACCCCCATTGGTGTCAAGCTAACCTGGAACCAAGGACCCAAATCTATTTTGGTTCCTAAGGGAAATTAGTTTGTAAATGCAGGTATGTCCAAAGCCCAACAAAACGTCTATTTGGTATTTGGACAGCGGATGCTCTCGGTACATGATCGGGACAAGAAGCCTACTTCAAGAGTATACCCCGGTTGAGGATGGTCCAAAAGTCATTTTTGACGGTTCAGATAGTGGAATCACTAAATACTACGATATGATTACTACCGATATAATCTCCTTTACATATGTGGCATTTGTTAAGGGATTACAACATAATCTCATTAGCATAAGTCACTTCTGTGACAAAGGCTATACGGTAGAGTTCTGTAAGGATAAGTGCCTGATAGAGCCATCTGATAGCTCAGAAACTATTTTAACAGGCACTCTGAGTAGAAATATTTTCTGTTTGAATTTTCTTTTTTTAGACTCTTCTATACCAGTATGTTTTTTATCAAAAGATAGTGCATCTCTCTATGACCAATGACACAAGAGATTAGCATATATTAATTTCAAAACTATTAATATATTATTTTCTCACAACTTAGTGCGTGATGCCCTTACTATTAAGTGCGTTAAAGAGAGACTTTGTCACTCATGTCAAATGGGCAAATAGACAAGGGCTAACTTTAAGATCATCATTGTCAAAGATTCTACCATATGCTTATATCAGCTCCATATGGACTTATTTTGTCCCTCACAAGTTCATAGTTTAGGAGACCTCGGCATCTGCTCCCCCGAAGCGGCCTAGCCGCGGATCGCTTCCTTTTTCGTCGCCGCCCAAAAAATCGAAGGCCGCAGGCGGAGCACCTCTCGCAGCTTGGGATAAAGGCAAGGCCCCGGCGGGCCAACCTCCTGGGGATCTCGCCCCCACGGCCGTCTCGGCCAGCAGCTCCCCCGGCGGGGCGGCGGGCACCTCCAGGCCTCAAGAAGAGGTGATGCTTGTCGTAAATCCAGTGCCGAGAGGGCACCACAACTTTGGCTACGGCGAGAAGTGCCTAGATGAGCTCGGCACCCCCCCCCCCCCTCCTCCTATAGGACAAGGAATCGAACAGGGCCGTCATCTCCACCCTGCTGTCGAGCTGGCTAGAGCAGGAGACCATCGGCGGGGAGGCCTACAACTTCTCCTTCGTCCTATACTCGCGGGAAGATGCTGTCATCTATGACGAGGAGGTCATGTGAGTGTTGATCCATGAGAGCGCGCGAGCCCAGCTCCGCAGCCTGGAGCTGGCCCACATGGTCGGCCGACGATGCATACAAATAGAGAAGAACGCCCCCTCGCTCAAGAGGCTGGTGGACGAGAAGGAGGAGGCCCTTCATCTCCCCCAAGAAGAGGCGGAGCAATAGAGAGAGAGGGCGGACACGGTTGATGCCGTCGTCGCCATCTTGGAGGAAGAAAAGGAGGCGCTACTAGCTTTGGTGCTTGAGCTGAAAGCCGCGGCAGCTGTCCTGCCGTCCTCCAGCAGTGGTTGTCAGCTCGCGCACTATATCGAGTTCAAGCTGGAGGAAATGATGCAGAAGAATGCTGCCTGCGTGACGAAGTACACCCTCCAGACGCTATGGCGGGAGGACCTTATCAAGAGCGAGGGCGTAGGCCTTTCCACGAGCGACGTGGTACCGACATTATTCCTTCCGGTACCGAAGCCGGGAGACAAGTCCTACCAGCCCCTCTAGGACTTGTCGCCCGAGAGCTCGCCTCGCTGAATTCCTGTGCCTCACCTCTATTGGTTTTTTTGTTCTTGAATGTAAGCGCGGGCTGAGCCCCAGAACTTGTAATTCTTTTATTGTCCAATCAATGATATATATATATATATATATATATATATATATATATATATATATATATATATATATATATATATATGTTCCATTCTGATGTGATGCCATCTATCTTTCTCTCTTTACTGCATACTCGCGGTCTGGCCCGGTTCTCCCACTTGCTACCTCCGAGCCCATATCCTGTTAGCGAGATCGCGCGTCCCCTAAGAACCTAGCTTAGGAAGCATAGGGGGCCTTAGTTAGCCGAACCGTGAATCGAGACTCGCCTCTTTAGCCCGGATTCTCTTTGCTACCTGTGAGATAGAGGGAGTGGGCCGGCTCGCCCCGCGCCCGGGTCGCCTGCTTTTACACGTGCTTCCCCCCATGAGGTCGCGACGTGGCTTGAGTTCTCGTGACCTTGGAGGTTTCCTTCGGTGTCAGGCGAATATGTTGGGTCCCGATAGCTCGTGCCATCGGGCTATAGTCCTGGGCTTACTGACCCGCCAGAGTCTCAACTCGACACTCCTGGCTTGTCGACCTCACTTCGTTCATCGAGGTCTATCCCGCTGGCCAGTTGGGGGTTTGAGTAGACTCACACGAGTGACGTCTAGCCCTGCCAGCTAGGTGAGAGCCTGGCGGCGGGATCTGCTCGGGGTTCTGGTAGACACACATGAGTGACATCCAGCCCTGTCAGCTTAGGTGAGAGTCTGGCAGCAGGATCTGCTCGGGGTCCGGGTTGACACACACGAGTGACATCCAGCCCTGCCAGCTAGGTGAGAGACTGGCTGCGGGATCTACTCAGGGTCTGGGTTGACACACACGAGTGACATCCGGCCCTACCAGCTAGTGAGAGACTAGCAATGGGATCTGCTTGGGTTTCGGGTAGACACACGCGAGTGACATCCAGCCCTGTCAGCTAGGTGATATCCTGGCAGTGGGATCTTCTTGACGTCTGGGTAGACACACACGAGTGACATCCAGTCCTACCAGCTAAGTGAGATCCTGGCAGCGGGATTTGCTTGGGGTCCGGGTTGATAAACACAAGTGACATCCAGCCCTGCCAGCTAGGTGAGATCCTAATAGTGGGATCTACTCGGGGTCCGGGTAGACACACATGAGTGACATCCAACCCTGCCAGCTAGGTGAGAGCCTGACAGTGGAATCTGCTCGGGGTCTGCTAGGTGAGATATCCACCTACTCATGAATCATTACATGGGAATTGACACATGTAAATGTTTACTTTAGGATTACTAATGACCTAGAGGGGGTGAATAGGTCCAATTTAAATTAAGGTACCCCTTTTTAGCAATCAGAGTACTACTATCTTTAATTTTAATAACTCAATCAGATAAACATGATATACTAAGCAGCAATTAAGAAAATAACCACAGCATAATGATCCAGCACACACAGCACAATGCATATAGATTTATAGTGGTTCCCCAATTTATGGGTACATCCACTTTCCCCCTTCGCTTATATAGCAATGAACTAGATTCGGTCAAACTCCTTCTCTTTCCTTTACTCAGATCCTTAGATCTTACAGTTCAGAGCCCACCCGGCTCCTACAACTCAAACTATGAAAGTCTTACCACTCAGATTACCAAGATCCTACACCTCAAGTTCTTCCCAAGAACTCTACCTCAGAATGAATCCTCACTCCTACATCTTAGGCAACAAATGCCTTACAACTCAGAGAATTTCCAAATTCTCCTACCTCAGGCAATCTTAGACCTACCTCAGCCTTTATAACACAGGCTTACAAAAAGAATGAGAATAATTCTCCTCCACTCAGATCTATAACTAGATCTTACAATAAAATTAGGTAAAAGAAAAATTGAGTTACAAAGTGTCACCCAGCAAGCGAGATCTGAGTAACAGCTTCTTGATCTGATCTTGATGAATGTGCTTCCTTTGATCTTTGTCAAAATATATCTGATCAACCCTTCTTAGCTTTTCAAAGCTTCTTGAAATGGAAATTAGGGTTGATCTTAGGCTGAAGAGATGTTGAAGATGATTCTTGATCAGACCACTCTCCACCTTCTAGATTGTAGTTGATGCTTCTTCTTCTTCTTCTTCCTCTTATGTTTTCTTATTTCTCTCTGTGTGTTTTTTTATCTCGATCACAATTTTCTAAAGACTATAATCCTTTATATAGGCTCTGATAGAAGTAACCGGCTGATCTGGTTAATAACTGACATCTAACAGTTCTGACAGTTTTCAGTACCTCCGTCTTGATTTCTGTACTTAGGAAAACATGACTGTTGAAGTGTTGACCCATGACTGATAAATGTGTCGAGACAAGCCCTAGGTGTCGACACTGCTCTTATAGTTGTGTCGACAAAGTTCTGAATGTGTCGACATAGCTCTTCAACTTGTCTCAACACAACTTCTATGGAATGTGTCGACACAAGTCCTGTGTGTCGACACAGTTGTCTTCAGTATCATAAAGATTGATTATACTGTGTCGACACTAGTCCTGAGTGTCGACACAATTGTCTTCAGTCTCGACACAGTGTGTCGACATAATTGTCATAAGTGTCGACACAGCTTCTCTTTATCTCGACACAACTAGTTCAGTGCGTGTCGACACTTTGTACTTAACTTTATTTACCTGCACACATGAGCTTAACATACATCAAATACAACAATGTGTATATCATTGAGCTGAGAAAACTTCTACAAAAAAAGTACATTGAGACTAATATACTCAACAATCTCCCCTTATTTGAAGAAGTCATAATCTCAATTCAATGATATACAATATGATACCACAAAAATAATGATAAAGACATTAAGTCATATAGTGCAGTTCAGTATGTGAAATAACATAGATAATCACACACATATATAACAATAATACTTAACAGAAGATAAGACAAACAATTTCAGTCCTAATTAACAACACATAAAATGTCGAATAAGTCAGGATTTCCATTAATTATTTTTCATATAGTTTACTAATGCAAGTTTTTACATATCAAGTTGTCAATAAAAAATAGAAAACTAAGAATATCCTAAGGCAGCTAAGGTTCCTTGATAACTATACCTTTCCCAGAGTGTATCTTGGCTTTCACCTCAGGTTCTTTGTCCTCAGCAACTGTGTTGGGTACATTGGAATATATGTACCAGATTTGAAGAAGCCTCACCCTACTCAATGATATACATCAAGGTGTATTTGATGTGCTTTGAGTTTATTTGTGCAGGTTAAGTAATTGCAGGGAAAGCATAAAAGTTTCTAAGTCCATGTGTCGACACCCAGAAGAAAAGTGTCGACACTTAAGAAGGCTTGTGTCGACACCCAGAGAAGCTGTGTCGACACTTGGAGTAATTGTGTCGACACCAGGAAGGCAGAGTCGACACCAGAAGAAAAGTGTCGACACATACAGGCAGTGTCGACACACAGTGAAGAATTGTCTACATAATCTGTGTCGACACTTAGAAGCAGTGTCGACACCCAGGGAAACTTTGTCGACATCAAAAGTGTCGACACCAAGAGGCTATGTCGACACTCAGCGAACTTCAACAAAGTTTAAGTACAAGTGTCGACACAAAGGAGATGTGTCGACACTCAACAAACTTCAACAAAGTTCAAGTACATGTGTCGACACTAGGAGGCTGTGTCGACACTCAACAAACTTCAACAAAGTTCAAGCACATGTGTCGACACTAGGAGGATGTGTCGACACTCAGCAAAGTTTCAACACATGAAGGAATGTGTCGACACAAAGGAGATGTGTCGACACTTAGCAAGTTTCAACACAAGAAGATGTGTCGACACAAAGGAGTTGTGTCGACACTTAGCAGAATTCAACTAAGTATTAAAGAAGAAGGCTTGTGTCGACATACAAGATCAGTGTCGACATATTCTGAAGAAGCAGTGTCGAGAAGCTGTTACAACAACACAAGGAGTTGTGTCGACACCATGAAGGCTAGTGTTGACACTTAGTCTACTTGTGTCGACACATAAAGACTATCTGTCTCGACACTTTCAGACAGTGACAGAGATTTCAAGAAGTGACTGGATGACTTGACAGCTGCCATTTCAACCGGTCAACTGCAACTGTCAGAGCCATCAGAAAGTTGTTAGAAACCGGATCAGCCGGTCACCATGGAGAAAGCTTATTTAAAGACCTTTCTCCTTCAACAGAAACAAGAATGAGAATCGATCAATGAGTTGAAAAACAACACAAAAAAAAGAAGACCTTCAAGAGAAGATCTAAGTAGTTGGAGAGAGAGAGCTCCTTCTAAGAAGAGCAGTTGTTGAACCAGGCTGCAAAGTAAGATTCAGATTGAGATCTGAATCTCATGACAGAAGTTGATTGAAGATCATCTTCAAGAGATACAACCCTACTGTGTTCTAATTCAAGAAGCTTTGAAGAAAAGCCAAGGGAGGTTGATCTTTGCCTAGTTCTTTCAAGAACTCATCAAGAAACCAGTCAACTCATCTCTCTCTTTTAGAGTTGTGGTTATATACTTTGTAAACTTTATTTTCTGTAGGATCCTAAGGGATCTGAACTGTAAGCCTATTTTATAAAGGCTGAGGTAGGGCTATTGTGCCTGAGTGTAGGAGATTTTATTCTCTGAGTGTAGGCCTTGATTGTAGGCTGAGGTAGGGCTGTTTAGCCTGAGTGTAGGTCTTGGTGAAGACTGAGTGGTAAGGCTTTGTGCCTGAGTTGTAGGAGTGGGGTCACTCTGAGTTGTAGGAACCTGTTTGGGGTTCTGAGTTGTAAGATCTGAGGATCTGAGGAGAAGTGGAGAAGTTAGGCCGAATATAGTACACTACTAGATAGGCGAAGGGGGAAAGTGGATGTACCCAGACCTTGGGGAACCACTATAAAAATCTGTGTGTACTCTGTGTGTGATTAATTCTGTGATTGATGTGTTATCTGTGCTGAATTGCTATAGAGAATTGCAAGTACAGGTCTTATAATTCAGTGTTTCTGCCTATAAAATTAAAAAGATTAAGTTCACCTATTCACCCCCCCCCCTCTAAGTGATTAGGCACTAGTTCTTTCAAGTGGTATAGGGAGGTTACTCAAAAAGGGACATAACAGTCTGAGTAAGATCCTGTAGGCAGAATCAGATTAATCAAGATTCAAGAAAATGGGTTCAACTGAGAATCACAAAGAGTTGGGGTCCATGAAATTGCCAATCTGTAGAAAAGAGATATTTGGCATTTGGAAAGAGAGGGTTAGACTTTTTAAGGAAGCCTCTGACCCAAGAATATACATTACAGTCAAAGAAGGGCCATATGTGCCAATGAAAGTATCTGTTTTGGATGCAAATCAGAGAACTCCCAAAGACTATTCAGAAATGACTAAAGATGAGATTATTCTGGCCACTATGGACAAGAGGGCCCAGAATATTATTGTTAGTGCAATTGATGATGCCACATTTCAGAATTTAATTCACTGTAAAATTTCTAAAGAAATGTGGGACACTTTAATAGTTTACATGGAAGGGTCTGAAGAAGTAAGACAGGACAGGAAGTCCTTGTTAAATCAAGAGTATGAAAGCTTCAGACAAGGAAAGTCTGATAGCATTACTGAATGCTACAAGAAATTCTATAGGATTGTTAATGAGTTGATGTCCTATGGAAGAGAATTCAGCAACTATGAGCTGAATGACAAGTTTTTAAGATCCCTGACTAAGGACTGGGATACCGAGATTTGTGCCATTAGGGAAATGGCCAAATTAGCTGATATACCTCCTCCAACTTTGTTTGGAAAACTGTTATCTTATGAGATGCAGTTAATGGTTAGAAAGGAGGAAGAGAAGACTACAAGAGTGGAGCACAAGGAAAGAGCTGTGGCCTTCAAGACTGAAGCCACTAGGAAGTATAGAAGCAAGTCTCCATCTCCACCTCAAATAGTTGCTGAGACAGTCACAGAAAATTCAGATAGTAAGAATTCAGAAAGCAGTGAAAGTGATGAAGACTTTGCAGCCTTCACTAGGCATTTTCAAAAGTTTCTGAAAAAGAAGCAGTGGAGGTCTAAGCCATCCACTTCACAGACAAAAGATGACTACTATCAGAACAGGAAGTCATCAAGAAATGACAGAAGAAAGTCCAAGCCAAGTAAAACTACATCCTCAAAGATAGTATGCTATTGTTGCAATAGACAAGGACATATAGTAGCTGACTGTCCAGAAAAGAGGAAGGAGTCAACTGACAAGAAGAAGACTCAGTTTAAGGGCAAAAAGGAAAGGTCCTTTGTTGCCAAGAAGGATAAGAGTTTGACTGATCAGTCATCATCAGAAACAGATTCAGAAGCTGAAGCCTATATTGGTTTATTTGCTGAAGAAGAAGAAGATGAGTTCATGCAGCTAATGAACTCAATTTATAAGCATGAGGACATTCAGTGCAAGGGACTGATGGCCTTATCTGAAGGAGACAAAATCCAGGATCATCCTGGACCAAGTAAGTTACAAAATTGTTCTTCCAGTTCAATTTCTAGTACTGAGTCAGAATCAGATACATCTGCATCAAGTGATGTGGGTGGGTCTGAATCTGAAGGAGATATTCATCAGTTAATTGATGAATATAGGGACTTGTTGCAGGCCTTAAAGAAAAGCAAAACCTTGGCCAAAAATCAGGCAAAGGAGATTGCTAGTCTTAAATTGGCTGCTGCTGATTCAGACAAGTTGTTTGATCAGAAACTAAATGAAATAGCCAGACTGAAGAACATTACAGTTATTCAGATGGGAACTATTACATTTAAGAATGATCAAATTAGGAATCTGGAGGTTAGACTTCAGAAGGAGAAGGATATTGTGGCTAGCTTTTCTAAACCCAAATCTGTTTTACCCTTGATAGATGAGTTTGTACCTCATAAGGGTAAGGCTGGATTAGGATTTACAAAACCTGCCTGGACTGCTAGGTCCAAGTCTAAGGGCAAAGCCCCAGCACTAAACAAAAAGCCTGCTGTAGATACTTCAGCCAGGGTTGTACCAAAACAAAGGTACAACAGGTTTGAGTGCTGGTGTTGTGGCAAGATAGGCCACTTTGCCATAGACTGTTGGCACAATTCAAGTGTCAAGGAGAGTAGCAAACTACCTGCTAGAAGAGCTACAGGTAGTTATGTTAAAAGTCAAACTAACCTGCACCAAGGACCCAAGAATTATTTGGGTTCTAAGGTTAAGTAATCTATTTTGCAGGTGAGTCCAAGTGGCCATGCCCCTATATGGTACTTGGACAGTGGATGCTCCAAGCACATGACTGGAACTAGGGGGTTGCTAAAGGATTATACATCTATCAAAGATGGGCCTAAAGTTACCTTTGGTGGTTCAGAAAAAGGGATCATCAAAGGCTTTGGTAACATTTCTAGTAACCAAATTACAATTACTCAAGTGGCTTATGTAAAGAGTTTGAAACATAACCTCATTAGCATAAGTCAGCTGAGTGATTTAGGATATGACATCTCATTTGTCAAGGATGGTTGTCATATCAAAAGGTCAAGTGATCAAAAGATCATTCTGACAGGATATAGGAAGAGAAATGTCTATTGTCTAGACATTATGTGTGAGAACATTGTTTCTCCTATTTGTCTTGTAGCTGATGAGAAAGTCTCACATTGTGTAAAATGGCACAAGAGGCTGGCTCATCTTAACTATAAGACAATTGGCCAACTCTTTAGCAAAGAGTTAGTGAGGAATGGTCCTCAGGTTAAGTGTATAAAGGATGGGATATGCTCAGCTTGTCAAAAAGGCAAGCAGACCAAATCCACCTTTCATAACCTTGAGAACAAAGATGCTGTGAGGTGTTTATACCTCTTGCATATGGATCTTTTTGGTCCTATGCCAGTTCACAGCCTAGGTAGGAAGGTCTACACATTTGTGGTTGTAGATGACTATTCAAGGTTTTCCTGGGTGTTCTTCCTAAGGCAAAAATCTGAAACTCCAAGTATCTTGTATAGTTTTGTTAAACAAATTCAGAATGAATTGGACAGTACAGTGGTCAAAATCAGAAGTGACCATGGTACTGAATTTCAGTCTGAAAGTATGACAAAACTGTGTGAAGAGTTTGGAATTTTTCAGGAATTTTCCTCACCAAGAACACCTCAGCAAAATGGTATTGCTAAAAGGAAAAATAGAACCTTGATAGAGGCTGGTAGAACCCTATTGAGTGACACTTCTCTCCCAGAATATTTCTGGGCTGAGGTAGTTAATACTGCATGTCATGTAATCAATAGGGTTACTATCACCAAGAGCCATAAGAAGACCCCCTATGAGATTGTGAAGGGCAGAAAACCAAATCTATCCTATTTCAGGATCTTTGGTTGCAAGTGCTATATCCTTAACAATGGTAAGTCTTATCTAACCAAGTTTGCTGCCAAATCCCAAGAGGGGATCTTTGTTGGGTACAGCAATAATAGTAAGGCTTATAGGGTCTACAACTTGATTACTCAAGTTGTAGAAGAGTCAGTACATGTAGTTTTTGATGAAGCAAGGCTCATTAACAATGATTTGCCAAGTAGTGTTTGCAGCTCTACAGGTGTAACTGAGAAGATGGACAAGCTTACCTTAACAGAAGGTTCTTCTGCAAGTCAGTAAGTGGAAGATGGTGGCTGCTGTCTAGGGGGAGTACAAGATACTCCTGATGCTGATGAAGAAGCTGAAGGTGTACAACCTGAAGACAGGCTGCCTCCTGCAAATAGGCATTTAAAAGATCATCCAGCCAATCAAATTATTGGAGATCTCAGACAAGGGGTACAAACAAGGAGCAGGAATCTAAGTTCAGTTCTCTACTCCAGCTTTCTATCCCAAGTAGAGCCAAAGAAATTTGAAGAAGCAATCCTAGACCCTCATTGGATTGAGGCCATGCAAGAGGAGTTGAACCAGTTCAAAAGATGCAAGGTCTGGGAGCTAGTTCCTAAACCAAAGGACCACAACATTATTGGAACTAAGTGGATCTTTAGGAACAAGTTGGATGAGAATGGAATTATTATAAAGAATAAAGCTAGACTAGTTGCAAAAGGATATAGGCAGGAAGAATGTATTGATTTTGATCAAACCTTTGCTCCAGTAGCAAGACTGGAAGCAATAAGGATGTTCCTTGCCTATGCAACATATCAAGGATTTAAGGTATATCAAATGGATGTTAAGTTAACTTTTCTGAATGGAAACCTGAAGGAAGAAATCTATGTAGAACAGCCATCAGGTTTTGTAGATTCTCTTAAACCTGATTATGTATATAGACTTAGGAAGGCTTTGTATGGGTTAAAATAAGCCCCTAGGGCTTGGTATGAAACCCTGTCTAGTTTCCTAATTGAGAACAAATTCTCAAGGGGGAAAATAGACAAGACTCTATTCCTTAGGGAATCCAGAGGCAAGATTATCTTAGTCTAAATATATGTAGATGACATCATATTTGGGTCTACAGAAAGTAGTCTTTGCAGGAAGTTTGCAAAACTTATGCAAGGACAATTTGAAATGAGCAGTATGGGGGAACTTAAGTTCTTCTTGGGTCTCCAAGTTAGACAGAATGAGGATGGTTTATCCATATGCCAGTCTAAGTTCACCCTAGAGTTGATAAGGAAGTATGGTATGGAATCATCCACTACCATGAAAACTCCTATGGGGTCAAACATGTCTCTAAGCAAAGATGATGTAGGGAAACCTGTAGATGAGACTTTGTATAGAGGGATAGTTGGCTCCCTACTATATTTGACTGCTAGTAGACCAGATATCATGTATGCTACATGTGTCTGTGCTAGGTACCAAGCTTGCCCTAAAGAATCTCATTTGACAGCAGTCAAAAGAATTTTGAGATATCTTAAGGGCACACCTTATCTAGGCCTTTGGTACCCTAGGAATGGAGATTTTGAACTGATAGGTTATTCAGATGCAGATTTTGCAGGCTGTAAGGAAGACAGGAAAAGTACCACAGGAACCTGTCAATTTCTAGGTGGAAGGCTGGTATCATGGAGTAGCAAGAAACAAACAAGTGTGGCTATCTCCACAGCAGAATCAGAGTATGTGGCTGCAGGAAGTTGCTATGCTCAACTTCTATGGATTCAACATCAGCTAGAAGATTATGGTATTCAAGTAAGTATGACACCTTTATTTTGTGATTCTACTAGTACCATTTCTATTACAAATAATCCTGTCTCCCATAGTATGACTAAGCACATAGAAATTAAATACCATTTTCTAAGAGAGCATGTGGAAAAAGAAGACATTTCCCTAGAGTATGTTAAGACAAATAATCAGTTAGCTGATATGTTTACTAAGCCCTTAGATGAAACTAAATTCAATAAATTTAAAATTGAATTAGGAATGATAAACTTAGAATAGTTTACAAAAATTGGCTAAGTAAAATAGTGTCGACACACAGAGTTATTTGTGTCGACACATAGAAGTGGTATCGACATTTCAGAGAAATGATGTCGACACATCTAGAAATTCTATGTCGACACTTCAGAGATTTAGTGTCGACACATGCAGTGTAGGTGTCGACACATCCAGGGTGGTGTCGACACTTAGGATTTACACAGAATTAGTCTAGTAGAGTCTCGACTAAGTGTCGAGCTGAGATGTATAAGTGTCGACACATATATTCTGTCGACTATATTTGTGTCGACACATAGTTGTCGAGACATTAGCAGTATGTGTCGACACTTTTCAACAGTGTCGACACAATTCAAGTATGTTAACGCGCCTTTTCACCTTCAATTCTAGAAAGGTATAAATAAGTTTTCCCCATTGTTTGTCGACACACTCACCTTAGTTTCGAGACCATACTTGTGTGTCGACATCTCTCTTCTCTAAATTCAAAATTTCTTCAAAACCTAATGGCGCCCAAGTTAGAAGAGAACATTAATGAAGGATATGAGCTCGTGCGTCACGCCTTTGATGACGCGGAACCAGAAATCAAAGGTGTGGTAACCCTAATTGCCGAGACTGGACTAGAGTATCTTATATCAGAACCTATCAAGATCTGGAAGAAGGAGGTCCTTGAATTCTTGAGTGCAGCTTCACTTGATGATACTGGACTCAAGATTAAGTCCAGAGTCCATGGGACAAAAGTCAAGGTCACACAGAAAAGTCTAAGAAAGGTCCTTCAACTACCAAGAACAAAAGAAGAAGAAGAAGATGTATCTGCTTCTAAGACTAGAGAGGCATTGAAATGGTGTGGACTTGATTCAAATCTGAAGATTGGATCAGTGTTCAACAGGAAAGGAATGAATATACAAGGAAAATTCTTATCTGAGATAGTTGGCAAGGTAATTCTGAGCAAGCCTGGAGGACATGACAGAATTTCAGCTCATATGTTCAGTTTGATGACAAGGATAATCTTCAAACTTAATACTGATTGGTCAGTAGTTATGTTTGATAAGATAAAAGAGAGCCTGAAGAAACCCAATCTGGGAAGAATTCTGAGTTTATACTTAGCTGGCAGTATACCTGAAGTGATGAACCAAGCTGCAGGTTCAAAGATAAACCACATGAGGAGAATGGATGTGAGAATTTTCTCAAGGTGGGATAGAGTATTGACAAAGGAACTGCCAACTCCAGAAAAGGAAACACCTCAGAAGAAGAAGAAGAAGACAACCATTGTGGCTCAAGAATCCTCAAGTAGCTCAGAGGAGCAAGTGGTGTTTAGTTCTGATGATGAAGAGGGAAGAAATGTTGAACAGTCACCAGCAAGACAAGAAGATGCACAGAGGCAGGGGGAGCTACCATCAGCTAGCCCTATTCACCTAGATCCACTCCAGGGGGAGCCTCTACATGTGGATGAGCCAACCCAATTAGAGAGTGAAAGGGCTACCCAAACAATACTAGAGGTAATCACTGAAGTTAATCAATTAGATTTCACTATTGAGGATGAAGTTTTGACTGACTCATTACCTGATGTTAATCAGCAAACACAGATACATAGTCAACCACAAGATGTTGTCATGGAGGACACATCTGTTGCTGATAAAGTAGACTCAGTTGCTCCAGAAATAAGAGATTCTCCTGTACAACCTCAGCATGAGTTTACATTAGAAGAGATGTTCCCTGACTTATTACAAACTGACATTGAGGGAGAGAAAGCAGCTGTTGAGGGGGAGCAGGTAGATCTTCAGGGGGAGCAGGTTAGGTCTCAAGAGGAGACATCAAGAATAGAGCCTGAGGAGCAAAGAATTGCTGAGGAGCTACCAAGGACTGAGAAGGATTTTCATCCTAGTCCTAAGGATAGAGTATACATTGTCAGTACTTCTGCTTCAAAGGATGAAGAGGCTGCTAGAGCCAAGAAGAGGAAGTTCCCGGTCTTCAAGAGAAGAAGCCAGAACTACAAGAAAGCACTACAGACAATTGCTCCACAGCCTGTCCCAACTACTGATTATAGTTCTCTGATGGTGGCATTGCAAATCAAGATGGATGAGCAAAGAAAAGCTTTAGAAAAGTATATGGATGAAGGGCATATATCCCTGCATTTTGATCTGGCACAAGACATCAAATCTATCAGATTTGAAGTGAATCAAAATAAAAAGGAAATGACTGACTGCTTCCATAAAGGAGGAAATGAAGTGGTCTATCTAGCTACACATTAAGAGAATCCCAAGAAACAAATTGATGATCTGACAATCAAACAAGGCTATGTCCTGGAAAACTAGATAAGAATGAATGACAATGTGATAGTCACTGAAATGCAGAATCTAGCTGTTGCTCAAACTACAGCAAGGACTACTGCCAAGGCTGAATTTGATAAGCAACTACAAGAGAGCATCACTGCTGTTAAAACTGCCATTGAAGATTCTCAGAAGGCAATTACTGAAAAACTCTAAAGGTTGAAACCTTTTTATAAGGATGGAGTTAACTATCTGAATGCTCAGATAAGATTCCAAAAGGATGATCTTAGGGATCATATAGAAAGAGAAGTCATAAAGGGGGAGAGGGTGTTAGTCAAAGCAGGCTCTGATCATGCAAAGTGGATTTCAAACTCCATCAGAGCCACCCTTGGATATCCACCTTTATGTGATGATGATAATGTTGCAGAGTCTGGCATCAATCCTGCATACTTTGGAGGAGAGCAAGCTGAAGTGGCTCAAGTGATATACCCTCCTGCAGATTTTGACATGATACATCAGGAGGTACAGTCTATGTATAGTCCTCCTGAGGGCAATCAGAATATTATCTTTGAGAAAGTAGTACAGCCTGTGCCAGAGGCAGTACTAAAAGAGCAAGAGGCTTTATTAAAGGAACAAGAGGCTCAATTATCTAAGAAAAGGTTCAGAGAGCAGGCTGAATTAAGGCCAGCTTTTGAACAATGGAGCCCCACATCCAGGAATATCATATTGACTGCTTGGAAGGCTGCTAAGGACAATATCCTGGATAGAGGCAAATGGTATTCTGAACAGGAGTGGAGAAAACATGAGAATAGGCAAGAAGCTATAGTACAATACAGAAGGAAGGCTAAACTGGGAAAGCTACCTCCTAATGCACAGGAGCCTAGCAAGTATTTCCCTAAGCCTTATCACTATTTTGAAAGGCAGAAGATAAAGGCTGAAGAGCTGAAAAAGAAAGATCTCAAAGGGAAGAAGCCTGTTGATGACAATGATGCTCCAGTTCAAGCAAAGATTCAATCTGGAAAGGGGATTGTTATCAAGGAACCTGAGCAGCCATAGGATAGAAATTTTCTTAAGTTTACAATCTGTAATCATTTGCATTTAACTCTATGTAAACTTTTGATTAATGAAAATGTTTGGAGTTGTAAGAACAATGTTATATGTTCAATCTATTACATTATTGTTCTGAGATAATTGATTATACATGTTTTGTTTATACATGTTTAATATTTACCCTGTCATATAGTACTGTTTTACATCATACTGAGAATTTGTTATGTATGGTGTATATCATTGACTAAGGGTTATGACTTCTCCAAATAGGGGGAGATTGTTGGGTACATTGGAATATATGTACCAGATTTGAAGAAGCCTCACCCTACTCAATGATATACATCAAAGTGTATTTGATGTGCTTTGAGTTTATTTGTGCAGGTTAAGTAATTGCAGGGAAAGCATAAAAGTTTCTAAGTCCATGTGTCGACACCCAGAAGAAAAGTGTCGACACTTAAGAAGGCTTGTGTCGACACCCAGAGAAGCTGTGTCGACACTTGGAGTAATTGTGTCGACACCAGGAAGGCAGAGTCGACACCAGAAGAAAAGTGTCGACACATACAGGCAGTGTCGACATACAGTGAAGAATTGTCTACATAATCTGTGTCGACACTTAGAAGCAGTGTCGACACCCAGGGAAACTTTGTCGACATCAAAAGTGTCGACACCAAGAGGCTATGTCGACACTCAGCGAACTTCAACAAAGTTTAAGTACAAGTGTCAACACAAAGGAGATGTGTCGACACTCAGCAAACTTCAACAAAGTTCAAGTACATGTGTCGACACTAGGAGGCTGTGTCGACACTCAGCAAACTTCAACAAAGTTCAAGTACATGTGTCGACACTAGGAGGATGTGTCGACACTCAGCAAAGTTTCAACACATGAAGGAATGTGTCGACACAAAGGAGATGTGTCGACACTTAGCAAGTTTCAACACAAGAAGATGTGTCGACACAAAGGAGTTGTGTCGACACTTAGCAGAATTCAACTAAGTATTAAAGAAGAAGGCTTGTGTCGACACACAGGATCAGTGCCGACACATTCTGAAGAAGCAGTGTCGAGAAGCTGTTATAACAACACAAGGAGTTGTGTCGACACCATGAAGGCTAGTGTCGACACTTAGTCTACTTGTGTCGACACTTAGTCTATTTGTGTCGACACATAAAGACTATCTGTCTCGACACTTTCAGACAGTGACAGAGATTTAGAGAAGTGACTGGATGACTTGACAGCTGCCATTTCAACCGATCAACTGCAACTGTCAGAGCCATCAGAAAGTTGTTAGAAACCGGATCAGCCGGTCACCATGGAGAAAGTTTATTTAAAGACCTTTCTCCTTCAACAGAAACAAGAATGAGAATCGATCAATGAGTTGAAAAACAACACAAAAAAAAAAGAAGAAGACCTTCAAGAGAAGATCTAAGTAGTTGGAGAGAGAGAGCTCCTTCTAAGAAGAGCAGCTGTTGAACCAGGCTGCAAAGTAAGATTCAGATTGAGATCTGAATCTCAAGACAGAAGTTGATTGAAGATCATCTTCAGGAGATACAACACTACTGTGTTCTAATTCAAGAAGCTTTGAAGAAAAGCTAAGGGAGGTTGATCTCTGCCTAGTTCTTCCAAGAACTCATCAAGAAACCAGTCAACTCATCTCTCTCTTTTAGAGTTGTGGTTATATACTTTGTAAACTTTATTTTTTGTAGGATCCTAAGGGATCTGAACTGTAAGCCTATTTTATAAAGGCTGAGGTAGGGCTATTGTGCCTGAGTGTAGGAGATTTTATTCTCTGAGTGTAGGCCTTGATTGTAGGCTGAGGTAGGGATGTTTAGCCTGAGTGTAGGTCTTGGTGAAGACTGAGTGGTAAGGCTTTGTGCCTGAGTTGTAGGAGTGGGGTCACTCTGAGTTGTAGGAACCTGTTTGGGGTTCTGAGTTGTAAGATCTGAGGATCTGAGGAGAAGTGGAGAAGTTAGGCCGAATCTAGTACACTACTAGATAGGCGAAGGGGGAAAGTGGATGTACCTAGACCTTGGGGAACCACTATAAAAATCTGTGTGTACTCTGTGTGTGATTAATTCTATGATTGCTGTGTTATCTGTGCTGAATTGCTATAGAGAATTGCAAGTACAGGTCTTATAATTCAGTGTTTCTGCCTATAAAATTAAAAAGATTAAGTTCACCTATTCACCCCCCCCCCCTCTAGGTGATTAGGCACTAGTTCTTTCAAACTGCCTTTCCTTTTTCGTTTTTAGCTTTAGCTTTTACAACAGCTTCTTCTTTCAGTCTTTGTCTCTAAAAGTAGTGATATGTCTTTGGGAAATATTTGCTAGGCTCAATAGACTTAGCAGGAAGCTTTCCTCTCCTCATATCTTGTTTGAATTTTTGGATAACATCCTGCTGCTTCAAGTGCTTGGCCCATTCCTATTCAGAATATCATTTCCCTCTGTCTATAATATTAGCATTTACATCCTTCCATGCAGTAAGAATTATGGATCTGGAGGTTGGACTCCATTGCTCAAAATCAAGTTTAGTCTCAGCTAGTTCTCTAAACCTTTTCTTTGATAACTTAGCTTCTGTCTCTGGAGCAGGAGATGACTTGTCCACTTTCTCATATATTACATTCTTATCTAAGCCTTGAGGAGGACTGTACATGTGCTGTATAGTAGCTTGAATAGATTCAAAATTTGTTGGTGCTTCAGGATGTAAGAATGCAGCAGGAGGTGCATCAAGTTCTGGTGGTTGGTGACAACCAGATTCAGCTATTTGATCACCCTCATACCATAGGTGAGGAAATCCTAAGGTGTCTCTGATATTGTTTGTTATTCAGGTAGCTTGTTCAGTAGTAGCCTTAATCATGACTCTCTCCCCCTTTATGACTTCTCTTTTAATATGATCTCTTAGATCATTCTTATGAAATCTGACCTATCCATCAAGGTAATTTACACCTGAAGTCACAGTATTCTTAACTCTTAGTAAATTGTTGTCCAAGGTTTTGTAAGAATTTTTGATATCCTTAATGAGAGATTCAGAATGACTTTGTAGTTTGTTATTGATGTCTATGCCAGTAGAATCAATTTTGGTTTCTAAAGTAGTGGTTTGGGTCTTAATTTCTCCCAAGGTTGTTTCATGCATCACAATCAGATTTTCATTCAGACGGTTTTGATTTTCAAGGACACAGCCTTTCTTGATTGGCACATCATCTTGTAGTTGCTTGGCTTCCTGTTGTTGCTTGGCCAAATAAACTGCTGCATGAGCTCCTTTCTCAAAGAATGAAGTCATTTCAGTCTTCAAGAGATTAACTTCAAATCTTATGGACTTGATGTCTTGAGCCAGCTGAAATTGCAACTCCTTGTTTCTTTCATCTACATACTTCTGAAGATCTTCTATTTGCTTATCAAGCATGATCTGTAGTTGAACAAGCAAAGAGCTATGATCTATGATAGGAGCTGATGGTGGTCCAGATTGAAAATATTTCTTATAGCTCTTGCTCCTCTTCTTGATTTCAGAAAGTTTTCTTTTCTTCAGGTGAGAAGCTTCAGCATCCTAAGATTCATAAGAACTAACCTCTTCAACTTGAGGTGTCTCTTTAGTTTTTTCAGTAATGGGGGCCAACTCTCCCTCAATTCTTGTACCTTCCTTATCTATAATGATATTATCCATTGTAATATCTTCATGTTGAATTTCAGGTATCTCAATCTGATAATCTTCAAATCTCTCTTCCTGGTTGATTGATTCCTTTGACTGAAGAACTTCTTCTTCATTTTCTTATTCAGTGATTTTATGTTCAGGATCTTTAGATTGCTCTAGGTTCTGAACAACATCCATTATTATTGTAGTTATTATATCTGGAATGTTCACCCCCTACACTTGTACAATGGTCTCAGGGAAAAGGCTAGGAGATCTGGCTTGTTCTTCCACTGCATTATCATCAGAACTGAAGTGAACCTCTTCTTCTGAATCACTAGAGGAATCAACTTCCTCAACCATAGATTTCTTTCCTTTTACCTCTTTTGTCCTTTGAGGTATAGATGTTTTGTTAGTCAAGATCCTGTCCCATCTAGATAGGATTCTCAGGTTCATTCTACTCATATGATTTATCTTAGTTCCAGTTTTCTAATTGATATTATCTGGGATGACCTTCACCAGATATAAACTAATAATTCTGCCCATATTGGGCTTCTGAATTCCTTCCACAGTCTTATCAAACACCACCATATTCCAGTCAGTGGTGATCTTGAAGATAATTCTTGTCATTAGGTTGAACATGACATTAGAAATCCTATCATGTGCTCCAGTCTTGCAGAGGAGCACCTTTCATACTATTTCAGATAGGAATTTACCTTGGGAATTCATTCCCTTCCTGTTAAAAGAATTTCGAAAACTAGTGGTTGGAGCTAGTCCACACCAAACTAGTGCCTCAGCTGTCTTGGTTGAATCCAATTCATTATCCTGTGAAATTCTTGGAATCTGAAAGAGTTTAGCTAGTCTTTTGGTTGTTACCTTTATCCTTCCTCCATTAACATAGGATTTAATCTTGTCTGAGTTAGGGTTTAATGAGGCATTAAAATAAAATTCAGATACCTCTTTCTTCCAAATCTTTATTGGTTCTGAAAGAAGATATTCTAGACCAACTTTATTTACTAGGTCAATTACCATCTTTATATCGTCTGAAGCGAAGTCGAATACATTGCGCACCAGCTCGTATCCCTCGTTGATGTTGTCGTCCATCTTTGGTGCCATTCTTGTTGATAGAATTTGAGTCTGTGAGGTGCCGACTATGGATTTCTAGGTCTCTACACTCAGTGATCAGTCACTCAAGATTTCTGGCGAATGAGGTCGACTAAACCTAATACCTCATATTTATAGTATTAGTCTTTTGAACGTGAAAAGGCGCGCTGCATTTGGTGATTTTCTCATTATTTGGAAATATCTGGTGTCGACAAAGAATACCTAATATGTCGTGATGTGTCGACATGTGTCGACACAAGTTTATGTTTCTCGACATAGACCTTAAGGTCTCGACCCTAAATTTTAATGTCTCGACACATGTACGCTTATCAGTGTTGACACACATAGTCTCGTGTCTCGACACACCTTTTCTAATAGTGTCGACACACACTGTGGTGTCTCGACACACCTTTACTAATAGTGTCGACACACACTATGGTGTCTCGACACAATTCTTTGACTTAGACATATTTTGTGTTCTGAATAATATTTTTTGACTAATTAAAGTTTTCCCTCTTCTTTTCTTTTAAAAAATTATATACCTAATTTGTCATCTTTTTAAGAATTGTATCAACTTTTGTTACAATAGGTTGGAAGTATTTATTCAATATTCAACATCCCTAGTTCAAATTTAAAATAATTGAACATACTTTCATCTAGAGGTTTTGTAAAAATGTCAGTTACTTGTCTTTCCATTGGAGTATACTGTAAGTTTATATTTTCTTTTTCAATATTCTCTCTAAGAAAGTGATATCTAATTTCTATATGTTTAGTTCTACTGTGAGAAACAAGATTATTAGCAATAAAAATTGCACTAGTTGAATCACAAAACATAATAGATTTACTTAGCTATATACTGTAGTCTAGTAGTTAATGTTGAATCCACAACAACTGTGCACAGCAACTCCCAGCAGATATGTACTATGATTCTACTATAGAGATAGCAACACTTGGTTGCTTCTTGCTACTCCAACTGATAAGTCTTTTCCCTAGAAACTGGCAAGTTCCAGAAGTGCTTTTTCTGTCTTCTTTACACACTGCAAAATCTGCATCTGTGTACCCAGTAAGTTCAAAATCACTATCCCTAGGATACCAAAGCCCAAGATTGGGTGTGCCCTTAAGATATCTTAGTATTCTCTTAACGACAGTATAATGAGACGCTTTAGGGCATGCTTGGTACCTAGTACAGACACATGTTAAGAACATAATATCTGGTCTACTAGCAGTTAAATACAGGAGTGATCCAATGATGCCTCTATACAAGGTTTCATCAACTGATTTTCCAGATTCATCCTTGTGTAGTGACACTGTAGAACCCATTGGAGTTCTCATGGTAGAAGAATTCTCCATACCATATCTCTTAATCAACTCCTTAGTGAACTTAGATTGAGAGATGGATATTCCATCCTCATATTGTCTAACTTGGAATCCCAACAAGAACTTTAGCTCACCCATGCTGTTCATTTCAAACTTGCCTTGCATAAGCCTTGCAAATTTGCTACATAACTTCTCATTAGTAGACCCAAAGATTATGTCATCTACATAAATAGTGTGATTACTAGGTGTAAGAAATAATGTCTTGAACCTTTGATTTTCCTAAGAAATAGTGTCTTGTCTATCTTTCCTCTAGAGAACTTGTTCTCTATAAGAAAGGTAGACAGGGTCTCATACCAGGCTCTAGGTGCCTGTTTTAACCCATATAAAGCCTTGTGCAATCTAAAAATATAGTTTTTATGTTTAGGGTCAACAAAATCTGGTGGCTGCTCTACATAGACTTCCGTCTTTAGTGTACCATTTAGGAATGCTGAATTTACATCCATCTGGTAGACCTTGTATCCCTTGAAAGCTGCATGGGCTAAAAATAATCTTATGGCTTCTAGCCTAGCTACAGGTGCAAAGGTTTGGTCATAATCTAACCCTTCCTCTTGTTTATATCCTTTGGCCACTAATCTAGCTTTGTTCTTAACTATAACCCCATATTCATCTAATTTATTTCTATAAATCCACTTAATGCTTATGATAATGTGATTACTAGGTGTAAGAACTAAACACTAGACTTTACATCTCTCAAATTGATTTAGCTCTTCTTGCATAGCCAAAATCTAGTTGGGATCTGAATTGGCTTCTTCAAACTTTTTAGGTTCTTCTTGAGAGGGAAAACTAGAGTACAGGACCACATTGTGAGGTCTACTTCTAGTAGTCACACCTAATCTGGCATCACCTATTATTTGATCTAAAGGATGATCTCTAAGGTGTCTAACTGTTGCTGGAAGGTGTTTATCATCACTTAGTACTGCAGGAGGATTAGGGTGATTCTCTTCCTCCCCCTGAGTAGTTGCAGTATCTTCTATAGGAATTTCTATATTGTCTCTAATGTCTAATTTTATGTTAGGTGAGTCACTTATTGTTAGCTTCTCCATTCTAGAGTTTATAACACCTAGATTAGAGCTGTTAGAGATCGTATTACATAAAACAGATGATTCATCAAACACTACATTAACAGATTGTTTGGTATTGCATCCACAATAGCCCATATTTGTATGAAGTCACCCTTAAACTAAGATGAATTAAGTCTGTACTTGATGCTATTTTTTGTTAAGTGTTTGTAGGACTTAATTGCTAAGTATCGACCAATGTCAGTCTACAATGAGTCTCCAAACACGGGACCATACAATGTAATACCTCATTATATGATCCATGATGTTGACTCATGTGTAGCCTCTCTATTCGGACACACTTCCTTTTCAAGCATTAAAGGCAAGAGAAAAGTTGGATGCTGATTTTAATGAAGAATTAAGTTTTTCAGTTTTTCAGAATTGTTGAAGTATTTTTCTCGAGTACTATATTTATACTCGAGAAGGACTTAAGATATTTCTCGAGTTAGACTTGTCTTGATTTCGAGTGGCAGAAGTTGTTCTCGAGAAAGCTTAATGATGTTCTCGAGAAGGGCTTATGTACTCGAGTACTATATGACATTTCTTCTCGGGTTGTTTCTTTTCCAGACAATTATTTTTCTAAGTCTTTTTCTCGAGAAGACCAAATTTATTCTCGAGAAGACTATGGTTTGTTCTCGAGATGCAGCAGTTATTTCTAGAGACCCAGAGTATTTTTCTCGAGAGTTAGACATTTGTTCTCGAGATGATTATCTGTTCTCGAGTACCAGAATGTTTCTTCTCGAGAACAAAAGTATATTTTTCTCGAGTACTTCTTTCCATCTCGACACTGCAGATTTCCACCTCCACATATTTTTCTAAGTGTTTTTCTCGAGATTCTCATTGTTCTTCTCGAGTACTATCCTTAGTCTCGACAACACTTGTACTGTTTTTTTTTTTTGAAATCTTCTAAGTCCAGAAAGTCTTGAATTTCAAATGTCATTAGAGCGTTATTGGTCCACATGGTTGTCAATAATTGTGATTATGACCGTTAGGCAAGTCCTATAAAAGGTCTTGTCAATTTTGACCAACCCTAAGAAGAAGAATAACAAGCAGCCGCAAGATTTTCCAAGTTTTTCTAAATCCCTAATTTTCTTTCCATAATCGGAAGTGCCGCTCTTCATCGTCATTCTTGCCGATCGCTTTCGATCCAGATCGATTCAGAGAAGTTGATTGAGAGATCAAGTTGTTCTACAATCTACAGATCCATTACTTGATCTTGCTGAGTCCAGAGAATTTCAGATCCAGAGATCTTGTCGATTCTTCTTCAACTATTTCTGATAAAGCCGCAAAGTTTAAGGAAGAAGAACAGACAAAAATTTTCAAGATCTGAGATCAAATCACTATTTGTATTTGTTTATTTAAATCTATTCTTGTATGAGATCTTTCTCAGAGTCGTAGGAGCTTTGTTCTTCGAGTTCTTGTATGAAGTTTTATCTTCTAAGTGTAGATCCAGTTTTTGGGATCGAGTTGTAGGAATGTTGTTCTGAGGTGTAGGATTATTTTCAATCTGAGATTAGCGGAGTAGCCGAGTCTAGTACATTGCTAGATCGGTGAGTGGAAAGTGGATGTACCCAAGGTTGGAGAGCCACTATAATTCTTGGTGTCGTCTGTGATTGCTTGGTTAATTTTCTATACATCGCTCGTTAATTTTTATTCCGCAAAAAGACACACAACTCACCTATTAACCCCCCCCCCCCCCTCTAGGTGATTTAGGTAAGACAACTAAAACATTTTCAATTGGTATCAGAGGGAGGTTGTTCATAAAAAGGTTAACACATTGAACAGATCTCTCCCAAGTTTTCTATTGAGTTATCCAAGTATGGACAAAGCCAAAGATTTTGCAAAGCTTCCTCTGTGCACAAAGACCAACTTTCCCATGTAGAAAGAAAGGATTAAGTTTTTCATGGAAGCTGCGGATCCAAGGATCTTCATGATTGTTAAAGAAGATCCTTGTGTTCCAATGACTGTCTCCACTATTGATCCTACCAAAAAGGTTCCTAAGAAGTTAATAGATCTTGATAAAGATGAGATTGCACTTGTCTCATTGGACAAGAAAGCTAAAAATATCATAGCAAGTGCAGTCGATGATTATATGCTGCAGAATCTGATTCATTGCCAATCCGCTAAAGAAATGTGGCAGTCTCTTATCGCCTTGATGGAAGGCACTGAAGAAGTTAGGGATGACAGAAGATCCCTTCTAAATCAGAAATATGAAGCATTCCGACAAGGACCAAAGGACTCAATTGCAGACACCTTTGAAAGTTTCTTCAAAGTTGTTAACGGCCTAAGAGTATATGGTCGGGTCTTCATAAATGGAGAGATGAATGATAATTTTCTAAGGTCCCTGGCTAAGGAATGGGACAATAAAGTCTGTGCTATCAGGGAGTTTGGCAAGTTGGCAGAGACTGACCCTCAGAATCTCTTCGGAAAGTTGATGTCATATGAGCTGCAGATCAATTCTAGAAAAGCTGAAGAAGAGAAGAGTTGGTCGTCATCCAAGGAGAAGTCTGTCGCACTGAAGGCAGACAGCTCAAGGAAGGTCAAAGATGCATTACCTACTCCTGCACAGGAAGATTGTGAAGAAGAAACTTCAGAGCCCAGCACCTCAGGCTCAGAATTATCTGAAGGAGAGTTTTCTCTACTCTCAAGGCAGTTCAAGAAATTCTTGAACAAGAAGAAATAATGGAGAGGCAAAGATGCCTCGCACAGAAGATCACGTCATGATGGTGATTGACACAAGAAAGGCTCAAGTAGCCAAGATAGTTATAATACTAAACAGAATAAACATATTTCTTCTGACATCGTTTGCTATTGTTATAATAAGTCAGGTCATGTCATCGTTGATTGCCCTCACAAGAAGAAGTAGGGTGGAAAGAGAGAGGAGAAGAAATCTTCATATAATAAGAAGAGAAGTGAAAGAAGCTTAGTATCCAAGAAGGGCAAGACTCTTAGCGACTCTGACTCATCTGAGTCAAGTGAAGAAGAGGAAGCCTACTTTGGGCTAATGGCTCAAACTGATGATGAACAAGAACCCCAGTTCACTGGGAAGGTAAATTCTCACACCCCACTTTCTGAAACAGATGCTTCTGATCATAATCATGAGGATAACTCTGTAACACCCCCTATCCGTCGCAGAGCATATAGCAGTAGGTCCGGCCGGGGCCCGACGCCATATACTACAGACAGACCGGGTGGTTACTCATGGAAACCATCCAACCAATCATAACGACCTACACAGAGCATTCTAGTGGAAGCAGTGTAATAAGAGTTGCAACAAAGAACCCAGAACTAAAGCATGAATGTCCACTAATACCAAATAGGAATGTTATAAATACACCAGTACAAGCCTTAAGGCCTTACAAAATTGTTCACTTCATATTACATGCTTTACAAACCACGGCACGCAGGCCGGTCATACATGAACAAAGCAGTAAACACTCCAATTAGGACTTCGAGGGCCGGCTTCGCAAAATGTGCTTTAGCCCGCTATTGACCGCTTGGTCCAGCAGCACCTGCAAGCAACAAACCACCGCACGGTGGCAAAATAAGGCAACGATCAGCAATGCTGACCAAATTATAACGATCCCGCCCCCAACTCGGGGCGACGATGCTCCTTCCCTACAATTTTATTAGCACAAGCGAGCAATATACTAATATTCATTTCATCACAAGCGTAGGCTCACACGGCCACACACCCCGTGCACTCAGGGCACCTTCTCGGTGAACCGGTTGATGTCACGTCAGTTAAAGCCATAGACATTCCGGGCCCACCACCGCCACTTTGATGGCCAAACATATGAGCAATTTGTATTCCCGGCATGGGTCACGACAATTTAAGCTATAGACCGCCGAAGACCCTCATCTATGCCAACGACAAGTGTCACGTAACCTTAGGTCTCTTTAACCCGAACGGCATAGATATGGGTACGGTTCCATCTAACCCATGCTCACGTCGTAACGACAATTTAAGCCATACGGGCAGGTCAAACTTCTCCCGAGTCCCATTTTCGTCACACAATTTCACATAACTCGGTTATGTTCAAGTTGGCTCTCAGGCCTCCAAGTTAGCAAGATCACGTATCCGCCCAGTTTTCCGGGTGCACCTTTGGGTTAATCCCCAAGGCTCCCTGTTGCAATATACCGTGTAGAAAACTCGAAAAACAATCAATCGCACGGAGTCTTCTCCGGCATTTATACAATGCAACATCACCGATCCAGACCAACATGTCCGGGTAGGCTTCACACATCATGCCTATGTCGGTTCTCGCTTACGGACTCTAAACAAAGGGGACTTCACATATCTACCCGAAGGAACGCCTCCAACTCACCGCAAACTCGCGAGAGCGGACTTCCTATGCAAAGAAGGAGAGCTACACATGCTCAAGATGAGGATCGTTACCCTTGCGTTCTTCTTTGGCGCCATGGAAAAGTAAGCGGATGAAAAGCACCGCACTAGCTTTGCCTCCGTGGATCCGGAGTCGGCTCGCGATTTGGAGCTTCGAAGCTCCTCCAATGGCCGGATCTAGCTTCTTCTTCCTTCCTTGGCTCTCCTCTCTCTCTAAGCTTTAGAAAGATAACAACTCATGAAAAGTGAGGGTTTCTAAGGCCCAATCCCGGGTATATCCCAACAGGAACAACCCCCAGCCGTTGGATCATCAATTAAAGAAACGAACGGCTTTGATTCGGGACTGAAATGTCCAATCTAGACCGAATACGGCCTGACACACGCCCGTGTCCAGGGCCGTGTGCCTCATTCGCCGTCAAAATCGACTCGCCTAGAACAACACACGGGCATCGAACAAGCCCGTGTTCCACCTGACACGCCCGTGTTCCACCTGACACGGCCGTGTGGCCGGTCGTGTACCCCCATCGATTTATCCCGAAAACAACCCGAGCATTGCACAGGTTCTAGGACACGCCCGTGTCCTTTCCCGTGTCTACCTCAACACGCCTAGGCTCCAGGCCGTGTACACGGTCTCGACACTCGACACTTCGTCGAGCGAAGATCGTCGACCTGACGACACGGCCTTGGACACGCCCGTGTCCTAGGCCGTGTGCCTTGTCTCGACACATCGTCGAGCAAAATTCGTCGACTCCCGGGATGAGTGTCGACACGGGTCGACACGCCCTGCGACACGCCCGTGTCGCAGGCCGTGTGCCCTGTCTCGACACTTCGTCGAGCGCAGAGTGTCGACTTCGCAGGCTGAGTGTCGACACGTGTCGACACGCCCGGCGACACGCCCGTGTCGCAGGCCATGTGCCCAGTCTCGACACAATGTCGATAGCAAAATGTCGACTTCGTCGGCTGAGTGTCGACACAAGCCTGACACGCCCTGGGACACGCCCGTGTCCCAGGCCGTGTGCCTCCTGCCAGAACCCAAAGCTGCCCCAAAACGTCCCCCGTCGCTCTTTTGAGTTTCGGGGCGTTACAACTCTCCCCCTCTTAAAAGAATTTCGTCCACGAAATTATATAAAGGAAAGACATGTACAAAACCAAAATTTGTACCTGAACGGAACAACTCCGGATACTCGTCAAGCATAGTCTGCTCTCGCTCCCAAGAGAGCTCCTCACGACCGCAATTGTCCCACCGGACCTTGACCATACTGATCTCTTTATTGCGTAGCCGCTTGACCTCTGAGTCCTCAATCCGCACGGGCTTGACTTTTGTCGTCAACCCACTATCCACTGGCACTTGATCAACCGCGATCACTTGCGTAGGCTCTTGCACCGCCTTCCGAAGCACCGAAATATGGAATACATCATGTAATCCACCAAGCTCCACTGAAAGCTTCAACCGATAGGCCGCTTCACCAACTCGCTCCAGAACCTCAAACGGCCCAAGGTACCTCGGGCTTAGCTTTTTCAATCGCCGCACCCGTGAGACACCCTTGAACGGCTTGATCTTTAAGTACACATAGTCGCCCACAGCGAACTCCACGTTCCTGTGCTTGGCATTATAGTACTTCGCTTGCCGGTCCTGAGCGATAAGCAACCTCTCCCGAATGGTTCTCACCAAAGAAGTAGCATCCTCTACTTCCAATCGCTTATACAACTTTGACTCACCCGTTTCTAACCAAGACAACGGCGTGCGACATTTTCTACCATATAGGGCCTCGAAGGGCACCATTTGAATACTCGCTTGGTAGCTGTTGTTGTATGCGAACTCCACCAAATAAAGGTGGTCTTCCCATTGCTTTCCAAAATCCAAGACACACATGCAGAGCATGTCTTCCATAGTTCTATTGACCCTCTCGGTCTGCCCATCCGTTTGCGGATGGAAGGCTGTGCTGAATTTCAACTTTGTCCCAAACATTTGCTGCACAAGCCTCCAATCATTGGACGTGAACCGCCCATCTCGGTCACTCACGATGCTGCGGGGCACACCGTGAAGCCGTACAATGTTATCCACATAAAGTTTTGCCAACTTCTCCATCGGATCATCCTTCCTATGTGGAATGAAATGCGACACCTTTGTTAGCCGATCATCAACCACCCAAATGGCGTCGTTCCCCTTTTGCGACCTTGGCAAACCGTGCACAAAGTCCATAGAGATGTCGTCGAATTTCCACTCCGGAATAGGCAAGGACTTAAGAAATCATCCCGACTTTTGGCACTCCGCCTTCACCAAGGCGCAAGTTTGGCACTTCGCTACGTAGAGCGCCACATCCTTCTTCAAACCCGGCCACCAAAACAGTTTCTTCACATCGCGGTACATTTTCGTGCTCCCCGGGTGAATTGAGTACTTAGTATGGTGTGCCTCGTACAGCAATTCCACCCGCAAATTGCCCACACTTGGGACGCACAGACGACCGTCTTTCCAAAGCAATCCGTCCTCCACAACGAATTGGGAGTTTGACCCATCCAGAGCCTCTACCATGAACTGCTTCATATGAACATCCATATCCAAAGCCTGCCGAATCCGATCAGCCAGGTCATATTGGACTTCAGTCCAATCCAGAACTGCTTCAGCACTTGATTGCCTATCCACACAAACAATCTCCAACGCCTCCAACTCCCGCACCAACCGCTCATCATGCACCGATAGCCAATTGGCTTGAGCTGGGGCTCGGCGACTCAACGCGTCTGCAACCGTATTCCCTTTACCCGGCACGTAGTGGATCTTGAATGTATAGTCCCCCAGGAACTCCATCCATCTACGCTGCCGCATATTCAGATCCTTCTGATCAATTAGATACTTCAGGCTCTTGTGATCGGTGTAGATATCAATCTTCACACCGTACAAATAGTGTCTCCACAGCTTCAAGGCAAAAATCACGGCCGCTAACTCCAAGTCATGGACTGGATAGTTCCTTTCATGCACTTTTAGCTGTCTCGAGTCATAAGCTATTACACTTTCGTGTTGCAGTAGCACGCAACCCAAACCATTGCCTGAAGCATCACTGTAAATCTCATAGCCTTCGGTTCCACATGGCGAACTCAGCACATGCGCCGTGGTCAACCGACACTTCAACTCCTCAAAAGCTCGCGCGCACTCCGGCGTCCAAACGAACTTATGCTCCTTCCTCGTCAAAGTAGTGAGAGGTAACGCTATCCGCGAGAAGTTCTCTACGAAGCGCCTATAATAGCCGGGAAGCCCCAGAAAGCTCCGGACTTCCGCTACCATAGCAAGCTCAGGCCACTCCCATATCGCAACAATCTTCGCCGAATCCACAGCAATACCCTCTCCACTCACTAAATGCCCGAGGAACGCCACTGAGGATAGCCAAAACTCGCACTTCGAGAACTTGGCATACAACTGATTCCTCCTTAGCGTCTCCAAAATCAAAAGAAGATGCTTGAAGTGATCTTCCTCACTCTGCAAGTACACCAAAATGTCGTTATGAAGATGATCACAACGTTCAGTCCAAGTACTCACTGAAGGTCCTGTTCATCAAATCCATGAACACTGACGGCGCATTAGTCAGCTCAAACAGCATGACCGTAAACTCGTAATGCCTGTATCTTGTACTGAACGTTGTCTTAGGGATACCACTTTCCCTTATCCTCCACTACTAGTACCCAGACTTGAGATCCAACTTCAAGTACACTATCGACCCGACCAACTGATCAAAAAGATCATCAATCCGGGGAATCGCGTACTTGTTCTTTTCGGTCAACTTGTTGAGCTCCCGATAATCAATACATAGCCTCAAGCTTCCGTCCTTCTTCTTAATAAAGAGGGTCGGTGCGCTCCAAGGCGAAGGACTTGTACGCACATACCCTTGCTCCAACAACTCTTAGAAGTTGCACCTTCAGCTCCGCCATTTCCTTAGGCGCTAGCCGATATAGAGAGCGTGACACAGGCTTTGCACCTGGTACTAGCTCAATCATGAAATCTATCTCCCGTTGAGGCGGGGCTCCAGGAAGATCTCTAGGGAACACATCAGGGTACTCCGATACCACTGAAATATTAACCAACGCGGGCTTCGGCTTTGCAACCTCCACTAGTGTACAGAACAGCTCTGCACCAGCACAAACTGCCTTCACCACCTGAAGAGCAGACACCAACATCTTGCTCGACCTCTGCGAGCCCGTAAAGGTCGTCTCACGACTTGCTCCCAGCTTGACTTCCTTGCTACCGCAATCTATATAGGCTTGCTGCTCCGAGAGCTAGTCCATGCCAAATATAACATCGAACACCACCAACGGAAGTAACGACGCTTGCAGGTCGAACTCCTGATTCCCAATCCAAAACTAAGCGCAACAAATTCTACCCGCGCACAATGAGTGCCATTAGACTATAACACATCCAATTTGTCTCTTACCATCGAAGGAGGTACTCCGACGCACAATTAAATTCCTAATAAAGGAATGCAAAGCTCCCTAAACAAACGGTGCTCTCGCAGATAAAGTAAAGTCGTAACAAAGCTTAACACAAGTAGTTCTAAGCTAACAAGCACACGGGCGACAAGTATTTAAGGCAAAACTATATTTAAACCATACCTGCCCTTACGACGGCGTGCTTCCTCCAGGGCTTTAGGCACTCACGGGCATAATGCAACGGCTCCCCACAGTTAAAACATGTGCCCGGGGTCCGACCCGTAGTCGCCCCAGAAGCACCAGAAGGAGCTGGACCCGAAGTCCTATGCTTCTTATACCATTTTCGATATACGGACTTTGAGGTGTTCGGCACTTTGAATGTCGTCTCCTTTGCACTAAAGTCCTTGACTGCTCCTGACATAGCTTTCTTGGCCTTCTGAGCACCTTTCCAACAGTCTTGGGCAAAGTGCTCTTTCTTTCCACAAGTAAAACATGTGTAAGTAGCTTTGCTAGTCGATGTCATAGCCCCTTTCTCCAGCATGCCAACGGATGCAACTCTTATGGGGCTTGCATAGTTCGATACCATGGTCGCTAGCATCGGGAGGGTCTTCCTCAAATCTGCCTCCAAAGATCTAGCTGATTCCACCAAGGCTCGGAATCCCAATAACTTTGGTCCTAGCAATAGAACTCGTAACTCGGCGCGCAGGCCATTATAAAATCTATCGACTGTAGCTTGCTCATTATCCAACTCGAAGCATGGGTAGCGGCTTATCATAAGAAATGCTTGCAAATATTCCTCAATTGTGTGCGCTCCCAGCACTAAATGCATATTCAGCTGCTGCCCCGATGGTCTACCAAAGGTCATCTGCTCCATCACACCAACTGGCGTTGAAGCCACCACAGGGGCGCAGGGTTGTACATTTCCTCCAAGTTGTGCACCCGTCACAGCGAACACCGCTTCAACGATCCTTCTAACGGTTTCATACAAAGGAGGGGTCTCAAACACCTCAACGGGCGCACTAAACTCCTCAGAAACCGGACATTCTGGTGGTCCAGCACCGCTTCTGGTCACCTATAGTGGTACAAAACACCGTTAAGCGACCAAATAAAATTGCAAACAGCAATTATAGGAATACGCAGGTCCCTCAAACACGTGTATTTCATTCCTAAGTGGACATTCATGGGTTCTTTTACTGTTATAACGATGACGCACACATATGTGCTCACCACCCTTTAAAAAGAATTCGTCCACGAATTCATTTTAAGCCCAACCAAAACCAGTAGTCTGATACCAAATTGTAACACCCCCTATCCGTCGCATAGCATATAGCAGTAGGTCCGGCCGGGGCCCAACGCCATATACTACAGACAGACCGGGTGGTTACTTATGGAAACCATCCAACCTATCATAACGACTTACACAGAGCATTTTAGCGGAAGCAGTTTAATAAGAGTTGCAACAAAGAACCCAGAACTAAAGCATGAATGTCCACTAATACCAAATAGGAATGTTATAAATACACCAGTACAAGTCTTAAGGCCTTACAAAATTGTTCACTTCATATTACATGTTTTACAAACCACGGCACGCAGGCCGGTCATACATGAACAAAGCAGTAAACACTCCAATTAGGCCTTCGAGGGCCGGCTTCGCAAAATGGGATTTAGCCCGCTATTGACCGCTTGGTCCAGCAGCACCTGCAAGCAACAAACCACTGCACGGTTGCAAAACAAGGCAACGGTCAGCAATGCTGACCAAATTATAACGATCCCGCCCCAACTCGGGGCGGCGATGCTCCTTCCCTGTAATTTTATTAGCATATGCGAGCAATATACTAATATTCATTTCATCACAGGCGTAGGCTCACACAGCCACACACCCCGTGCACTCAGGGCACCTTCTCGGTGAACCGGTCGATGTCACGTCAGTTAAAGTCGTAGACATTCCGGGCCCACCACCGCCACTTTGACGGCCAAACATACGAGCAATTTGTCTTCCCAGCATGGGTCACGACAATTTAAGCCATAGACCGCCAAAGGCCCTCATCTATGCCAATGGCAAGTGCCACGTAACCTTAGGTCTCTTTAACCCGAACGACATAGATATGGGTACGGTTCCATCAAACCCGTGCTCACGTCGCAACGACAATTTAAGCCATATGCGCAGGTCAAACTTCTCCCGAGTCCCATTTTCGTCACACAATTTCACATAACTCGGTTATGTTCAAGTTGGCTCTCAGGCCTCCAAGTTGGCAAGATCACGTATCCGCCCAGTTTTCCGGGTGTACCTTTGGGTTAATCCCCAAGGCTCCCTGTTGCAATCTACCGTGTAGAAAACCCGAAAAACAATCAATCGCATGGAGTCTTCTTCGGCATTTATGCAATGCAACATCACCGATCCAGACCAACATATTCGGGTAGGCTTCACACATCATGCCTATGTCCATTCTCGCTTACGGACTCTAAACAACGGGGACTTCACATATCTACCTGAAGGAACGCCTCCAACTCACCGAAAACTCGCGAGAGCGGGCTTCCTATGCAAAGAAAGAGAGCTACACATGCTCAAGATGAGGATCGTTATCCTTGCGTTTTTCTTTGGCGCCATGGAAAAGTAAGCGGATGAAAAGCACCGCACTAGCTTTGCCTCCATGGATCCGGAGTCGGCTCGCGATTTGGAGCTTCGAAGCTCCTCCAATGGCCGGATCTAGCTTCTTCTTCCTTCCTTGGCTCTCCTCTCTCTCTAAGCTTTAGAAAGATAACAACTCAAGAAAAGTGAGGGTTTCTAAGGCCCAATCCCGGGTATATCCCAACAGGAACAACCCCCAGCCGTTGGATCATCAATTAAAGAAACGAATGGCTTTGATTCGGGACTGAAATGTCCAATCTGGACCGAACACGGCCTGGCACACGCCCGTGTCCAGGGCCGTGTGCCTCATTCGCCGTCAAAATCGACTCGCCTGGAACAACACACGGGCATCAAACACGCCCGTGTTCCACCTGACACGCCCGTGTTCCACCTGACACGCACGTGTTCCACCTGACACGGCCGTGTGACCGGCCATGTACCCTCATCGATTTATCCCGAAAACAACCCGAGCACTGCACGGGTTCTAGGACACGCCCGTGTCCTTGCCTGTGTCTACCTCAACATGCCTGGGCTCCAGGCCGTGTACACGGTCTCGATACTCGACACTTCGTCGAGCGAAGATCGTCGACCTGACGACACGGCCTTGGACATGCACGTGTCCTAGGCCGTGTGCCTTGTCTCGACACATCATCGAGCAAAATTCGTCGACTCCCGGGACGTGTGTCGACACGGGTCGACACGCCCTGCGACACGCCCATGTCGCAGACCGTGTGCCATGTCTCGACACTTCGTCGAGCGCAGAGTGTCGACTTCGCGGGCTGAGTGTCAACACGGGTCGACACGCCCTGCGACACGCCCGTGTCGCACGCCGTGTGCCCAGTCTCGACACAATGTCGATAGCAAAATGTCGACTTCGTCGGCTGAGTGTCGACACAAGCCTGACACGCCCTGGGACATGCCCGTGTACCAGGCCGTGTGCCTCCTGCCAGAACCCAAAGCTGGCCCAAAACGTCCCCCGTCTCTCTTTTGAGTTTCGGGGCATTACAAACTCTTCTAACGATGAGTCTGTACTCATGGCCCAGTATAAAGAGTTAATCAAGGCTTACGATAAATGTAGAAAAGTCGTGAAAACTCAAGCCAATGAGATAAAGTCTCTCAAGGCTGAAGAGAGCACTCTAAGAGAGGCATTCTCCAAGATGGACTCACTCAGAGAGAACTTCAATGTTGTTATTGAAGAGTATAATAAGGCTCTCGAGCACCTAGATCTGAAGGACAAGATCATCAAAGAATTGAAAGAACAACTTGCAGCGGAAAAGAAACTTGTTGAAAGTTTCTCAAAGCCCAAGACTGTCCTTCCTTTTGTTGCTAAATTCTCAGCTCAGGCCAAAGGTGCTGGTCTAGGCCATGTTGATGCTCCTAGTAAATCTTCTAGGAGAAATAAGGCATAAAGGAAGAATAAGGCATCCAAGAAGGCTTTGGCCAAGGATAAGGGGAAAGCTCCTCAAGATCATACTTCTTTTAAGAAGGTTATATGTCAAACAAACGAGTTTGATCTTGATTCGTCCTACGGTCACTTTATTAGTCCTACTTAAGTAGAGCCCAAGTCTTGTTACCAAGGATGGACACATCCCCGGAACTTTGGTGAAAGTGTCTTTAAGGCACCTTATGAAGAGAATACTCTTCAAAGTTGTGGCCCTTATAATCATGGTCATAACATCAAGAAGGCACCAAAAGTAAAGCCTATTGTGGAAAATCCACTTAAGGAGAAGAAGTCATGTGATTGTCATCACCATGAAGCTTCTACCTCCAAGACTGTTGCCCCTGCTAGATCGCAATCTCAAAAGGTCAAGCAGGAGAATTTCAGGTAAAGATACAACATGTTTGATTGTTAGTGCTGCGACAAAATTGGTCACTTTACCATTGATTGTTGGTTCAATTCCAGAAATTATGTAACTCCTCAAGTTAGCAATGTGAGAAAGACCACTCATAATGTTAATACACGTAGGGGGAGTGTTCTAACTAGAGACCATGGACCCAAACATGTTTGAGTTCCTAAGGCAAATTGATTTGTGATTGCAGGCATGTCGAAAGGCCACCAAAACTCATATTTGGTATTTGGACAGTGGATGCTCTCAGCATATGACCGCGACAAGAGGCCTTCTCCAGAATTATTCTCCAGTCATGAACGGGCCAAAGGTCATCTTTGGAGGTTCAGACCGAGGAACTACTAAAGGCTATGGTATGAGTACTAACAGTAGTGTATCCTTCTCAGATGTGGCTTATGTTGAAGGATTGGAACACAATCTCATAAGCATAAGCCAGCTCTGCGATAAAAGATACATAGTAGAATTTCATGCAGATAAGTGCTTGATAAAATCGGTAGACAATTTGAAAATGATTCTATCAGGCACTCGTAGTAGAAATATATTTTGTTTGAATTTTATTTACATAGACTCTTCTACACCAGTGTGCTTTTTGACTAAAGATAATGTGTTTCTTGCTGACCAATAGCACAAGAGACTAGCACATATTAATTTCAAAATTATTAACAAATTATTTTCTCTTAATTTAGTACGTGATGCCCCAAATGTCAAGTACGCTAAAGATAGACCTTGTCACGCATGTGTAAAAGTCAAGCAAACAAGGGCTACCTTTAAAAGCATTATTGGCAAAGACTCTAATAGATGTTTACATCTACTTTATATGGACTTGTTCGTTCCACTGCAAGTTAGAGGTTTTGGAGGCAAGGACTATACATTGGTTATTGTTGATGATTACTCGCGCTTTGTGTGGGTGTTCTTTCTAAAACACAAGTCAAATACTTTTGACATCTTTACTAGTTTTGTCAGGCAGGTCCAGAATGAATACAACTGTTCCGTAGTCAAAATCAGAAGTGACAATGGAACAGAGTTCAAGTCTGGGGTAATGACAAAATTTTGTGAAAGCCTAGATATCTTTCATGAGTTTTCCTCTCCTTGTACTCCTCAACAGAATGAAGTAGCTGAGAGAAGGAATAGAACACTCATAGAGGCCTGCAGGACCATGTTGAGTGATGCCTCACTACCGAAATATTTCTGGGCTGAAGTCGTCAACACTGCATGCCACGTGCAAAATCGAGCACTCATAAACAAGAACCATAATAAGATACCTTACAAACTACTAAAGGGCAGGAAGCCGACTATCTCATATTTTAGAATCTTTGGCTGTAAATGTTTCGTCCTTAACAATGGTAAGTATCACACTATCAAATTTAGCGAAGAGAGTTTTGAAGGTATTTTTGTAGGGTATAGTAGCCATAGTAAGGCATATAGGATTTTTAATAAGAAAACCCTGGTTGTGGAAAAATCTATTCATGTTGTATTTGATGAGACGAGCTTGTTGCAAGGCAGCTCTTCTAGTGTTTTTATTGAAGATGCAAGTTCAAAGATAAAAGAATTAAACTTGGATGAGCCAACTAAAGAAAAAGGTGAAAAGTTCATCAAGATCACCACTCCAACCCTAATTGGAGAGATTGACGATCAAGATGAAGAAACCATTCAAGTTGATGAAGTCACTCCTGTGGTTGAAGAAGCTCCAGATGCAAGGACCTTAGAGCTCAGACACTTGAAGGATCACCCAATGGACTAAATCATAGGAGATACCCCGGATGGTGTCAGAACTCGTAGAGGTATAGCTAATGAGAATTTATATGCGAGTTTTCTATCACAGGTTGAACCGAAGAAGTTTAAGGAAGCAAACTCAGACGCATCATGGATAATGACAATGAAAGAATAATTGAATTAGTTCAAGCATTGCCAAGTCTGGAAGCTTGTTCCAAGACCCAAAGGTAAGAATATCATTGGGACAAAATGGGTATACAGGAACAAGATGGACGAGGATGGGACAATAATAAAGAACAAGGCCAGACTCGTCGCCAAAGGATATATACAAGAAGAAGGAACTGACTTCGACCAGATATATGCTCCAGTGGCAAGGCTGGAGGCAATCAGGTTGTTCCTAGCATATGTTGCACATAAGGACTTCACTGTCTATCAGATGGACGTGAAGTCTGTCTTCCTTAATGATGACATAAAGGAAGAAGTGTATGTGGAACAACCTTCAAGTTTCGTTGATTCTAACTTTCCTGATCATGTATATCTTTTATTTAAAACATTATATGGTTTGAAAAAAGCTCCTCGAGCTTGGTACGAGATGTTATCTAACTTTCTTCTTGAGAACAAGTTCACAAGAGGAAAGATAGATAAGACATTATTTCTTAGGGAAATAAAAGGCAAGATTTTGCTAGTGCAAATCTATGTCGATGACATCATTTTCGGCTCTACTGACGACAACCTCTACAAAAAGTTTTCCAAACTTATGCATGGGAAGTTCGAAATGAGCAGTATGAGAGAGCTGAAGTGTTTCTTAAGACTTCAGGTGAAACAATCTGAAGATGGAATTTTCATCTCTCAGAGGAAATTCACCAAGGAGCTGATTAAGAAATTCGGAATGGAGAACGCAACCTCTATGAGGACTCCAATGGTTTCAACTATGTATCTGGACAAGGATGAGAAAGAGAAACCTTTCGATGAAACCAAGTACATAAGCATAATTGGATCCTTGTTTTACCTTACTTCTTGTAGACCGGATATAATGTTTTCAATATGTGTGTGTACTAGATTTCAAGTGAACTTTAAGGAATCTCACTATGCTGCTGCAAAGCGGATTTTGAGATACCTTAAAGGTACACGAAATCTTGGTTTATGATACCCAAGAAGTAATGATAGCGAACTAATTGGTTTCTTAGATGCAGATGTTGCAGGAAGTAAAGATGATAGGAAGAGCACTTCCGGGACTTGCCAATTCCTTGGAAGGAGGCTCATATCATGGAGCAGCAAAAAGCAAAATTGTGTCACAATCTCAACGGCTGAGTCAGAATACATTTTTTCCGGCAGTTGTTGTGCACAATTGTTGTGGATAAAGAACCAGCTTGAAGATTACAACCTGCAAGTCCAAAACATTCCTTTATTTTGCGACTCCTCCAGTGTGATTTCAATAGCCAACAATCCAGTCTCTCACAGCAGGACAAAGCACATAAAGCTGTGATATCATTTTATTCGGGAGCATGTGGAGCATGGGGACATAGATCTACAATATGTCCCAACTGACAGGCAAATTGTAGATATTTTCATGAAGCCACTGGATGAGGCCAAGTTCTCGTTCTTCAAAACAGAACTTGACATGCTCAACAAGGATGAAGGAGAATTAAGATAAAGGTAACAGGCAAGGTCAAGATTTGGTTTTACTTCAAACATCAGAAAATGACAGAATTTGGACTTCATTTCTCGAGTACAACAATTATACTCGAGAACAGCATACTTGCCTCTCGAGAACAGCAAACCTACTTCTCGAGACAAAATATTCTACTCGAGAACAAGGAGTACTCTACTCGAGAACATGTCTCATTCTACTCGAGACCAAGGGATATTATACTCGAGTGCTGACAAACTTATTCTCGAGAACAACTAGCCCTCGAGAAATATGGTGTGAAATTTTTCTTCCAGTTCAATTTTTCATATCGGCACCGAGGCGGTTAACCGCCTCATTTTAGGTACTTTTAATGATTATTTATATGTTTTATCATCAAAATTAGTGGTAACTATAAATAGAAATAAGTCCAAGAAATTTTTATTCTCGATTTCAAAACCCTTCCTCTCGAGAAAAGTTGTTTCATCTTCCTCCGTCCTTGCCATCTGCCGCAAGCCAGTTTTCCATTCACCGGCCAGCCAAGATCGATTTCTACACATTCATGGCTTTGTCTTCAAAGCTTGGGATCGAGAGAGAAGTCATTTCTACAGGAATTGCAGAGATTTCAGACGATTTCAAGAATGTTCTACTGCTACTCGAAACCGTCGGGCTATCTTTTATTTTGGAACACCTTTGCCGCATTCTAACTTCTGTTGTTGAAGAGTTCTTCCAACACGCCAAAATCAAAAGGAATGGCAAGGTACTCAATTCTAAGGTTCGGGATATTAAGGTAAAGATGACTGCCCTCTCTGTTTCTTAATTCCTGCAACTTCCAGTCATTGATCAGGAAGATGATCTGGTAGGCATTGATTATGAGAGAGCTTACAGTTTTTTGTGAAATCCCCCAATCCTCTCACATAATTAAAAGGCAATTTATGAATGCTGAAAGCTAGTTACCGGCTGACATTCTGGGCAAAGTACTTCTATGCAAAACCAGTTCTATAAGTTATATCACCCCAGAGTTCTTTGATTTTATGACTGCAGTTATCTGTAGAAAGAAGTTCCAGTGGGGTATGATGTTATTTGACAAGATTAAGGCCTGCATTAAGAGTCCTAGTTATGGAAAAATAATTTCTCTCTATCTCAATCAGATGAATCCAGAAGCTTTTCCCATGAAAAAGGTCATAACCCTCCACCACATGAAGAAGGTGTCCATTACCTCCATCCAGAGATGGGAGGTTAAATTATAGAAGACTGATAAAGCTGCCAGAGAAACTGAAGATGTGGATAGGACCCCATCTCCTCCTTCACATCAGATAACTGATTCAGTTATTGAGGGGGAGCCTGCCCCATCTATCTCATCCCAGCCAACCCCAGCTCCAGCACCCATCTCTTCAGAAATTCCAGCTCCAGTCAATCCACCTGCTGCTACAAAAATTCCACCTCAAGTTACTGTTGCTACTGCTAGCATAGTTTCAGAAGAAATTCCATCTGCTGCTGCTGCCTCTTCCTCTCTGCTGCACACAGATATTCCAGAATCTCCTACTACTGAAGACATTCCTGATTCTGATAATCTGACAGATGCCCAGACTCAATTCCAGATTCTGTCTACTGAAGATGACATCAATAAGATGATAGAGGAACTTTCTTCAAAAGAACCTCCCTTCACCATTCCTGAAGATCATCCTTCTTCTACAGCAACATCTCCCAAGTCTCCAGCAAAGTCTCCTCCTCCTTAACTAGAAAAATCCCCAAAACTAGCACAATCTCCAGAAAATCCAGAATCATCTCCTCCAGCTGATAAATCTCATGTACATGAACCTGAGAAATCTCCTGAAGATATGCATGATGATGAAGTTATTCCAATTCATGATTCAGTTGATGAAATTCCAGTAGAAGCTGCTGAACAAAGACTTCCAAGTCTTCAATTCAACATTCCCTCTTTGCTACCCTCAGATATTGAAGAAGAGGACAGCACTGTAAACAAAAAGTTAGCCTCTACTTCTATAATTGTTATTGAAGAAATTCTTCCATGGACTGTCCCTGCTCAGCCTCCACCATCTACTCAGAAATAAATCTTCTCTAAAGGACCATTCTACATAAAATTGAAGCTATGCTTGCTGATCAGAGAAAATACTTTGATGATTCTTTGAAGGTTATTACTGATAAAATGACTGCATTAGAAAAAGAAATGAGCCGAGGATTTGCTGAAATCCAAAACAACACAGATGAATTTAAAAGGTTCCTGCAAATTAGTGGAAAAACTATAGACCATACAATTACAAGCATTGGTACTATTATGGAGCAATCAGTCACCCTTGCTCATAATCAAATTCTACTAGACAAGTGAGCTGATGAAAGGAATTTTAAAACTTGTGAAGAAGTTGGAAAATTTAAAGAAGATGTCATCAGTGCCCTCTCCCTAGAAGTCAGAAAGGGGAAGGATAAAGTGAAAGAACTACTAGAAAAATAAGCTCAGTCTATGAAAAATCAATGGGAAGATCAGTTGAAAGATATTCAGACATCTGTCCTTAAAGAAATTAAAAGTACTAAGTTTTATACTTATGATACTTCTATATGGATGCACAATCAGTTATTTCTGGAACTAGTCATGGATTCTAATGCACCTCCTCCTGCAAACTTGGATGTAAACTGGCCAACATTTTCTCCACCTCTAGAATACTTTGAAGGATCACCTCTAGATTATTTTGAAGGTCCCCCTCCTGATGTTTATGAACAGGTGTGGGAATCAGAACAAATAGGTATGCCTCCTCATCCTCCAGAAGTTCAGAAATCCAAGAGAAGGAAATATGGTGATGGAGCCTCTGCAATTAGATCAACTCGACATCCTGATGCTGACAAAAGGAAAAGACCTCAAGAGTTCACTGAAGTTTGGAGTCCTACTTCCAAATCTCTTATTTTGGAAACCCTGAAGCTGGTAGTTGATTTTAATGAAGACAGGAACCTTCACTATAGCCCTCAGGAATGAGAGTTATATGAAAAGTGCCTTACTAAGAGAAGGATTTATGACAGAGAATATGGGAGGAACAATCCCAAAGCTCCTCCCAGATCTCCTAAGTATTTCCCCAAGCCATTCAGCTAGCAAAAGAGACAACATGAGAAGTTAGAGAGACAGAAAAAGCAACATCAACAAGATCAGTAAATTGAAGATGCTGGTAGTTCTCATTATGTTTGAAATTGTGGAATTTAAATTTTCTCTTGGACAAATTTCTATTTATATGAACTTCTAATTCTGCTGATCTGATTTTTACATATTACTGCATTTCTCCCAATTATCATGCTATCAGTTTCTTTATTTGTTTTTCTCTTGATGTAATTCACCTTAGTGTAGAGGGTTCTGACTTCTATAAATAGGGGGGATTGTTGGGTATTGCATCCACAATAGCCTAGATTTGTATGAAATCACCCTTAAACTATGATGAATTAAGTTTGTATTTGATGTTATTTTTAGTTAAGTGTTTGCAGGACTTAATTGCTAAGTGTCGACCAATGTCAATCTACAATGAGTCTCCAAACACAGGACCATACAATATAATCCCTCATTGTGTGATCAATGGGTGTTGACTCATGTGTAGCCTCTCTATTAGGACACACTTTCTTTTCAAGCACTAAAGGTAAGAGAAAAGTTGGATGCTAATTTTAATGAAAAATTAAGTTTTTCAGTTTTTTAGAATTGTCTAAGTATTTTTCTCGAGTACTATATTTGTACTCGAGAAGGACTTAAGATATTTCTCGAGTTAGACTTGTCTTGATTTCGAGTGGCAGAAGTTGTTCTCGAGAAAGCTTAATGTTATTCTCAAGAAGGGCTTATGTACTCGAGTACTATATGACATTTCTTCTCGGGTTGTTTCTTTTCCAGACAATTATTTTTCTAAGTCTTTTTCTCGAGAAGACCAAATTTATTCTCGAGAATACTATGGTTTGTTCTCGAGATGCAGAAGTTATTTCTCGAGACCCAGAGTATTTTTCTCGAGAGCTAGACATTTGTTCTCGAGATGAATATCTGTTCTCGAGTACCAGAATGTTTCTTCTCGAGAACAGAAGTATATTTTTCTCGAGTATTTCTTTCTATCTCGACACTGTAGATTTCCATCTCCACATATTTTTCTAAGTGTTTTCTCGAGATTCTCATTGTTCTTCTCGAGAACTTGTAACCTTCTTCTCGAGTACTATCCTTTGTCTCGACAACACCTGTACTATTTTTCTGAAATCTTTTAAGTCTAGACAGTCGTGAATTTCAAATGTCATTGGCGCGTGATTGTTCCATGTGGTTGTCATTAATTGTGATTATGACCGTTAGGCAAGTCCCATAAAAGGAATACCACTTTCCCTTATCCTCCACTGCTAGTACCCAGACTTGAGATCCAACTTCGAGTACACTATCGACCCGACCAACTGATCAAAAAGATCATCAATCCGAGGGATCGAGTACTTGTTCTTTTCCGTCAACTTGTTGAGCTCCCGATAATCAATACATAGCCTCAAGCTTCCGTCCTTCTTCTTAATAAAGAGGGTCAGTGCGCTCCAAGGCGAAGGACTTGTACGCACATACCCTTGCTCCAACAACTCTTAGAAGTTGCACCTTCAGCTCCGCCATTTCCTTAGGCGCTAGCCGATATAGAGAGCATGACACAGGCTTTGCACCTGGTACTAGCTCAATCATGAAATCTATCTCCCGTTGAGGCGGGGCTCCAGGAAGATCTCTAGGGAACACATCAGGGTACTCCGATACCACTGAAATATTAACCAACGCGGGCTTCGGCTTTGCAACCTCCACTAGTGTACAGAACAGCTCTGCACCAGCACAAACCGCCTTCACCACCTGAAGAGCAGACACCAACGTCTTGCTCGACCTCTGCGAGCCCGTAAAGGTCGTCTCACGACTTGCTCCCAGCTTGACTTCCTTGCTACCGCAATCTATATAGGCTTACTGCTCCGAGAGCTAGTCCATGCCAAATATAACATCGAACACCACCAACGGAAGTAACGACGCTTGCAGGTCGAACTCCTGATTCCCAATCCAAAACTAAGCGCAACAAATTCTACCCGCGCACAATGAGTGCCATTAGACTATAACGCATCCAATTTGTCTCTTACCATCGAAGGAGGTACTCCGACGCACAATTAAATTCCTAATAAAGGAATGCAAAGCTCCCTAAACAAACGGTGCTCTCGCAGATAAAGTAAAGTCGTAACAAAGCTTAGCACAAGTAGTTCTAAGCTAACAAGCACAAGGGCGACAAGTATTTAAGGCAAAACTATATTTAAACCATACCTGCCCTTACGACGGCGTGCTTCCTCCAGGGCTTTAGGCACTCACGGGCATAATGCAACGGCTCCCCACAGTTGAAACATGTGCCCGGGGTCCGACCCGTAGTCGCCCCAGAAGCACCAGAAGGAGCTGGACCCGAAGTCCTATGCTTCTTATACCATTTTCGATATACGGACTTTGAGGTGTTTGGCACTTTGAATGTCGTCTCCTTTGCACTAAAGTCCTTGACTGCTCCTGACATAGCTTTCTTGGCCTTCTGAGCACCTTTCCAACAGTCTCGGGCAAAGTGCCCTTTCTTTCCACAAGTAAAACATGTGTAAGTAGCTTTGCTAGTCGATGTCATAGCCCCTTTCTCCAGCATGCCAACGGATGCAACTCTTATGGGGCTTGCATAGTTCGATACCATGGTCGCTGGCATCGGGAGGGTCTTCCTCAAATCTGCCTCCAAAGATCTAGCTGATTCCACCAAGGCTCGGAATCCCAATAACTTTGGTCCTAGCAGTAGAACTCGTAACTCGGCGCGCAGGCCATTATAAAATCTATCGACTGTAGCTTGCTCATTATCCAACTCGAAGCATGGGTAGCGGCTTATCATAAGAAATGCTTGCAAATATTCCTCAATTGTGTGCGCTCCCAGCACTAAATACATATTCAGCTGCTGCCCCGATGGTCTACCAAAGGTCATCTGCTCCATCACGCCAACCGGCGTTGAAGCCACCACAGGGGCGCAGGGTTGTACATTTCCTCCAAGTTGTGCACCCGTCACAGCGAACACCGCTTCAACGAGCCTTCTAACGGTTTCATACGAAGGAGGGATCTCAAACACCTCAACGGGTGCACTAAACTCCTCAGAAACCGGACATTCTGGTGGTCCAGCACCGCTTCTGGTCACCTATAGTGGTACAAAACACCATTAAACGACCAAATAAAATTGCAAACAGCAATTATAGGAACACGCAGGTCCCTCAAACACGTGTATTTCATTCCTAAGTGGACATTTATGGGTTCTTTTACTGGTATAACGATGACGTACACACATGTGCTCACCACCCCTTAAAAAGAATTCGTCCACGAATTCATTTTAAGCCCGACCAAAACCAGTAGTCTGATACCAAATTGTAACACCCCCTATCCGTCGCATAGCATATAGCAGTAGGTCCGGCCGGGGCCCGACGCCATATACTACAGACAGACCGGGTGGTTACTTATGGAAACCATCCAACCAATCATAACGACTTACACAGAGCATTCTAGCGGAAGCAGTTTAATAAGAGTTGCAACAAAGAACCCAGAACTAAAGCATGAATGTCCACTAATACCAAATAGGAATGTTATAAATACACCAGTACAAGTCTTAAGGCCTTACAAAATTGTTCACTTCATATTACATGTTTTACAAACCACGGCACGCAGGCCGGTCATACATGAACAAAGCAGTAAACACTCCAATTAGGCCTTCGAGGGCCGGCTTCGCAAAATGGGCTTTAGCCCGCTATTGACCGCTTGGTCCAGCAGCACCTGCAAGCAACAAACCACTGCACGGTGGCAAAACAAGGCAACGGTCAGCAATGCTGACCAAATTATAACGATCCCGCCCCCAACTCAGGGCGGCGATGCTCCTTCCCTGTAATTTTATTAGCATATGCGAGCAATATACTAATATTCATTTCATCACAGGCGTAGGCTCACACGGCCACACACCCCGTGCACTCAGGGCACCTTCTCGGTGAACCGGTCGATGTCACGTCAGTTAAAGCCATAGACATTCCGGGCCCACCACCGCCACTTTGACGGCCAAACATATGAGCAATTTGTCTTCCCGGCATGGGTCACGACAATTTAAGCCATAGACCGCCGAAGACCTTCATTTATGCCAACGGCAAGTGCCACGTAACCTTAGGTCTCTTTAACCCGAACGACATAGATATGGGTACGGTTCCATCAAACCCGTGCTCACGTCGCAACGACAATTTAAGCCATATGCGCAGGTCAAACTTCTCCCGAGTCCCATTTTCGTCACACAATTTCACATAACTCGGTTATGTTCAAGTTGGCTCTCAGGCCTCCAAGTTGGCAAGATCACGTATCCGCCCAGTTTTCCGGGTGTACCTTTGGGTTAATCCCCAAGGCTCCCTGTTGCAATCTACCGTGTAGAAAACCCGAAAAACAATCAATCGCACGGAATCTTCTTCGGCATTTATGCAATGCAACATCACCGATCCAGACCAACATATTCGGGTAGGCTTCACACATCATGCCTATGTCCATTCTCGCTTACGGACTCTAAACAACGGGGACTTCACATATCTACCTGAAGGAACGCCTCCAACTCACCGCAAACTCGCGAGAGCGGGCTTCCTATGCAAAGAAGGAGAGCTACACATGCTCAAGATGAGGATCGTTACCCTTGCGTTCTTCTTTGGCGCCATGGAAAAGTAAGCGGATGAAAAGCACCGCACTAGCTTTGCCTCCATGGATCCGGAGTCGGCTCGCGATTTGGAGCTTCGAAGCTCCTCCAATGGTCGGATCTAGCTTCTTCTTCCTTCCTTGGCTCTCCTCTCTCTAAGCTTTAGAAAGATAACAACTCAAGAAAAGTGAGGGTTTCTAAGGCCCAATCCCGGGTATATCCCAACATGAACAACCCCCAGCCATTGGATCATCAATTAAAGAAACGAATGGCTTTGATTCGTGACTGAAATGTCCAATCTGGACCGAACACGGCCTGGCACACGCCTGTGTCCAGGGTCGTGTGCCTCATTCGCCGTCAAAATCGACTCGCCTGGAACAACACACGGGCATCAAACATGCCCGTGTTCCACCTGACACGCCCGTGTTCCACCTGACATGGCCGTGTGACCGACCGTGTACCCTCATCGATTTATCCCGAAAACAACCCGAGCACTGCACGGGTTCTAGGATACGCCCGTGTCCTTGCCTGTGTCTACCTCAACACGCCTGGGCTCCAGGCCGTGTACACGGTCTCGACACTCGACACTTCGTCGAGCGAAGATCGTCGACCTGACGACACGGCCTTGGACACGCACGTGTCCTAGGCCGTGTGCCTTGTCTCGACACATCATCGAGCAAAATTCGTCGACTCCCGGGACGAGTGTCGACATGGGTCGACACGCCCTGCGACACGCCCGTGTCGCAGACCGTGTGCCATGTCTCGACACTTCGTCGAGCGCAGAGTGTCGACTTCGCGGGCTGAGTGTCGACACGGGTCGACACGCCCTGCGACACGCCCGTGTCGCAGGCCGTGTGCCCAGTCTCGACACAATGTCGATAGCAAAATGTCGACTTCGTCGGCTGAGTGTCGACACAAGCCTGACACGCCCTTGGACATGCCCGTATCCCAGGCCGTGTGCCTCCTGCCAGAACCCAAAGCTGGCCCAAAACGTCCCCCGTCTCTCTTTTGAGTTTCGGGGCGTTACAAACTCTTCTAACGATGAGTTTGTACTCATGGCCCAGTATAAAGAGTTAATCAAGGCTTACGATAAATGTAGAAAAGTCGTGAAAACTCAAGCCAATGAGATAAAGTCTCTCAAGGCTGAAGAGAGCACTCTAAGAGAGGCATTCTCCAAGATGGACTCACTCAGAGAGAACTTCAATGTTGTTATTGAAGAGTATAATAAGGCTCTCGAGCACCTAGATCTGAAGGACAAGATCATCAAAGAATTGAAAGAACAACTTGCAGCGGAAAAGAAACTTGTTGAAAGTTTCTCAAAACCCAAGACTGTCCTTCCTTTTGTTGCTAAATTCTCAGCTCAGGCCAAAGGTGCTGGTCTAGGCCATGTTGATGCTCCTAGTAAATCTTTTAGGAGAAATAAGGCCTAAAGGAAGAATAAGGCATCCAAGAAGGCTTTGGCCAAGGATAAGGGGAAAGCTCCTCAAGATCATACTTCTTTTAAGAAGGTTATATGTCAAACAAACGAGTTTGATCTTGATTCGTCCTACGGTCACTTTATTAGTCCTACTTAAGTAGAGCCCAAGTCTTGTTACCAAGGATGGACACATCCCCGGAACTTTGGTGAAAGTGTCTTTAAGGCACCTTATGAAGAGAATACTCTTCAAAGTTGTGGCCCTTATAATCATGGTCATAACATCAAGAAGGCACCAAAAGTAAAGCCTATTGTGGAAAATCCACTTAAGGAGAAGAAGTCATGTGATTGTCATCACCATGAAGCTTCTACCTCCAAGAGTGTTGCCCCTGCTAGATCGCAATCTCAAAAGGTCAAGCAGGAGAATTTCAGGTAAAGATACAACAGGTTTGATTGTTAGTGTTGCGGCAAAATTGGTCACTTTGCCATTGATTGTTGGTTCAATTCCAGAAATTATGTAACTCCTCAAGTTAGCAATGTGAGAAAGACCACTCATAATGTTAATACACGTAGGGGGAGTGTTCTAACTAGAGACCATGGACCCAAACATGTTTGAGTTCCTAAGGCAAATTGATTTGTGATTGCAGGCATGTCGAAAGGCCACCAAAACTCCTATTTGGTATTTGGACAGTGGATGCTCTCAGCATATGATCGCGACAAGAGGCCTTCTCCAGAATTATTCTCCAGTCATGAACGGGCCAAAGGTCATCTTTGGAGGTTCAGACCGAGGAACTACTAAAGGCTATGGTATGAGTACTAACAGTAGTGTATCCTTCTCAGATGTGGCTTATGTTGAAGGATTGGAACACAATCTCATAAGCATAAGCCAGCTCTGCGATAAAAGATACATAGTAGAATTTCATGCAGATAAGTGCTTGATAAAATCGGTAGACAATTTGAAAATGATTCTATCAGGCACTCGTAGTAGAAATATATTTTGTTTGAATTTTATTTACATAGACTCTTCTACACCAGTGTGCTTTTTGACTAAAGACAATGTGTTTCTTGCTGACCAATGGCACAAGAGACTAGCACATATTAATTTCAAAACTATTAACAAATTATTTTCTTTTAATTTAGTACGTGATGCCCCAAATGTCAAGTACGCTAAAGATAGACCTTGTCACGCATGTGTAAAAGTCAAGCAAACAAGGGCTACCTTTAAAAGCATTATTGGAAAAGACTCTAATAGATGTTTACATCTACTTTATATGGACTTGTTCGTTCCACTGCAAGTTAGAAGTTTTGGAGGTAAGGACTATACATTGGTTATTGTTGATGATTACTCGCGCTTTGTGTGGGTGTTCTTTCTAAAACACAAGTCAAATACTTTTGACATCTTTACTAGTTTTGTCAGGCAGGTCCAGAATGAATACAACTATTCCGTAGTCAAAATCAGAAGTGACAATGGAACAGAGTTTAAGTCTGGGGTAATGACAGAATTTTGTGAAAGCCTAGATATCCTTCATTAGTTTTCCTCTCCTTGTACTCCTCAACAGAATGAAGTAGCTGAGAGAAGGAATAGAACACTCATAGAGGCCTGCAGGACCATGTTGAGTGATGCCTCACTACCGAAATATTTCTGGGCTGAAGTCGTCAACACTGCATGCCACGTGCAAAATCGAGCACTCATAAACAAGAACCATAATAAGACACCTTACAAACTACTAAAGGGCAGGAAGCCGACTATCTTATATTTTAGAATCTTTGGCTGTAAATGTTTCGTCCTTAATAATGGTAAGTATCACACTATCAAATTTAGCGAAGAGAGTTTTGAAGGTATTTTTGTAGGGTATAGTAGCCATAGTAAGGCATATAGGATTTTTAATAAGAAAACCCTGGTTGTGGAAAAATCTATTCATATTGTATTTGATGAGACGAGCTTGTTGCAAGGCAGCTCTTCTAGTGTTTTTATTGAAGATGCAAGTTCAAAGATAAAAGAATTAAACTTGGATGAGCCAACTAAAGAAAAAGGTGAAAAGTTCATCAAGATCACCACTCCAACCCTAATTGGAGAGATTGACGATCAAGATGAAGAAACCATTCAAGTTGATGAAGTCACTCCTGTGGTTGAAGAAGCTCCAGATGCAAGGACCTTAGAGCTCAGACACTTGAAGGATCACCCAATGGACCAAATCATAGGAGATACCCCGGATGGTGTCAGAACTCGTAGAGGTGTAGCTAATGAGAATTTATATGCGAGTTTTCTATCACAGGTTGAACCGAAGAAGTTTAAGGAAGCAAACTCAGACGCATCATGGATAATGACAATGAAAGAATAACTGAATTAGTTCAAGCATTGCCAAGTCTGGAAGCTTGTTCCAAGACCCAAAGGTAATACTATCATTGGGACAAAATGGGTATACAGGAACAAGATGGACGAGGATGGGACAATAATAAAGAACAAGGCCAGACTCATTGCCAAAGGATATATACAAGAAGAAGGAACTGACTTCGACCAGATATATGCTCCAGTGGCAAGGCTGGAGGCAATCAGGTTGTTCCTAGCATATGTTGCACATAAGGACTTCACTGTCTATCAGATGAACGTGAAGTCTGTCTTCCTTAATGATGACATAAATGAAGAAGTGTATGTGGAACAACCTTCAAGTTTCGTTGATTCTAACTTTCCTGATCATGTATATCTTTTATTTAAAACATTATATGGTTTGAAAAAAGCTCCTCGAGCTTGGTACGAGATGTTATCTAACTTTCTTCTTGAGAACAAGTTCACAAGAGGAAAGATAGATAAGACATTATTTCTTAGGGAAATAAAAGGCAAGATTTTGCTAGTGCAAATCTATGTCGATGACATCATTTTCGGCTCTACTGACGACAACCTCTACAAAAAGTTTTCCAAACTTATGCATGGGAAGTTCGAAATGAGCAGTATGGGAGAGCTGAAGTATTTCTTAAGACTTCAGGTGAAACAATCTGAAGATGGAATTTTCATCTCTCAGAGGAAATTCACCAAGGAGCTGATTAAGAAATTCGGAATGGAGAACGCAACCTCTATGAGGACTCCAATGGTTTCAACTATGTATCTGGACAAGGATGAGAAAGAGAAACCTTTCGATGAAACCAAGTACATAAGCATAATTGGATCCTTGTTTTACCTTACTTCTTGTAGACCGGATATAATGTTTTCAGCATGTGTGTGTACTAGATTTCAAGTGAACTTTAAGGAATCTCACTATGCTGCTGCAAAGCGGATTTTGAGATACCTTAAAGGTACATCAAATCTTGGTTTATGATACCCAAGAAGTAATGATAGCGAACTAATTGGTTTCTTAGATGCAGATGTTGCAAGAAGTAAAGATGATAGGAAGAGCACTTCCGGGACTTGCCAATTCCTTGGAAGGAGGCTCATATCATGGAGCAGCAAAAAGCAAAATTGTGTCACAATCTCAACGGCTGAGTCAGAATACATTTTTGCCGGCAGTTGTTGTGCACAATTGTTGTGGATAAAGAACCAGCTTGAAGATTACAACCTGCAAGTCCAAAACATTCCTTTATTTTGCGACTCCTCCAGTGTGATTTCAATAGCCAACAATCCAGTCTCTCACAGCAGGACAAAGCACATAAAGATGTGATATCATTTTATTCGGGAGCATGTGGAGCATGGGGACATAGATCTACAATATGTCCCAACTGACAGGCAAATTGTAGATATTTTCATGAAGCCGCTGGATGAGGTCAAGTTCTCGTTCTTCAAAACAGAACTTGACATGCTCAACAAGGATGAAGGAGAATTAAGATAAAGGTAACAGGCAAGGTCAAGATCTGGTTTTACTTCAAACATCAGAAAATGACAGAATTTGGACTTCATTTCTCGAGTACAACAATTATACTCGAGAACAGCATACTTGCCTCTCGAGAACAGCAAACCTACTTCTCGAGACAAAATATTCTACTCGAGAACAAGGAGTACTCTACTCGAGAACATGGCTCATTCTACTCGAGACCAAGGGATATTATACTCGAGTGCTGACAAACTTATTCTCGAGAACAACTAGCCCTCTCGAGAAATATGGTGTGAAATTTTTCTTCCAATTCAATTTTTCATATCGGCACCCAGGCGGTTAACCGCCTCATTTTAGGTACTTTTAATGATTATTTATATGTTTTATCATCAAAATTAGTGGTAACTATAAATAGAAATAAGTCCAAGAAATTTTTATTCTCGATTTCAAAACCCTTCCTCTCGAGAAAAGTTGTTTCATCTTCCTCCGTCCTTGCCGTCTGCCGCAAGCCAGTTTTCCATTCACCGGCCAGCCAAGATCGATTTCTACACATTCATGGCTTTGTCTTCAAAGCTTGGGATCGGGAGAGAAGTCATTTCTACAGGAATTGCAGAGATTTCAGACGATTTCAAGAATGTTCTACTGCTACTCGAAACCGTCGGGTTGTCTTTTATTTTGGAACACCTTTGCCGCATTCTAACTTCTGTTGTTGAAGAGTTCTTCCAACACGCCAAAATCAAAAGGAATGGCAAGGTACTCAAGTCTAAGGTTCAGGATATTAAGGTAAAGATGACTGCCCTCTCTGTTTCTTAATTCCTGCAACTTCCAGTCATTGATCAGGAAGATGATCTGGTAGGCATTGATTATGAGAGAGCTTACAGTTTTTTGTGAAATCCCCCAATCCTCTCACACAATTAAAAGGCAATTTATGAATGCTGAAAGCTAGTTACCGGCTGACATTCTGGGCAAAGTACTTCTACGCAAAACCAGTTCTATAAGTTATATCACCCCAGAGTTCTTTGATTTTATGACTGCAGTTATCTGTAGAAATAAGTTCCAGTGGGGTATGATGTTATTTGACAAGATTAAGGCCTGCATTAAGAGTCCTAGTTATGGAAAAATAATTTCTCTCTATCTCAATCAGATGAATCCAGAAGCTTTTCCCATGAAAAAGGGCATAACCCTCCACCACATGAAGAAGGTGTCCATTACCTCCATCCAGAGATGGGAGGTTAAATTATAGAAGACTGATAAAGCTGCCAGAGAAACTGAAGATGTGGATAGGACCCCATCTCCTCCTTCACATCAGATAACTGATTCAGTTATTGAGGGGGAGCCTGCCCCATCTATCTCATCCCAGCCAACCCCAGCTCCAGCACCCATCTCTTCAGAAATTCCAGCTCCAGTCAATCCACCTGCTGCTACAGAAATTCCACCTCAAGTTACTGTTGCTACTGCTAGCATAGTTTCAGAAGAAATTCCATCTGCTGCTGCTGCCTCTTCCTCTCTGCTGCACACAGATATTCCAGAATCTCCTACTACTGAAGACATTCCTGATTCTGATAATCTGACAGATGCCCAGACTCAATTCCAGATTCTGTCTACTGAAGATGACATCAATAAGATGATAGAGGAACTTTCTTCCAAAGAACCTCCCTTCACCATTCCTGAAGTTCATCCTTCTTCTACAGCAACATCTCCCAAGTCTCCAGCAAAGTCTCCTCCTCCTTAACTAGAAAAATCCCCAAAACCAGCACAATCTCCAGAAAATCCAGAATCATCTCCTCCAGCTGATAAATCTCATGTACATGAACCTGAGAAATCTCCTGAAGATATGCATGATGATGAAGTTATTCCAATTCATGATTCAGTTGATGAAATTCCAGTAGAAGCTGCTGAACAAAGACTTCCAAGTCTTCAATTCAACATTCCCTCTTTGTTACCCTCAGATATTGAAGAAGAGGACAGCACTGTAAACAAATAGTTAGCCTCTACTTCTATAATTGTTATTGAAGAAATTCTTCCATGGACTGTCCCTGCTCAGCCTCCACCATCTACTCATAAATAAATCTTCTCTAAAGGACCATTCTACATAAAATTGAAGCTATGCTTGCTGATCAGAGAAAATACTTTGATGATTCTTTGAAGGTTATTACTGATAAAATGACTGCATTAGAAAAAGAAATGAGCCGAGGATTTGCTGAAATCCAAAACAACACAGATGAATTTAAAAGGTTCCTGCAAATTAGTGGAAAAACTATAGACCATACAATTACAAGCATTGGTACTATTATGGATCAATCAGTCACCCTTGCTCATAATCAAATTCTACTAGACAAGAGAGCTGATGAAAGGAATTTTAAAACTTGTGAAGAAGTTGGAAAATTTAAAGAAGATGTCATCAGTGCCCTCTCCCTAGAAGTCAGAAAGGGGAAGGATAAAGTGAAAGAACTACTAGAAAAATAAGCTCAGTCTATGAAAAATCAATGGGAAGATCAGTTGAAAGATATTCAGACATCTGTCCTTAAAGAAATCAAAAGTACTAAGTTTTATACTTATGATACTTCTATATGGATGCACAATCAGTTATTTCTTGAACTAGTCATGGATTCTAATGCACCTCCTCCTGCAAACTTGGATGTAAACTGGCCAACATTTTCTCCACCTCTAGAATACTTTGAAGGATCACCTCTAGATTATTTTGAAGGTCCCCCTCCTGATGTTTATGAATAGGTGTGGGAATCAGAACAAATAGGTATGCCTCCTCATCCTCCAGAAGTTCAGAAATCCAAGAGAAGGAAATATGGTGATGGAGCCTCTGCAATTAGATCAACTCGACATCCTGATGCTGACAAAAGGAAAAGACCTCAAGAGTTCACTGAAGTTTGGAGTCCTACTTCCAAATCTCTTATTTTGGAAACCCTGAAGCTGGTAGTTGATTTTAATGAAGACAGGAACCTTCACTATAGCCCTCAGGAATGAGAGTTATATGAAAAGTGCCTTACTAAGAGAAGGATTTATGACAGAGAATATGGGAGGAACAATCCCAAAGCTCCTCCCAGATCTCCTAAGTATTTCCCCAAGCCATTCAGCTAGCAAAAGAGACAACATGAGAAGTTAGAGAGACAGAAAAAGCAACATCAACAAGATCAGTAAATTGAAGATGCTGGTAGTTCTCATTATGTTTGAAATTGTGGAATTTAAATTTTCTCTTGGACAAATTTCTATTTATATGAACTTCTAATTCTGCTGATCTGATTTTTACATATTACTGCATTTCTCCCAATTATCATGCTATCAGTTTCTTTATTTGTTTTTCTCTTGATGTAATTCACCTTAGTGTAGAGGGTTTTGACTTCTATAAATAGGGGGGATTGTTGGTTATTGCATGCACAATAGCCTAGATTTGTATGAAATCACCCTTAAACTATGATGAATTAAGTTTGTATTTGATGTTATTTTTAGTTAAGTGTTTGCAGGACTTAATTGCTAAGTGTAGACCAATGTCAATCTACAATGAGTCTCCAAACACAGGACCATACAATATAATCCCTCATTGTGTGATCAATGGTGTTGACTCATGTGTAGCCTCTCTATTAGGACACACTTTCTTTTCAAGCACTAAAGGTAAGAGAAAAGTTGGATGCTAATTTTAATGAAAAATTAAGTTTTTCAGTTTTTTAGAATTATCTAAGTATTTTTCTCGAGTACTATATTTGTACTCGAGAAGGACTTAAGATATTTCTCGAGTTAGACTTGTCTTGATTTCGAGTGGCAGAAGTTGTTCTCGAGAAAGCTTAATGTTATTCTCAAGAAGGGCTTATGTACTCGAGTACTATATGACATTTCTTCTCGGGTTGTTTCTTTTCCAGACAATTATTTTTCTAAGTCTTTTTCTCGAGAAGACCAAATTTATTCTCGAGAATACTATGGTTTGTTCTCGAGATGCAGAAGTTATTTCTCGAGACCCAGAGTATTTTTCTCGAGAGCTAGACATTTGTTCTCGAGATGAATATCTGTTCTCGAGTACCAGAATGTTTCTTCTCGAGAACAGAAGTATATTTTTCTCGAGTATTTCTTTCTATCTCGACAATATAGATTTCCATCTCCACATATTTTTCTAAGTGTTTTCTCGAGATTCTCATTGTTCTTCTCGAGAACTTGTAACCTTCTTCTCGAGTACTATCCTTTGTCTCGACAACACCTGTACTATTTTTCTGAAATCTTTTAAGTCTAGACAGTCGTGAATTTCAAATGTCATTGGCGCGTGATTGGTCCATGTGGTTGTCATTAATTGCGATTATGACCGTTAGGCAAGTCCCATAAATGGTCTTGTCAATTTCGACCAACCCTAAGAAGAAGAATAACAAGCAGCCGCAAGATTTTCCAAGTTTTTCTAAATCCCTAATTTTCTTTCCATAATCGGAAGCGCGGCTCTTCATCGCCATTCTTGCCGATCGTTTTCGATCCAGATCGATTCAGAGAAGTTGATTCAGAGATCAAGTTGTTCTACAATCTACAGATCAATTACTTGATCTTGCTGAGTCCAGAGAATTTCAGATCTAGAGATCTTGTCGATTCTTCTTCAACCATTTCTGATAAAGCCGCAAAGTTTAAGGAAGAAGAACAGACAGAAGTTTTCAAGATCTGAGATCAAATCACTGTTTGTATTTGTTTATTTCAATTTATTCTTGTAGGAGATCTTTCTCCGAGTCGTAGGAGCTTTGTTCTTCGAGTTCTTGTAGGAAGTTTTATCTTCCGAGTGTAGATCCAGTTTTTGGGATCGAGTTTTAGGAACGTTGTTCCGAGATGTATGATTGTTTTCAATTTGAGATTAGTGGAGTAGCCGAGTCTAGTACATTACTAGATCGGTGAGTGGAAAGTGGATATACCCAAGGTTGGGGAACCACTATAATTCTTGGTGTCGTCTGTGATTGCTCGGATAATTTTCTATGCATCGCTCATTCATTTTTTATTCCGCAAAAAAGACGCACAACTCACCTATTCACCCCCCTCTAGGTGATTTAGGTAAGACAGCTAAAACATTTTCATAGATTCTTCTAGAACCTGATACTTCAAGTTGTAGATCATGTATGTTTTGCTATGAAGACTATACCCTACAAAGATTCCTTCATAGGATTTCTCTGAGAACTTGGTTAGATAATTTTTCCCATTATCCAGAACATAGTACTTACTATCAAAACTTTTAAAGTAGGACAGATTTGGTTTTCTGTCTTTCATTAGTTCATAGGGAGTCTTGTTGTGATACTTGTTGATCAAAGCTCTATTTTGAACATCACATGTTGTGTGTATAGCCTCAGCCCAGAAATATTCTGGGAGAGATGAATCACTCAGCATTGTTCTGGCTGCCTCAATAAGAGTTTTATTTTTTCTCTCAGCAATTCCATTTTATTGTGGTGTTCTTGAAGAGGAGAACTCCTGAAAGATTCCTAGTTTCTTACAGAAATTTGTCATTCTTTCAGATTGAAATTCTATACCATGGTCACTTCTAAGATTGACCACAGAACATCTCATCTCATTCTGAATTTGTTTGACAAAGTCAGCAAGGATGTCTAGTGTTTCAGACTTTCTCCTTAAGAAGAATACCCAAGCAAACCTGGAGTGGTCATCCACAATCACATAGGTATAGGACTTCCTACCCAAACTAAGAACTTGCATAGGACCAAATAGATCCATATGAACTAAGTATAGACACATATTAGTGCCTTTGGACTGAATTCCCTTAAAGGAGACTTTTGTTTGTTTGCATTTTTGATATGCAGAACATAAGCCTTATTTGGAGCATTTTAGTTATGGGCTGTTTCTAAATAAATCCAAAGAAAATAGTTTACTCATAGCTTTGTAGTTTAAGTGAATCAGCCTCTTGTGTCACTCTATACATAAAGTGTCATTTTCACTTGCTACAAGACATACAGGTGATTGTTCAATAATACTAAAGAAATTTAGAAAATAAATGTTCTCACTCCTAGTGCCTGACAAGATGATATCTTGATCACTTGAATTTTTTATCAAACATTTGTCATTGTGGAAAATAATTTCATATCCTATATCACAAAGCTGATTTATGCTTATCAGATTGTGGTTTAATCCTTCCACATAAGCAACTTTAGTGATGGTAACAAGGCCATTAGAAATGTTACCATATCCCTTAGTGAGTCTTTTCTCTAACCCTCCAAAGATGACTTTTGCTCCATTCTTAACTGGAATGTAGTCTCTTAGCAAACTCCTTGATCCAGTCATATGCTTGGAACACCCACTATCCAAGTACCATACTGGCCTATTAGTGGTACTTGGTTCCACCTGCAAACAAACGTTTAGTTCACCTTAGGCACCCAACAAGTTTTGGGGCCTTGGTTCCTGTTAGGCTTTGCTGTGTGAAACACAGCAGTCTTTCTAAATAAACTTCGTTGAAACTTATATGAAGGAGCTGTTGGATTATACCAACAATCTAGGGCAAAATGCACAACCTTACCACAACACCAACACTCAAATCTGTTGTATCTTCTTTTTGGTTGCACATTTGAAGTTGTTCTTTTGTGCAACACTGAATTGTTATTCAATTTCCAAGGTAAAGGTGCAAAATTCACACCCTTATCTTTCAGATTTAAGTGAGATACACTGGGATCAGCTCCAAGAATTTCTTGGCTTCTTGGATTGATCACCTTTTGTGGTGGTTCATGGCCTATATTGCCTTTTGAAATCTGATCCTTCTAGCAAGGATCTTATTGACCTTACTGGTAGAGAACACAGACATCATGTGTCCAGGAACACATGATCTCAAGCATTTGTTAGAAGGCAGATATTTGACTGGTTGCCTATCTGGACCACTTGGAGTTTTACCCTTGGTTACAGGCTTCTTATAAAACTTCTTATTAATACCATACCCTACACCACTTCTAAATGGTGCAGAAAAGGTATCTATGATAGGTAGTACTGACTTAGGTTTTGTGAATTAAGTCATGAGCTGACTTTCCTGAGCAAGCTTTGCTTCCAGGTCTTTGACAGTCTTGACCTGTTCTATTATCACCTCTGCCTGGTTATCTATCTTATTAGTTAATTCTATAATTTTCAGTTTTTGTAGGTCCAACTTTTTGTTGGCACTTGTCAATTGAGAAGATACTCCTCTCAAGGATTCTAATTCTCTAGTCTGATCCTTAGCAAATTGTCTGCTTACAATCAAGGCCTTTAGTAACTTCCCATATCTATTGATAAGGGAGTTAAACTCTGCTTCAATGTCTAAATCATGTTTTTACTATTAGAAGAGTGTGAACATGATTCATTTTTTGATGCAGAAAAAGAGTCTGAGGCTAAACTATGAGTGATTGAATTTACCTTCGCAGGATCTGAGTAATCCTGATCTTCTTCTCCCGGTTGAGTTTCCTCAATAGCCATCAGACCCATGAGAGCCTCCTCCTCTTCTAATCCTGATGAATTAGACTCACTGTCAGATAGTGTCAACTGTCTTTTTGCCAAGAAGCTTTTGTCAGCCCTCTTGTGTTGTCCATCCTTCAAATTCTCTGACTTTTTCTCCTTTCGTTTTGCTGGGCAATCAGCTATGACATGCTTTTTTTTGTTGCAACAATAACACACAATATTAGTTTTAATATATTTGTTCTGAGAAGAGTCATACCTGTCCCCAGAATTCTTCTTCCTGCGTTTCTTTGGATGATTGATTTTTTTGTGAGAAGAGTCTCCAGCTTGAGCCTTCCACCTACCTTGTTTTCTTCTCCTTAACATCTTCTTGAACTGCCTAGAGAAGAGAGACAGTTCCTCCTCAGTTAGTTCCCCTTCTGTTGAGTATGATTTTGAATACTCGGAAGTAGTTTCCAATTTTTTTAAGGGAGTTGGCTTCTCTCTGTCTTTTCTGGATGACTCAGCCTTTAGGGCCAAAGTCTTTTCTCTATTATGTGCTCTGGCTGATTCTTCTTCAGACTTTCTGAGATTGAGCTGTAATTCATGAGACAACAGCTTTCCATATAGGGCCTGGGGGTTTATGTTGGCTAAGTTTCCCATTTCTCTTATGACACAGATCTTAATGTCCCATTCCTTGTTCAGGGACCTCAATAACTTGTCATTAAGTTCATAATTTGTAAACCTTATGTCATAAGTCCTCAGGTTGTTTACAATTATGAAGAACTTTTCAAAACACTCAGCCACTGAATCTTTCTTATCTTGTCTGAAGGCTTCATACTGTTGATTTAACAGAGATTTTCTATGATCTCTGACCTTTTCAGTTCCTTCCATGTAAACTAGCAAAGACTCCCACATTTCCTTGGCAGTCTTGCAATGAATCAGATTCTGAAAAGTGGAATCATCTATTGCACTTACTATTATATTCTGAGCCCTCTTATCCATAGAGGCCAGAATGATTTCATCCTTATCCATTTCCATGTAAGTCTTGGGTGTCTTGATGTTTGCATCAAGAACTGACACTTTCATGGGAATGAAAGGTCCTTCAATCACTGTGATGTATATTCTTGGATTTGATACCTCCACGAATAATCTAACTCTTTCTTTCCATATTCCAAAATTTTCTTTGGAACAGATAGGGAGCTTAATGGAGTTATTTTCCCTCTGGGCCATGATATATCTTTCTCTGTAATCCTTTGGATTCTCACTACACTGTTATTCCTTTTTCAGTGAACCTCCCTCTGATATCAAATGTAAATGTTTACTTAGGATTACTAATGACCTAGAGGGGGGTGAATAGGTCCAATTTAAATTAAGGCACCCCTTTTTAGTAATCAGCGTACTACTGTCTTTAATTTTAATAACTCAATTAGATAAACATGAAATACTAAGCAGCAATTAAGAAAATAACCACAGTACAATGATCCAGCACACACAGCACAATGCACACAGATTTATAGTGGTTACCTAATTTATGAGTACATCCACTTTCCCTCTTCGCCTATCTAGCAATGAACTAGATTCATCCAAACTTCTTCTCTTTCCTTTACTCAAATCCCTAAATCTTACAGCTCAGAGCCCACCCGGCTCCTACAACTCAGACTATATAAGTCTTACCACTAAGATCACCAAGATCCTATGCCTCAAGTTCTTCCCAAGAACTCTACCTCAGAATGAATCCTCACTCCTACTTCTCAGGCAACAAATGCCCTACAACTCAGAGAATTTCCAACTTCTCCTACCTCAGGCAATCCCAGCCCTACCTCAGCCTTTATAACACAGGCTTATAAAAAGAATGAGAATAATTCTCCTCCACTTAAACCTACAGCTAGATCTTACAATAAAAGTAGGTAAAATAAAAATTGAGTTACAAAGTGTCACCCAGCAAGAGAGATCTGAGTAACAGCTTCTTGATCTGATCTTTATGAATGTGCTTCCTTTGATCTTTGTCAAAATAGATATGATCAACCCTTCTTAGCTTTTCAAAGCTTCTTGAAGTGGAAATTATGGTTGATCTTAGGCTGGAGAGATGTTGAAGATGATTCTTGCTCAGACCACTCTCCACCTTCTAGATTGTAGCTGATGCTTCTTCTTCTTCCTCTTTTGTTTTCTTCTTTCTCTCTTTGTGTTTTTTTAATCTCGGTCATAATTTTCTGAAGACTAGAATCCTTTATATAGGCTCTGATAGGAGTAATCAGCTGATCCGGTTAATAACTGACAGTTGTCAGTACATCTGTCTTGATTTCTATACTTAGGAAAACATGACTGTTGAAGTGTTGACCCTTGACTGATAAATGTGTCGACACAAGCCCTAAGTGTCGACACTGCTCTTGTAGTTGTGTCGACAAACTTCTGAACGTGTCGACATAGCTCTTCAACTTTTCTCGGCACAACTTCTGTGGAATGTGTCGACACAAGTCCTATGTGTCAACACAGTTGTCTTCGGTCTCATCACAGCTTGATTATAGTGTGTCGACACTAGTCCTGAGTGTCGACACGGTTGTCTTCAGTCTCGACACAGTGTGTCGACAAAATTGTCCTAAGTGTAGACCCAACTTTTCTTTGTCTCGACACAACTAGTTCAGTGTGTGTCGACACTTTGTACTTAACTTTTTTACCTGTACACATGAACTTAACATACATCAAATACAACAATGTGTATATCATTGAGCTGAGAAGACTGCTACAAAACAAGTACATTGAGACCAATGTACTCAACAGCGCATGAAGAAGCTTTATTACAAAAAAGATGTTACATATCTCACGGGTAAAAGCGCTACAAGTCATCACCACTCCAGGTGAGACTCAAGGTCTCTCCCTCCATATTCTGGGGGCGATACCATCCTGATTTCAATGCTTCTTTCATAATGTATGGACCCTCTGAGCTTTCCCACAGCTGATAATCTTCTCGCGACATCTTCTTTCTTCAAGACCAAGTCCCCCTCGGCAAATTGTTTGACTCTGACGTGTTTGTCAAAGTACTTCGTCATTCACCTCTTCACTTCTTCCTGTAGGATGGTAGAGAGGTCACACAGCTGCTCCACCATGTCGAGGGAGAGCCGCAGCTCCTCCTCGTTTCCAGCCAGACAGTCCTCCCTGCCTTCCCAGGCCTCTGCCACCCGAGGTGTCTGGACCTCCAATTCTATGGGAAGTACTACTTTGCAGCCATGGGAGAGCTTGGAGTGGGTCTCTCCTGTAGCCGTGTTAGGGTGGTCCTCAGGGCCCAGAGGATCGAGGGAAGCAGCTTCACCCAGCTCCCCTTCAGGTTCTCAACCTTCTTCTTCATGAGGTTCACAATGATCTTGTTCGCCGCCTCCACCTGCCCGTTGCTCCTAGGGTGGTGGACCGAGATGAATCTGAGGTCAATTTCGGGCTGCTCGCAGATGCTGATGAATTCCGCGATGGCGAACTGAGGCTCGTTATCCATGACGATCGCCTATGGTAACCCATGGTGGCAGATGATCTCCCCCCAAACAATGTTTCTGATGACCTGGGAGGTCACCTTGGCCAGCTTTTTCACCTCCAGTCACTTAGAAAAATAATATATCATCACTAACAGGAACCTCCTTTGCCCTCTGGCCTGGGGAAACGACCCTACCAAATCCATCCCCCAGATGGCGAAGGGCCATGGGGCCGTGATGCTCTTGAGATGCTGGGTCGGTTGTAGTTGGAGGGGGCGAACAATTAGCATTTGTGGCACCTCCATGTCAACTCTGTAGCGTCGTGGCCTATGGTAGGCCAGAAGTACCCCTGTCTGACAATCCTCCCTTCCAGGGTCTGACTCCCGGAGTGTCTTCCACACTCACCGGAGTGGACTTCTTCCAAGATCCTCTGCACTTCCCTCTCGGCCATGCAACGGGCCAGCATCCCCGAGAGAGTCTTCTGATACAACTGCCCGTCCCGGAGGAGATAGAATGTCAATTTGTATATGAACTTATTTGTGTCAATCCCCTTTGGAAACTCTCCCATGAAAAGGAAGGTCGTGAACGGGTCCATCCACGAGGGGCATTGATCCACCTCTATCAGCTCTCCCTCTTCAATGGAAGGGCGAAATAGATCAGAGATGGTACCCCCCCTGTAACGACTCCATCCGTTCATATAGCATATACTAGAAGGTGCGGCCGGGGCCCTACAGCATATACCACAAAACAGGCGGTGAAGTCACAGAGTGATACCAGAGTTGCGCGTTCTAACTCATTGCATTCTAGCGGAAGCTATCACATAAACTGAACTCCTAACATGAATGTCCACCACACAAATATCCATCATGATATATAAACAGGAATTTTCAGCAAATACCAAGTCAGTTGGCCTTATGGCCTTACAAGTCCTTTTACAACAGTGGCTTCCAAATATTGCCGCGCAGGTCAGCCACATATAAACAAAACATAATACTTGCAAATAGCCTTCAAAGGCTAGCAGCAGCGCGGCGGCAGGGACTTTAGCCCTTATGCGTCCCGCTTGGTTCTCCAGCACCTGCACAGGGACAGCCCACCCAATGGTGGCAAACAAGGCAATGGTCAGCATTCAGCTGACCAAATTATAACGACCCTACCCCTTTCTCGGGGCAGTGGTATTCATTCCCTGCATGCATAGCATTTCACAGGTAGATATATATTCATACATTGTGCTCTCATGCACATACATTCCATCACAACCGTCAGCCACGCGGCCCGACGATCCGTGCACTTAGGGCACATTCTTGGTGTACCGGCGAACCAGGGTCCCACCATCGTATCAGGGCTACAACCCAACGGTAAAATTGAGCATTTTGCTTCATGGCGTGCAACCGGATACTTCAGTCTTAATGACCCGGGATTGGACCGTAGCCCCCCATTGTGTCATGGCGCGTAGGCCTAAGACTCTTGTTATGCGCTCCAATAGACCGCACTTTCAGGTCTCACGTCGGACGGACATAATGCAGGTCGGATCAGCCACCCCCTGTTGCTCAAGTCGCCTTGCCATCACCAAGTACGGCGTACTCGCGGCTACATAAAAGGCGCGGGTCGGTTTCACCTTACCTGTTTCCTTTATGTGAGCTTATCAGCTCACACATAACCAGCCCATTCTCATGGAACTGGCTTCACATTCATCGGTTACCTAGGAGTCACGCCTCGCGTTAGCGACAGAACTTAATTTCCATCCCTAAGCTTAACCGTGCATCATAGCATTCACTTGAGGGTATTTTCCTGGACTTCCAAGCCAGTACTTCCTGCTACTCCCCTTTACAGGCACAACCCATCAAGTATTCCAACCATCAAGGGTATTTTCCTGGCTTACCACGCCAGTACTTCCTGCTACTACCCTTCACAGGTACTACCCATGAACATCAAGCATTACAAGGGTATTTCCTGGACTCTCAATCCAGTACTTCCTATTACTACCCTTCACAGGTACAACTCATTCAGCACAAGCATTATACGGGTATTTTCCTGGACTACCACTACAGTACTTCCTGCTACTGCCCTTCATAGGTTTAACCCGTCGACTCCTAAACTACACGTTTATCACGGAGTCTTCTCCAGTGTGTATATGCAACATCACCAATCCAGACCAACCTGCCCAGATGGGATTCATACAGCATGCTTATTCCGTACTCCATTTCCGGATCTATATACCAAATGATTGGGGATACCATGAATCAACCCAAGGGACTCCCGTAACAAGCCACCCTCTGGTGGGGGAATCCAATACACATGCCAAAAAGGAAGCCTTCACATGGCTAGGAAGAAAGGTCATTACCCTTGAAGATCGCTTCGGAGCCATGGACTCCTAGTCGGCTGAACAGCACCGCAACGGCCTTGCCTTCACAACGCTAGCCTCGGATCTCGAACCGGAACTCCACAGCTCCACCGGTGGCCAGCTCCTCTTCCTCCTCCTCCTTCTTCCTCTCTTTCTATCTCTAGGCTTGTAGAAAGATGAAGGCCAAAACAAATGAGCTTTTCCTTCTCATTTTCCGTCCTTAAGGAAGCGGGGAGGGACCTCGGCCATTGGATCCCAGCTGAGAAAATGGACGGCCATGATTTTGCCACAAAAAGCTATTTTTTTGCCTGACATGACCTGTGACACGCCCGTGTCACAGGCTGTGTGCCTTAAGCGGCACACAACTGACTCATGCAGTCCAATACACGCCCAATTGACACGCCCGTGTTACGGGCCGTGTCACCTGACATGCCTTCAGACACGCCCGTGTCTTTGGTCGTGTACTTCATGCTGCACAAAACCAAATCAACCCAAGTGGGACACGGCTAGTGACATGCCCGTGTCATAGGATGTGTACCCCAAGACAAGACCATGTCCTGCCCGTATTCACCAGGCATCAAATGCCCTGGGTACATCCAGTAAAGGACACGGTCTGTGATACGCCCGTGTCACGGGCCGTGTGCCCACACACGGCAGCAGACACGCCTGTAGCTCAATTTTGTCGAGCTGAAATCGTCGACCAGAGGAGGACACGGCCTCTGACACGCCCGTGTCAGAGGGCGTGTGCCCTCATTTTCCATAGAACGGATTTTTGTCGAACACTCGTCGGCTGCTCACCCGAGAAGGACACGCCCTGAGACACGCCCTTGTCCCAGGTCGTATCACCCAACTTTTCCCAATCCTGGGATTTGGGGTGTTACACCCCCCCCCCCCCCACCACCCGGGGATCGTGCTTCGTCAGCTCGTCAACCTGCTCGTTCTCCTCCCAGGGCATGTGTCGGATGGAGAAGGTCTGGAACATACTGATGACCCCCTTCACCTTTGCTAAGTATAATCAGAGGGTAGGCTCCCTTGTCTCGAACTCCGCGTTGATCTGGGATGCCACCACCATGGAGTCAGTGAGGACCTCCATGTCAAGCACCCCTAATTCCCTGGCCAGGCGCAGCCCGGCGATTACCGCTTCATACTCAGCCTGATTGTTAGTGATGGGAAAGTGCACCACCGCCGTTTGATCGATTCTCGTCCCTTGGGGGATTTCCAAGATTACCCTTACCCCAAAGGAATGTCTCCCCGAAACGTCGTCTACCTTCACCTTCCACGAAGCCGGATGAGTGAGTTCTTCCTCAGCCACCTCGACCACGTAGTCAGGCAGAAAGTCGTCCATTGCTTGGGCCTGGATCGAGAGGCGGGGGACGAAGGAGATGTCGAACTCGCCCAGTTCCACTGACCACTTAACCAACCTGCCTGAATGCTCTACCCCCTTAAAGATTTTGCGGAGGGGATGGTCAGTCCCCACTTGGATGGAGTGTGCCTGGAAGTAGGATCGTAGCCTTCGAGCTGAGATGACCAGAGCGAAGGCCAGCTTTTCTAAGATCGGATATTGAAGCTCGGCCTTCCTCAGGACTCGACTCACATAATATATGGGGAGCTGCTTCTTCCCCTCTTCTCGAACCAGGACGGAGCTCAAGGCCTCTGCTCCGACCCCGAGATATAAAAATAGGTCCTCCCCCAATTGCGGCCCTTGTAGCAGGGGAGCCTGAGTCAACTGCTTCTTTAGGGCATGGAATGCCTCCTCGCACTCTTTTGTCCACTCGAACTTTTGGCCTCCCCTCAATGTCTTAAAGAAAGGTGAGCACTTCTCCTCGACCCGGGAGAGGAACCTACTTAATCCTGCCAGCTTCCATGTCAACCGCTGCACCTCTTTGGTATTTCGAGGCGACCCCAGCTCCATGATGGCTTTGACCTTGTCGTGATTTGGCTCGACCCCCACGGGGTTGAGGAGGTGTCCCAAAACTTCCCCTGGTGGCCTCGAAGACACACTTCAAGGGGTTTAGCCTCATCTTGTATTTGCGTAGGGTGGTGAAGGTTTCCTCCAGGTCCTGGAGGTAAGAATCCACATCTCGACTCTTGATCATGAGATCATCTACATACACCTCTAGGTTCCTACCCTTCTTCTCCCGGAATACCCTATCCATCATCTTATGATACATCGCCCCTGCGTTCTTCAGCCCAAAGGACATCATCTTGTAGCAATAACACCCATCCGTATGATGAATGAGACATCTTTGATGTTCGGGGGTGCATCCTAATCTGGTGATAACCTGAAAATGCATCTAAGAAGCTCATTACAGGAAAAATGACGGCTGAGTCAACCAGCGCGTTGATTCGAGGTAAGGGATAACAGTCCTTAGGGCATGATTTATTAAGCAAAGAAAAATCTGCACATATACACCACCGGTCGTCTTCTTTTTTAACCATAACTACATTGGAGACCTAGTCGGGGTACTGTATTTCGGATACCAAGCCGGCCTTGAGGAGTTTGGCCACCTCCTCTCTGATGGGCACAGCCAGCTTTTCGGCGGTGGATATCTTCTTCTGCTGGATGGGGCGAGCTCCCGGGTCCAGGTTGAGGCGGTGGCAGGCCACGTCCGCGTCAATCCCCGACATCTCTGCTGCGCTCCATGCGAAGATGTCCACGTTCTTCTGGATGCATGTCAGCATCCTGCCCTGAGCCTCTAGGGTCAGCCACCCCCCCCCCCCCCCCCCGGTGATGCGAACCTTCTCCACCCTGCCTCCAAGGGTGAGAACCTCCATCTCCACGACCTCCTCTGCAGCCTCCAGCCTGGACTGCTATCCCCATTCTCTAACGCCCCTCTCCTCCGGGACAAGAACCTCCTCGACTTCCACCTCTTCCTCCATGACCATCGTGTAACACCTCCATCTGTTACATGATATATAATAGAAGGTCCGGTCGGGGCCCCACACTATATGCCACAAACAGACGGCGAGGTTACAGGTTAATATCAAAGACCAAACCACGCATCCTAACTCAGAGCATTCTAGCGAAAGCATTAGGGGTTAAGTTTGAACTCAGCTATCATGATTGTCCACTCTATATAGAACCACATTTATATATCTAATAGGAATGTTTACAATATACACAAAATGTTTGGCCTTAAGGCCTGACAAGTTTTCTTCATGTGTGTGGATTACATACATCGGCACGCAGGTCGGCCACACATGAAAATCACAAAACATTTTTCTTTCATTGGCCCTCGAGAGCCAGCATAGCAGTAACAACAACAACAATAACAAGGGCTTCAGCCCACTATTTTCCGCTTGGCTCTCCAGCACCTGCATGGGGACAATCCACCGCAACGGTGGCAAATAAAGCAACGGTCAGCATTCAGCTGACCAATTTATAACGACCCTACCCCTTATCTGGGGCAGCGGTATTCTTTCCTTGCAGGCATAGCATTTCACAAGCAGATATATCACAAGATGTGCACTCACGCACCATCAATATATCACAAATGTCGACCACACAGCCCGACGCTCCGTGCACTCAGGGCACATTCTCGGTGTATCGGAAAACTAGGGTCCCACCACCATTCTCGGGCTTCAAATCCAATGGTAAACTTGAGCATTCATGCTTGTTGAAGTTGGTGACCGGGCGGTCTGTCTTGGCGGGTTGAAGACCGCGCGGTCTGGCGGTTTGACTCGCCGGCTTGTAAACCGGGCGGTCTAGCGATCTTCACAATCGACCTCTCTGCTTCTCTTGTTGTAGCCGTGCGGTTAGCCCTTCTGTCTAACCGCGCGGCTTGTGCGGTTTACTTTGTATAGTCTGCTTAGCTTGTACATTTTTAGTCCCACATCTCTTATTTGTATTCTCTCATCTCTCCTCCATTCTATATAAGGGAGGGCATACCTTTGTAATAGATACCTTTTTCTGATAATAAAATTTCAGTTAAAACCATTTCGGTTTGTTTTCTGTTCGGTTTATAACATGGTATTAGAGGACACGGTCATTTCCTCCTGATTCTGTGCGCACTCTGTTGTTCGCGGCTTGTTTTCCGCTTTCTGCGACCTGTCTCGCGGCTTACCTTCTCTTCTGTCCGCTACCCTGTTCGAGCGGCTTGTTTCTGTCCGCTGCCCTGTTCGCGCGGCTTGCTTCTTCTTGGTTCTCTTCTCCTACTGCTATTCGTCGCAGCGACCTGTTTCCTTGTCGCCGCGCTCCTAGTCTTTGCGGCTTGTGTCTACCCGCTGCGGACTTCTTCTCCCTGTCCGCTTCTGCTTTCCACATATCCGCTTGTCCCTATACTCGCGGTTTGCTGCTGTGATCTGCCTGACCGTGCGGGTTGTTCCTTTCTCACCCGCATCTTGGTCGCGGTCACCTGCTCTTCTCCTCTCTTCTGTTCGCTCGGTCTTTTCAGTCCGCGCGACCTCTTCCCCGCTGTGCCTTTGACCTCTTGCTAGCCGCTTCTGTTCGCGCACTCTTGTTTTTGCCTTCTACCCGCTCCTGCTTGCTAGTCGCGCCGGCCTCATCTTTTGCCGTGCGCCCTGTTCTCCTCTGTTCGCCCGACTTTTTCAAGCCGTGCGACTTCTTTCCCTCTGCTTTGCTCTGCTTCTTGGTAGCGGTCTTCCTAGCCGCCCGACCTGTTCTCTGTTCGCCCGGCTTGGTGCTCTTTTCTCTTCTCGCGGCTTATTCTTATCGTCGCGGCTTGCTCCTCTCTTGCTTCCATGGCTTTCCCCTCCTCCAGCATGTCCGCCTCCGTGGTCACCTCTTCTGGTAGTGCTCATGTTGTTACTCGCGGAAGATGGCTAATCGACTCTGGTGCAACCAATCATATGACAGGCAATCCGCAATGTTTCTCTCTTCTTGACACACATGCTCAGTTGCCCCCGGTCATTGTTGCTGATGGATCTACCTCCCCGGTCCATGGGACGGGCATGGTTCAAGTCACTCCATCTCTCTGCCTGGCTGATACCCTCTATGTGCCCCAGTTTCCGTGCAATTTATTATCGGTTACTTCTCTATGCAAGCAACTACGGTGTTCTGTCATATTCACCCCTAGCTCTTGTGCTTTTCAGGATCCGGACTCCCAACGGACGATTGCTACCGGGACTGAGAGTGGTGGCCTCTACTTCCTTGACAACGTTTCTGCTCTATCCGCCTTCTCCTCCTCCTCTACAGATCTTATCCAATGGCATCTTCGCCTTGGACATGCTCCTCCCCGAATTCTCCGCCAGCTCCTGCCGCACCTCCCTCCACATCATCCTCCTCTAAACTGTGATGCATGTCAACTTGGCAAACATCACCGCTCATCCTTCCCACCAACGCAGAGTCGGGGCTCTTCTCGTCCGTTCGACCTCGTTCACTCTGGAATATGGGGTCCCGCTCCTAACCTCACCATCGGTCGGGGTAGCTCCTATTTTGTCACCTTCATTGATGATTTCTCTCGATGTACGTGGGTATATCTTCTCAAAGATCGCTCCGAGCTGTTCTCTGTTTGGACCTCCTTTATTCTATGGTTAAGACTCAGTTTGATACGTCTATTAAACTCCTTCGTTCAGACAATGCTAAGGAGTATCTTAGCCACGACTTCTCCTCCTTTTGTATTCACCATGGTGTTCTTCGTCAAACAAGTTGTGTCTACACCTCACAATAAAATGGGGTGGCGGAACGCAAAAACCGTCACCTCCTTGATGTCGCTCGCACTATGATGACTCAAATGCATGTTCCTCGCTCCTATTGGGGCTATGCTGTCCTCCTCTCCTGCTATCTCATCAATCGCCTTCCCTCCACAGTTCTCCACGGTGCTACCCCCTTCTCCATTCTTTATCCGGACAAGGATCCCTTTCCTCTTCCTCTGCACATCTTTGGGTGCACCGCTTTTGTGCACTCTCCCGCTGCCACCCGAGATAAACTCTCACCACGTGCCACCAAATGTGTCTTTCTGGGCTACTCTCCCACTCAGAAAGGATATTGCTGCTTTGACTCTGTTACCCGCAAGCAATTTGTCTCTGCGGATGTCACCTTCTTTGCCAATGCCTCTTACTTCTCTCCCGCTTCCTCTTCTACTCCTCCAGATCCTACTTCTCATACCAACCCATCCATTCCCTCTGCTCCCACTGATGTTCCGCCCTCTCCACCAACTCCACCGCCTTCCCCATCCTCATCATCTCCACCCTCTACTCCGCTTTCTCCCTCCACTCCGCTGCCATCTCTCTCTACTCCCGGGCCAGCTCTCTCCACCACGGATACTCCGGATACTGAGGCACCTGCTGACCTGGATCTCCCGATTGCTCTTCGCAAAGGGGTTCGGGCCTGTACCCAACACCCGCTTGCTGCAGTTGTTTCCTACGATCGTCTTACCCCTGCTCGCAGAGCTTTTGCACTGGCTATCTCGGCCACTGCCACCCCTCATTCCTATCAGGAGGCCCTTGTTATTCCCCACTGGAAGCTGGCCATGGATGAGGAAATGGCGACCCTCACGGAGCGGGGTACATGGACTCTTGTTCCTCCTCCCTTCGGTACTGATGTTATTGGCTGTCGCTGGGTCTTTGTGGTCAAATTTAGCCCAGACGGCACTGCGGATCGGTATAAGGCTCGCCTTGTTGCTAAGGGCTTTACTCAGACCTATGGGGTTGATTACTTTGACACCTTCTCCCCTGTGGCTCGTCTCAGTACTATCCGGGTCCTTCTCTCTGTGGCCGTCAATCGGGATTGGCCGATTTCTCAGCTGGACGTCAAGAATGCCTTCCTTTATGGTGATCTTCACGAGGCCGTTTACATGGAGCAACCTCCTGGGTATGTTGCTCAGGGGGAGACACGAGTATGCCAGCTGCAGAAGGCAATTTATGGCCTCAAGCAGAGTCCTCGAGCTTGGTTTGACAAGTTCAGCGGCATTGTGGCGGCTGTTGGTTTTGTGCGAAGCTCTGCTGATCACTCTCTCTTTATTCGCAAAACTCCTTCTGGGCTGGTTGTTCTTGCTGTGTACGTCGATGATATTCTTCTCACTGGCGATGACCAGGAAGGGGTAGCCCTGACAAAGCGACATCTTCGCCAACATCTGATCACTAAAGATATGGGCTCTCCAAAGTACTTTCTGGGGATCGAACTCTATCGGAAGCCCGACTCCTTAGTTCTCTCTCAGCGTAAGTATGCCCTTGATCTTTTAAAAGAGGCAGGATTAACTGGAGCAAAACCTGCCCGATGCCCCATGGCTACTGGGGAGGACAAAACCTGGACAGATGATTCGCCTCCTCTTTCAGATAGTTCGCGGTACAGGCGTCTGGTTAGTAAGCTCATATATCTCACAGTGACCAGACCCGACATTTCCTATGCTGTGGGCAAGGTGAGTCAATTCATGCAAGCGCCTAGGGAGTGTCATCTACAGTCCGCTTTGCGGATCTTGGAGTATGTCAAAGCAGCGCCTGGGAAAGGATTACTTTTTCAGAAGAATGGTCATCTGAGGATTGAAGCCTACTCAGATGCAAGTTATGTTGATGACAAAGGGGATCGCAAGTCAACCTCAGGTTTTTGCACCTTTGTTGGGGGAAATCTGGTGAGCTGGAAGAGCAAGAAGCAGTCTGTTGTCTCCAGGTCCAGTGCAGAAGCTGAGTATCGCAGTATGGCGTCAACCACTTGTGAGTTGAAATGGTTGCGGGCTCTCATGCTAGATTTAGGAGAGGTGTACAACCATCCTCTACCTATGTTCTGTGATAACAAGGCCGCCATATACATCTCCAAAAATCCGGTATTCCATGAAAGAACAAAGCACATTGAGGTTGACTGCCATTTCATTCGTGAAGAGATTTTAAAAGAACAAATTTGCACTCCGTTTGTCACGTCTGATAAAGAGCTGGCTGACATCTTCACCAAGCCAGTTTCCGCCTCATTTCTGCATGTTTGCGACAAGCTGGGCATGATTGATATATATGCTCCAGCTTGAGGGGGAGTGTTGAAGTTGGTGACCGGGCGGTCTGTCTTGGCGGGTTGAAGACCGCGCGGTCTGGCAGTTTGACTCGCCGGCTTGTAAACCGGGCGGTCTAGCGATCTTCACAATCGACCTCTCTGCTTCTCTTGTTGTAGCCGTGCGGTTAGCCCTTCTGTCTAACCGCGCGGCTTGTGCGGTTTACTTTGTATAGTCCGCTTAGCTTGTACATTTTTAGTCCCACATCTCTTATTTGTATTCTCTCATCTCTCCTCCATTCTATATAAGGGAGGGCATACCTTTGTAATAGATACCTTTTTCTGATAATAAAATTTCAGTTAAAACCATTTCGGTTTGTCTTCTGTTCGGTTTATAACAATGCTCCATGGCCCACAGCCAGAGACTTTAGTCTTGATGGCGAACAACCCAAGACTCTCATGATGTGATCCTAGCGAAGCCACTTTTTCAGGCACTCAAGTTAGACAACCATTACGCTGATACAGTTCAGCCCTTGCCTGTTGCACAAATTGCCAGTTCAATGTCTAGACTGGCGCGGGTCGGCATCCCCTTATCTGTTCGGCTCTCTGGCCTTTAAGAGCTCACATAGCTCACAATAGCCACACTGTCCCCTAAGGACTGGCTACATAATTACTGGTTAGCTAGGAGCTATCACCCGCGACAATCACTATCGCCCGGCGTCTAGCGACAGAAATCTCTTTCCGTCCCCAGCCTTAACCATAACTGGACCAACCATCCAGAAATCCATGCAGCCACCTGTAGTGCCAGAAACACTAGACTTTCATAGCATACATCACATGCACTTTTCCTGGAATTCCACTCCAGTACTTCCTGTTACTCCATTTCACAGGCACAACCCACCGACTTCACAAAATACTCATTTATACACAGAGTCTTCTCCGGTGCGTAAAATAAAACAACATCAATCCATACCAACCTGTCCAGATGGGCTTCACACAGTATGCTTATTCTGTACTATACATTTCTGGATCTTTATGCAAGACCTCTTGGGGATATCAAGAATCAACCCAACAAAAATCCCTCAATATTCCACCTTTTGGTGGGGGAAATCCATGCATATGCCAAATAAGGACTTCACATGTCCAAGGAAGAAGATCGTTACCCTTGAAGATCTTTTCGGATCCATGACCGTGATCTATGATCTGAATGGAAATGATTACCACAACTTCCTCTCCGCGGATCTAGCGTCGACTCGTGATTCCAATCACAAGAAAACCTTGGATCAACCTTCACACAGCTCTTGGACGTTCTTCCTATTCCTTCTCTGCAAAGAAAGGCTATGAGAAGATGAGAATAAAATCTCAAGTCCATCCTTATACAAAAGCTATCGCCGCGCGGTAACTACTACCGTCTCGCGGTAATATAGGCGGTAACCGCTTTGACCAGTCGGTGTTACTATCAGAGATAGTGCTCGCGATAACACTTTAGCGCTTGGCGATAAACCATTCGAGGTTTGTCTAGCGATTAGCACGGCACAGTAACTCCTACCGCCTGGCGTTAGCGCGCTCGACGATTGTTCGACAGTGTTGAGTGCTCGAAAGCGTTGAGTGGTCAAAAGCATTGAGTGGATACCGCGGCGCGCTAGCTTCGCGGTACCCTCTTCCGTTGAGTGGTCAAAAGCATTAAGTGGTCGAAGCGTTGAGTGGTTACCGCGGCGCGCTAGCTTCGCAGTACCCAACCCAGGCGCTAAGTCTTTTAAATCACTGAGCTACCGCCTGCGATATGACTATCGTTGCGCGGTAGCCCTCAATGACACTACTCCATTTGGGGTGTTATAATCCTCCCCACCTTACAAAAAATTCGTCCTGAAATTTGCATACGGCACCAAGCAGTAGCCAGTAACAACAATTAGTTTCTACTCAACACCAAATGTTACAACATTGTAGGTAAACAACTCGGGATATTCAGCACGCATGATCTGCTCCTGCTCTCATGTTAGCTTTTTACGGCCACAGTTGTCCCACCGAACCTTGACCATCCCGATTGGCTTGTTCCGTAGCTACTTAACCGCTTTATCCTCGATTTGAATGGGCCTAACCTTCGTTGTTAGCCCATATTCGACCGGTACGCGATCATTCTTAATCACTTGAGTTGGATCCTTCACGGCTTTCTGAAGAATTGATATGTGAAACACATCATGCAACCCACTCAATTCCTCTGAAAGATCTAGCCGATAGGCAGCATCTCCAACTCGTTCCACCACCTCAAATGGGCCAAGATACCGCGGACTCAGCTTTTTCAAGCGTCGAATCCTGGATACGCCTTTAAATGGCTTACTTTTCAAATATACCCATTCGCCAACAACAAACTCTACGTTTCGGTGCTTGGCATTATACTACTTTGTCTGCCGGTCTGGGGCTATTAAGAGCCTCTCCCGAATAGAGCGTATTGTCGAATTAGCTTCTTCGACTTCCTTACGCTTGTATAATTTAGATTCGCCTGTTTCCACCCAAGCTAATGGTATACGGCACTTCCTACCATACAAAGCTTCAAAAGACGTCATATTTAAACTCGCTTGACAGCTATTATTGTAGGCGAACTCTACCATATAGAGATGATCTTCCCATCTCTTCCCAAAATCCAAGGTGCAAATTCGGAGCATATCTTCCATCGTTCTGTTGGTCCTTTCAGTTTGGCCATCCGTTTGTGGATGAAAGGTCATACTTAACGTTACCTTTGTCCCCTACAACTGATGTACTAGTCTCCAATCATTCAAAGTGAAGTGCCCATCTCGATCACTTATGATGCTACGTGGCACACCGTGTAATTGTACGATTTGTTCGACATACAGTTTAGCCAAAACTTCCACTGAATCATCCTGCTTATTCGTAATGAAGTGAGCCACTTTAGTCAACCGGTCTACGATCACCCAAACTGAATCGTTACTGCGTTGAGATTTCAGCAAACTGTGCACGAAATCCATGGAAATATCATCAAACTTCTATTCTGGAATAGGTAACGACTTCAGGAAACCTCCATGCTTCTGGCATTCCTCTTTCACTAAGGCACAAGTCTGACATTTAGCCATGTAAAGTGCTACGTATTTCTTCATGCTCGGCCACCGAAACAGCTTTTTCATGTATTTATACATTTTTGTGCTCCCTGGGTGAATTGAGTACTGTTAAAATGAGCTTCATACATTAATTTGTCTCTTAACTTACCCATCTTCTGGACACACAAACGACCATCTTTCCGCAAAAGGCTGTCATCTCAGGAGAATTGGCCATTTACTTCATCCACTGCATAGCGTTGCAAACTTTCATCAAGTTCTGTTGCCCGCCGAACCATATCCACAAGGTCATATTGTACCTCCGTCCAAGTCAAGCACGCATTTGCTGTGGAATTCTTGTCAACACAAGAAATCTCTAAAGCTTCCAACTCCTGGATCAGACGCTCATCATGCATCTGCAACCAATTTTCCCTTGCTGGATTCCTCCGACTCAAGGCATCTGCGACGACGTTTCCCTTCCCTGGAGTATAATGGATTTGGAAGGTATAGTCCCTGAGGAACTCCATCCATCTTCGTTGTCGCATGTTAAGATCTTTCTGATCCAATAAATACTTTAGACTCTTATGGTCCGTGAATATATCTACCTTCATGCCATATAAATAATGACGCCACAGTTTAAGTGCAAAAATCACCGCCGCCAACTCCAAGTCGTGGATGGGATAGTTCCGCTCATGCACTTTCAACTGGTGTGAGCCATCAGCAAACACCTTTCCAAATTGAAGAAGAACGCAGTCTAAGCCGCTCCATGACGCATCACTATAAATTTTCAAAGCCTTCTGAACCACATGGCGACGTCAAGATTGGCGTCGTGGTCAAGCGACTTTTCAACTCTTGAAAAGCTCGCGCGCACTCCGGCGTCCAAACAAACTTATGATCCTTCCTCATTAATGTGGTAAGAGGCAAACCGATCCGTGAGAAGTTTTCTACGAAATGTCCGTAGTAACCTGCCAGTCTAAGGAAACTCCTGACTTCGGCCACAAAAGACAACACTGGCCACTCCCGTATGGCTTTTATCTTTGACAAATCCACCGCAATGACCTCTCCACTCACCACATGGCCAAGAAAAGCTACTGACGATAGCCAAAACTCACACTTTGAGAACTTGGCATAGAGCTTGTTTCTCCTCAGGGTGTGCAACACCATTCGTAAATGGTTCGCATGATCTTCTTCAGACTGAGAGTACACCAAGATGTCATCAATGAAGACGATCACAAACAAATCCAAGTACTCTCAAAATGTTCGATGCATTAAGTCCATGAACATCGATGGCACATTACATAGCCCAAACGGCATTACAGTGAACTCATAATGACTGTAGCGTGTTCCAACCACTGTCTTGGGAGTGTCACCCTCCCGAATCCTCAACTGGTAATACCCGACTTCAAATCCAGTTTAGAATGGACGGTTGATCCCGCTAGTTGATCAAACAAGTCATCAATTCAAGGTTTTGGATACTTGTTCTTCTCCGTCAGCTTATTTAACTCGCGATAGTCGATGCACAACTGCAAGCTACCATCATTTTTCACAAAGAGAACAGGTGCGCTCCAAGGTGACATATTTGGGCGTATATTACCCTGTTACAGCAACTCTTAAAGTTGCACTTTTAGTTCCGCCATTTCCTTTGTCGCTGATCGATATAGCGAGCGGGCCACATGTTTTGCACCTGGCACCAACTCAATCGAGAAGTCAATCTCCCGCTATGGTGGTAACCCCGGAAGCTCCTTCAGGAACACATCAGCAAACTCCAAAACAATCGAAACATCACTCATACTGGCTTTTGGCTCAACAACCTCAATAAGCGTGAAGAACAACTCAGCGCCTTTCCAAACAGCTTTGACGACTTGGAGAGCAGACATCAAAGTCCAGCTCGATCCTCGCATACCAGCAAATTTAGTCTCTCATTCGGTGTTCTTACCCAGTGTGACTTCCTTTGAATTGCAATCGATATAGGCACGAAATCCAGTCCATACCAAAGATCACATCAAATTTCGATATCGGCAGCACAGATGCTTCCAATCTGAAATCCCGACTTCCTATTCGTACCTCCACAAAGCAATACCTATCCGCATACATCACACTTTCATTCGATAACAACACCTTCACACTATCTGCCACCATACGAATTGGCACACCGATCCGTGACACAAAGTCCACAGATAGAAACGAATGTGAAGCACTCGTATCAAACAGTGCTCTTGCTGGATAGTCTCGAATCAAGACAAAGCCTAAGACAAACATATCATACACAAGCGACACACAAGGGATGAAGTACCAAAAGCAATAACAAAAGTATCTTAACTCGTACCTATGACAACGTCAATTTGCTTTATGGCCTCCTGTTGGCCAAGATTATATACTCGGGGCTGCGCCTGGGATGCAGAGGACTCCGCCACTATCTTTCCCTTTTCAGTATAGGTTGCTCCTGTCTTCTTAGCACCCGTTAGACTCACGGGCAAAGTGTCCTGGCTTGCCGTAGGTATAACAAGTACGCAGGCCTTGCCCCAAAGTTTCCCCAGATGCAACTGTAGAAGGAGCCTGTCCAGAAGACTTGGATCTCTTACCTCATCTTTTGCGATAGTTTGCTTGAAACCCCTGGTTCACCAAAGTCGAGAGCAGGAATCTCAACTCATCCCACAACCCTTCGTAGAACCTATTGGTTTTACGCTCTTCGTCAGCAAAGATCGTTCTCACATAGCGTCTTAACCTTGTAAACTCATGCAAGTAGGTATCAACACTACTTTCTCGAAGAGTTAGACGCTGGAACTCATTTTCCATAGCTATGCGCTGAGTTGATGGCAAATGTTTTGTCAAAAACAGTCTCAAAAACTCCTCAATCGAGACTCCCGTCAGTTGTCTGTCTGCCAAGTGGTGCAGCTCTATCTTATCCCACCATAGCCGAGCCTCTCCTTCCAGCAAGAAGGTGGCCAAGGTGACTTTCTGTTCTTCCTCCATCCTTATCGCCATCAAGATTCGCTTGACGCGCGACAACCAATCCTCTACCTGCGTTGGGGATCCCACCCCCGTAAACGTAGGAGGATTGAAGCTCATAAATTGCTTTAGTTGTCGTTCAGCTGCTCGAGGATCAACAACAACCTCAACAGGTTTGGGCCGCACACCCACCTGTTCTGGCACCACCGCAGGTCGCGCCTGCCAAGTAGGTTGTGCCTGGATCATAGCAAACAATGCCTCAACAACCAAGCGTACTATCTCCACAGAAGGATGAGGTGTAGGCACCTCAGCTAGTGTCATACTCTCATTAGAACATTGGGGCTCATACTGCCCCGCACCACTTCGCGTCACCTATACATGTAAAAGACGCACTTTAGTGACTTAGCAATAACAATAACAACTATGTAGGAACGCACAGGTTCCTCAAACATGTGTATTTACATTCCTTAGTGGACATTCTTGAGTTCATTTATGTTATAACAGGTCGTACGGTAACACATGCTCGCCATCCCGCAAAGGAATTCGACCACGAATTCGAAGGAGAAAAACCAAGACAAGCTGATACCAAATTGTAACAGCTCCATCCATTACATGATATATAATAGAAGGTCTAGTCGGGGCCCCATAATATTTACCACAAACAGACAATGAGGTTACAGGTTAATATCAAAGACCAAACCACGCCTCTTAACTCAGAGCATTCTAGCATAAGCATTAGGGGTTACGTTTGAACTCTGCTATCATGAATGTCCACTTTATATAGAACAACATTTATATATCTACAAGGAATGTTTACAAAATACACAAAATATTTGGCCTTAAGGCCTTACAAGTTTTCTTCATACGTGTGGATTACATATATCGCCACGTAGGCCGGCCACACATGAAAATCACAAAACATTTTTCTTTTATTGGCCTTCGAGGGCCAGCATAGCAGCAGCAACAACAATAACAACAACAAGAGCTTCAGCCCACTATTTTTCACTCGGCTCTCCAGCACTTACATGGGGACAATCCACCGCAACGGTGGCAAGCAAAGCAAAAGTGGGCATTCAGCTGACCAATTTATAACGACCCTACCCCTTATCCGGGAAGCGGTATACTTTCCCTGCAGGCATAGCATTTCACAAGCAGATATATCACAAGATGTGCACTCACGCACCATCAATATATCACAAACGTCGACCACACGGCCCGACGCTCCGTGCACTCAGGGCACATTCTCGGTGTAGCGGAAAACTAGGGTCCCACGACCGTTCTCGGGCTACAAACCCAACGGTAAACTTGAGTATTCATGCTCCACGGCCCACGGTCGTAGACTTTAATCTTGATGGCGAACAACCCAAGACTCTCATGATGTGATCCTAACGAAGCCACTTTTTCAGGCACTCAAGTTAGACAACCATCACGCGGATACAGTTCAACCCTTGACCGTTGCTCAAATCGCTAGTTCAATGTCTAGACTGACGCGGGTCGGCATCCCCTTGTCCGTTCGGCTCTCTGGCCTTTAAGAGCTCACATAGCTCACAATAGCCACACTGTCCCCTAAGGACTGGCTACATATTTACCAGTTAGCTAGGAGCTACCGCAGGCAACAATCACTATCGTCCGGCATCTAGCGACAGAAATCTCTTTTCGTCCCCAGCCTTAACCATAATTGGACCAACCATCCAAAAATCCCTACAGCCACTTGCATTTCCAGAAACACTGGACTTTCATAGCATACATCACATGCACTTTGAGGGTCTTTTCCTAAAATTCCACTCCAGTATTTTCTGTTACTCCATTTCACAGGCACAACCCACCGACTTCACAAAATACTCGTTTATACGTGGAGTCTTCTCCGGTACGCAAAATAAAACATCACTAATCCAGACCAACCTATCTAGATGGGCTTCACACAGTATGTATATTCTGTACTACACATTTCCGGATCTATATGCAAGACCACTTGGGGATATCAAGAATCAACCCAACGGAAATCCCTCAATATTCCACTTTTTGGTGGAGGAAATCCATGCATATGCCAAATAATGTCTTCACATGTCCAAGGAAGAAGATCGTTACCCTTGAAAATCTCTTGGGAGCCATGACCATGATCTATGATCCGGATGAAAATGATTACCACAACTTCCTCTCTGCAGATCTAGCGTCGACACGCGATTCCAATCACAAGCAAACCTTGGATCAACCTTCACACATCTCCTAGACGTTCCTTCTCTTCCTTCTCAGGAAAGAAAGGCTATGAGAAGACGAGAATAAAATCTCAAGTCCATCCTTACAAAAGCTACTGTCGCGCGGTAACTACTACTGCCGCGCGGTAACATAGGTGGTAACCGCTTTGACCAGTTGGCGACGCTATCAGAGCTAACGCCCGCGATAACATTTTAGCGCTTGGATGTAAACTGTTCGACATTCGTCAAGCGATTAGCGCGGCGCGGTAACTCCTACCGTCTGGTGTTAGCGCGCTCGACGATTGTTCGACAGTGTTGAGTTCTCGAAAGCGTTGAGTGGCCAAAAGCGTTGAGAGGCTACCACGGCGCGCTAGTTTCGCGGTACCCTGTTTCGTTGAGTGGTCAAAAGCGTTGAGTGGTCGAAGCGTTGAGTGGCTACCGCGGAGCGCTAGCTTTGCGGTACCCAACTTGAGCGCTAAGTCTTTTAAATCACTGAGCTACCACCTGCGATATGACTATCACCGCGCGGTAGCCCCCAATGACCACTACTCCTTTTTGGGGTGTTACACATTGCCTCGGCAAACTCCTCCTAGTCTTCATCTGTCACCACCTGGGTGCGGCTCCCTTCTATCTCCATCTCCTCTCTGCCAGCCTCCAGCTCTGCCTCCTCCATTCTCTGCTCCATCTCCTCGGCCCCTCCAAATAAGAGATATAGTTTACGGCGGTGACGTAGTACTCCCTTGCCACCTGGATCCCTTTGGCACTGAACTTTAAGCACTGGTGGAAGGATGAGGGGACACAACGGAAGGCGCTGATTAGGGGCCTTCCGAAGATGGCGTTGTAGCTACTGGGGACATCCACAATAACAAACTTGCAGTTTCGGGACTCCCCCCCCCCAGAGTGACATGGAGCCCCACTCCTCCTTCTACCTCCTTTCTCTCCCCTGAAAACCCAAATAGGGGCCCATCTGAAGCCAGCACCCTCTTTGCCTCCACCTTCATCACATCGAATGCTTTCTTGAAGATGACATTGAAGGAGCTTCCGTTGTCAATGAGGATCCTGGAGACGGTGAAATTCTCGATGTCTGTCTGGATGACCAGCGCATCGCAGAAGGGATCCTCATGATCCGGCATGTCCTTTCTCGAGAAAGTGATCTTCTCCTCCAGGGATGTGGTCTGAGATGTGGAGCCAATGCTCAGACGGTACATGGTGTGGAGGCTCGCCTTCCGGGAAGCCTCGATCCCCACCCCTCTATGGATCACTCTTATCCCTCCCCTGGTCCTGACGTCCGCCCGGTCTTCACATCGATCCTCCTCCGCTCGAGGCAGGACCTACTCAATCCTCACCTCCTGGCGACCCTGCTGCTGATGTTGCTCCTTGTTTCCTCTCATTTAGAGGAACTCCATGCACATGGATGTGGCATGCCCTTCCAAGTGGTGGAAGTCGCAGTAGGGCAACTCCACCCTGACTTCTCTTCTCCTACTCTATGCTGCTCTCCTCCTCTCACCCACGGCTATGGCCATAGCCTGATTTTGATCGGGGAGGAGAGTACTTTGGGCCTGCCTCCAACCTGGGGGGTGGAACTGATCCTGCCCCCCTTGGAGGTTGTGCCTTCCTTGGTAACCTCTTCGTCGCCCCTGGTCTTGCCACTCAGTCCTCCAGCCCAACCGACGGTCTGACTCCTAACGCCCCCACCTGGGATGTTGTGCTGCTACAGTTATCGTTGTTCCCTCTATCGGGGTTTAGCTCTCCTTTCCTCCTGAACTCTGCCACCCCTTTGGCTCCTTCTCCTCCTACGTGGCTCACCTGTACAGCTTCCGAGCAAACTTTGGATTCGATGCCTTCCTGTTGACTTCCCTTGCCACCCTCTCCATCAGCTCTTCATAGGAGAGGGGCGGCATTCTCTTCAGTTCCATCCTGAAGAAACCCTCCTTCAGCCCCAGGGTAAAGGCCATCATTAGGCTATGCCTAGGCATCTCCTGGACTTGGGTGTCCTCTTCCTGAAACCGATCAACATAACTCCCCAAGGTCTCGTTCACCCCCTGTTTTGTAACACGCCCAGTATTTAGACCTGGAGTCGCACGATCATTGGATCTAGTACGCACGACCACTGGTCGTGCGCCACTGATCGTGCGCACTTTTATCCAATTTTCCAAGTTCTACCTAGGGCAATCGCACGACCATTGGGCATAGTGCGCACGACCACTAGTCGTGTGCTGCTGCTCGTGCGCGTTTATCCCAATTCATCTGGAGTTCTGCCATTGTTGATTGCACTATCATGGGATCCAGTGCCCACGACCACTGGTCATGCGCCACTGATCGTGTGGGCGGATGCAGTTCCGTCATTTTTCTTTTGTGGTCGTCTGATGCTTCCTTAAACTCGATCGAAGGGCCCAAGATCTTCTGCCCTTTGGACTTTATTAGGGCTGAGAGTGCCTTTCCCCCCATTTATCTCATCTTTAAAGTGAGAGTTAGGGTTGGAGAGGAAGATAAGGGAGGAGGAAGGAGAGAGAGCTTCCTCCCACCATTGACGGAGCTTCAGAGCTCCGATCGCCGTTCCGAGAGCAGATCAGTGGAAAGGGCGTGGACGCGCTCGTGTCAATCCGTTCAAATCAAGGATTCCATGGTTAGGAAGAGGGGTCGTAAGGTAACGACATTTCTCCTCTTGGTTTCTAGGATGCGTGCATAACATCTTTTTCTTTCTTTCTTTTTAAGCGTTTGGGCACCAAATCTCTCAAATGAGAGGGGTTTGGGTCGTCATGGTTCAATAGGAATCATCGAGTCGATTGTGTCCGTCCCCGGCATGATATTACATTATAGATCCGCTCTGTTAGTGGATTAGGCATTGTGGATGAAGCCGTAGTTGATGCGTTGGACGGCAAGTGTACCGGTCGTACAAGTAATATAAAATGGGCGAATGTCCCCAAGTATCGATCTCTCAAGGAACACAATGAGGTGGAGTTAATTTTGAGGAGGACTTGAGATTGAAGTCCTAAGGGGGTTTTGATGGTTGCGAAAACAGAAAATAAAACACTAACAACTACTCCTAGCAACGCCGCTATGTGATGCTTCGCCAAGCGGGATGGAAGACTACTCGGGCCGCTATGCACCGAATAGCTGGGCGGATGAACTAGTAGGCTTGCGGATGAGGTGGTTAGAACGACAGAATGAGGGTCGAGAGCACCTCTTCGTTATGCACGCCAGTAGCAATTGCTAGTGCTGTACGGTGTGGTGGAGGAAGGAAAATTAAGGCGCACCTCAAGCAAATAACATAAATATGAAATCACATAGACATGATTGTATACATATGCTTATCAAAATAAGAATAACTTCATCATATACAAGAGATCAACTAAACTATCAACAACAAGAGAAGAAAAGTGTGCGAAATCGACCGGATCCGAAGTCTTGCTGAGGATTCACGGAAGGAATCGCTGGGTTGTCAATCCGCGTCCTAGCTCTATCCTCAACTGCATCTGGGGTAAAAAAGGCTGTCACTCACTCTCAATGGACCCGTCTTCTTCGTGTCACGATCTGGTGGAGGATGGCACAAACTTCTCCTAGCTTGATGGAGAAAGCTAGATCTAACTCTTCTTGAAGCTCAAGGATGAAGGAGGAGGCCGAGAGGGAGCTCAGGCTTGAATATGGCGTTGAAAGCTTTCCCGGAGCACCTCCCTAAGGTGGAAGATGAAGGGAAATGGCGGAACCCTTCCTCGGAGGCGGAAAACTGTGGGGGAGAAAAATCTGTCCTCAATGGAGGAAAATCTGCGCTTTAAATAGAAGCAGGTCAGAAAAATAGGCACGCACGGTTTGGCGCACAACCGTGCGTAACCGTGCGTTATTAACTTCCAGGCCAAGCTTGCGGATGAAGATGTGTTGACCCATGCATTTTACTCGCACACGGGCGCTTCTGCCCGTCCGTGAAGGAAATTGCACGGGTAAACACAGAGCGCAGGAAATCCGGAAAATAAAGGGGAACCGTGCGTTTTACTCACGCACGGGCGCTTCCGCCCGCGCGTGAACAAATCGCACGATTAACCACAAAATAGAACAAACAAGAAAGCTACAGGAAAACCGTGTGTTTTCTTCGCGCACCGTTCCGAAGAAACCGTGCGTTAACCGTGTGTGAAGATCGTTGGGCTCGGCTTGACGAAATTCGTCGAGCTCCACTCGACGTTTCTCCTGCACAAAGAAAACGCACGACCGTGCGTTTTCCTCAAACCTGCATTCCAGCCTTGGGGAAAACGCACCACATGCATACAAACAAAAAAAACGAAGAGAACCCTCCAGCAATGCAGATATGCAGTAAAAGCAACTGGAACGAGCCCCTGGGGAGCACCATGTGCTTACCCCCAATAACAGAATGCACAATTGCACACCCATGGGCCAAAACAATGCACTTAGCGTGAAAAGCTGTATAAATGAAATATCAAAGATAACATACTAAAAGTGAAGTGCAAGTGCGTGAAAACTAGCCCAGATGAGTCCGAAAAACCCTATATAATCGAACTCATCACACCACCAGACTTAAACATTTGCTCGTCCCGAGCAAATCATCACTAAGCGGAGTTAAAGAAGGCTAGTTGACTAAGCAATTGCATAAATGGAGTACCATGCGAAGTCATACCCTCATATACAAAAAGCAATAGTAGAAAACTCTTCTATGCATGCATAATAATTTCTAATTCCTATAAACGTAAAGAAGATATTACAAATACTCCTAAAGTGAATCACGGTGAATCATTCGGCTGCGCGTAGAACGAAAGCAGGCGGACAATGGGGTGAGCATTGCCAAGATCAGGTATCAGGAAAATCTCTAAAGGAATCCACCAATATTGGTAATCATATGCTCGCCCGTTCACACTCTCTCCACGAAACTAGTTTGACTCAAGCACGAATCTGTAGGACTTGGAGTATAATATACGCTTGGGCGAAGGCGGGGTATACAAGGATAAACAAGACGGACAAGCACACCCAAAATGAGATTGCCCGAAAACACTCACAGCTAAACTCAACGAACAAACACGTGTGGCGCACCACCAGACTTGGACTTTTGACAGTGTGTGCACGCCCATAATGAACACAAAACAACAAAATTTCCAACTCAACAACACTAATTTTTTTTCTTTCTCTTTTATTCCACATTGGGAATTTCTTTTTTTTTTAATTCATTTCATTTATTTTTTTCTTCTTTTCTTTTTATTTAACCAAATAACCAAAACAAGCCGAAAAAAACGGCAACACCACAAGCTACTCAAACATCAACATAACTGCCCACACAAAACGGATACAAACTACAACAAAATAAGCTAACCGAGCGACCACATTCAGATGTCCGAGTAATAAAGGCTATATGGCTTTGGTAGCGAGGAGTAGGGATGTCAAAGGTAGGGATAGGCTCAACGGGGATAGCAACGGATAGATGTCGGGAATGGTACAAGGCTCAAACTAGACAAAGTGACGGCCTACATCACGCGCGCACTTGACTAACCATGTACCCATGATTCGAGAGTAGCTATGGGCAAGTTCTTAGCCACCAAGAAATACAACCCTTCCTCCCGACTCGAGCAATTCGAGGCTATTAAACTCCCACACACAATCCTACACCATCATTTGATTCACAACCGGATTCACAACTAGAGTACCGTAAACAAAATCTACACTAATAGAAAAATAGAAACTATAAGCATATAAAGAATTTTAATCTACACAGACTCTATGTGATCATGAGTGCACGCCTAGGAACACTCTTGGAGTCAACATTTTACTCCATCACGTAATCCTAAACCAACACAGCATTATCTATTCTACGCACAAGTGATAAACAAGCTCGGCGCGTGCAAGTGCTTAAGTAAACGCTCTCAAGTGGGTGTTATGAGTGCAGAGCAAATGCAAATTATATAACAATAAAAGCTTTTAGTATGCGAGTGGAACGTGAAGGTGAGCGGATAACAACTCGAATCTCTCCCCCACTAGACTTAATCCATGCAACCTATCACAAGATTCACAATAAAAACAATTAAATATAAGTTGGGGGAGAGGTTACCCCATGCTCAACAAATGAGCATACCAGACTATGCGAGAAAGCTCAGAAGCAGTTCCTCCATACGAAGAATCACAACCCCGCCAATACGAGTTTGCCATGAATACCTGCAGGGGTGAGCTCCGCAAAAACAAAAGAAAAATATACAATATACAAAAAATACTAAAACTAAGATAGTCATGAAAAATAAAAAATACAGGAAATGAAGGATAACTACTGGGATTATTGTCCACCCGGCACGACTTATTTGGCTAAGGAAAAGGTTCTAGCTGATTGGCCTATGAAAAGAAAAGTGCACAGGTAATTGTTCCATTATCCGTTTCGGTAACGGGTACCGATACGACGATAAAACAGTTACCCCTCTACCTAAATAATAAAACTTGTACAACACATGTAGAGGAAATAAGAAATAAGAAGAGGAGGAGCGTTGGTCCTCGCTCATCTTATCACAAAATAAATCTTTGCCTAGCAAGGTATCGTCAACCACAGATGTGTAGGAAGCGATGGCAACGGTAAGGGCACCAGGCTCATCTTCATCCCAACGTATCCGTGGGGACTCAACCTGCACAGGCTCAGATAAAGAAGGGGTCAAGTAATAAAAGAGAAGAAGAACTAAAATAATCAGAATAAGGGACGGTGATCCCGGTATCACTCTCAATAGGATCCAAGCACAGATCATCGTCGGTATCATACGAGTCATATCATGGAGAATCCGAGAACTCGAGGTCCACGGTGGTGAGGGTAACGGCCTCGTCCAATAAGGAGGTGCAAACCTCCGCATCAGAAAGAGGATACTCCTTATCCCACCGGGGTGCGTGAAAGTGCTCCGAAGATCCACATTCTCCATCGGAGATATAAGAATCCTCATCCCACTTCGTCGCAACCTCGGGCACCGAATCACCCATGAATATGGCATCATCAGCTGACCCACAAGAAAAAGGTGTAGCAAACTCAGGCAAAAATTGCGGAGGGGAAAAATCAAACGCTGAATGAATGGGCTCCAACACAAAATCATTCGCAGACACCACCCCGTCGACGGGAACAATCTCTATGTCCCATACAGGCGTGCCCTTGGATTCCTGATCCTCTTTTTGCTGACTACCACCAGAGTGATCGTCATCACTCAAGGGAAGCTCGTAAAAAGGGAGCGAGGGACCCATGAAAGATTTGTATGCGGCGGGAGATTCTTCGGTAATCTCAACAGGTAAAGAGCGAGCCAGATGAGCGATGTCAGTGTATGGGCCATGCAACACCTGGTAGGCCTGTCCACAACAGTCTTCCGCGAATGGGAGGTTGTTGCGCACACGCCCTCAGGGGGAGAAGTCTCGCACAAGTGAGGGCAATCCTTCACCATGTGGCACACACCTTGACATAGCAAACACCTAATACAGTGCTCGACATTCATAACAGCCATGGCGTCGATGTATCGATGCAAAGTGTCATAGAGAGGGCACTTGGCTACGAAATACATCGCGAACAAAATATATACCAAAAATGGTGCTACACAACTAGAATGAAAATAGCACGGATCTGCTTTCAAAATCACAAATCAATAAAGGGCAAAAAGAAATAAGCAAAATAAAAATTCTAGAAACTAAAGCAAAGAAGAAACATGAAATATACAGATGAAAAAGGGCTTCGATCTACTATCTCCCTCTCCAAAAACTCACATGATTGTGTTCCCCAGCAACGATGCCAAAAACTTGATGCGTTGGACGGCAAGTGTACCGGTCGCACAAGTAATATAAAATGGGCGAATGTCCCCAAGTATCGATCTCTCAAGAAACACAGTAAGGTGGAGTTAATTTTGAGGAGGACTTGAGATTGAAGTCCTTAGGTCGGAGTTAACTAGGGGGTTTTGATGGTTGCGGAAATAGAAAATAAAACATTAACAACTACTCCTATGTCATGCCGATATGCGATGCTTCGTCAGGCGGGATGGAAGACTACTCAGGCCACTATGCACCGAATCGCTGGGCGGATGAACGAGTAGGCTTGCGGATGAGGTGGTTAGAATGGCGGAATCAGGGTCGAGAGCACCTCATCGCTATGCACGCCACTAGCAATTGTTAGTGCTGCACGATGTGGTGGAGGAAGGAAAATAAAGGCACACCTCAAGCAAATAACATAAATATGAAATCACATTGACATGATTGTATACATATGTTTATCAAAATAAGAATAACTTCATCATATACAAGAGATCAACTAAACTATCAACAATAAGAGAAGAAAAGTGTGCGAAATCGACCGGATCTGAAGTCTTGCTGAGGATTCACGGAAGGAATCGCTGGGTTGTCAATCTGTGTCCTAGCTCGGTCCTCAACTGCGTCCGGGGTAGAGGAGGTTGTCACTCACTCCCAATGGACCCATCTTCTTTGTGTCACGATCCGCTGGAGGATGGCACAAACTTCTCCTAGCTTGATGGAGAAAGCTAGATCTAACTCTTCTTGAAGCTCAAGGATGAAGGAGGAGGCCGAGAGGGAGCTCGGGCTTGAATATGGCGTTGAAAGCTTGCCCGGAGCACCTCCCTAAGGTGGAAGATGAACGGAAATGGCGGAACCCTTCCTCAGAGGTGGGAAATGGCGGGGGAGAAAAATCTATCCGCAATGGAGGAAAATCTGCGCTTTAAATAGAACAGGTCAGAAAAATAGGCACACACTGTTTGACACACGACTGTACGCTAACCGTGCGTTATTAACTTCCAGGCCAAGCTTGCGGATGAAGATGCGTTGACCCGTGCATTTTACTCTCGCACGGGCGCTTCTACCCGTGCGTGAAGGAAATCGCAAGGGTAAACACAGAGTGCGGGAAATCAGGAAAATAAAGGGGAACCGTGCGTTTTACTCGCGCACGGGCGCTTCCGCCCGTGCGTGAACAAATCGCATGATTAACCACAGAATGGAACAAACGATCAAGCTACAGGAAAACCATGCATTTCCTTCACGCATGGTTCCGAAGAAACTGTGCGTTAACCGTGCGTGAAGATCGTCGGGCTCAGCTCGACGAAATTCATCGAGCTCCACTCGAAGTTTCTCCTGCACAAAGAAAATGCACGAACATAAAGAACCGTGTGCTAAGAAAATGCACGACCGTGCATTTTCCTCAAACCTGCATTCCAGCCTTGGGGAAAACGCACCACCTACATACAAACAAATAAAAGCAAAGAGAACCCTCCAGCAATGCAGATATGCAACAAAAGCAAATGGAAAGATGTAACGTCCCCTTCCACCTTTCGTGGATCATCACCACTAGGTCTTAGGCGGATCGTTACCGGGCTGCATCCCAAGCACCCCAACCCCTCTCCAACCCACTGGCGGGTTATTGGTGGCCACAGCCTCCCTTTGATGAGTGAACTCGACAGTTAAGCTGGGTCGTACGAGGACTTCCCAGGAGGTCACCCATCCCAGTACTACTCTCGCCCAAGCATGCTTAACTATAGAGTTCCTTCACTTCTCATCACCAACTGAGTTGCAGCTCAACTGGTGATGAGAAGTGAAGGAACTTCATAGTTAAGCGTGCATGGGCGAGAGTAGTACTGGGATGGGTAACCTCCTGGGAAGTCCCCGTACGGCTCAGCTTAACTGTCGAGTTCGTTCATCAAAGGGGGTTGTGGACACCAACAACCTGCCAGTGGGCTGGAGAGGGGTTGGGGTGCTTGGGCTGCGGCCCGGTAATGGTCTGCTTAAGGCCTAGTGGTGTTGATGTCTACAGCTGCGGCCTCTGAGCTCTAACCCGGATCGGTTTGCTAAGGAACGGCGTGGTTATGTTGATGTCTACGGCTGAGCGAAATTTCGGGACGAAATTTCTTGTAAGGAGGGGAGGGTTGTAACACCCCAAATCCCAATTTAGGTTCAGGTTGGGCGACACGGCCTGGGACACGGGCGTGTCCCAGGGCATGTCATGCTCGGGTTGAGCAGCCTCTCGAGTGCTCGACAAAATGCACTCGCGAAGTTCTCGAGAGAGAACGCGCCCTGTGACATGGGCGTGTCAGAGGGTGTGTCCTCCTCTGGTCGACGAACTGCGCTCGACGATTGTCGAGCGCAAGTCAAGTTGAGTACACGGCCTGTGACACAGGCGTGTCACATGGTCGTGTCCTTCTATGGATCAGCTAGGGATGTGTGCTGGTGGACACTGGTGTGTCTTGTGGTATACGGCCTGGGACACGGACGTGTCCCATGGCCGTGTCCTGCTCGGGTTGAGTTTGTGGTGTGCTGCCTGAGAGACACGCCATGCCACACGGGCGTGTACTGTGTGACACGGGCGTGTCAGCCATGTGACACGGGCGTGTTATATGGCCGTGCTCTGTTCTGGATAAGGTGGTTCGTGCGCCACTTAAGGGACACGGCCTGTGACACAGGCGTGTCACAGGGCGTGTCAGCCCAAAATGGATAGTTCAGAGCAAATCATGGTCGTTCATTTCCTTATCCTGGATCCAAGGGTCCAGGCCCTTCCCTGATATTATAAGGCTGAGAGTGGATGGATCACTCTCATTCCATCTTATCCATTTTCTTTCTAAAAAATTAGGGAGAGAGGAGAGCAAGGGGAGAAGGAAGCTGGCTGCCGGAGGAGCTGCAGAGTTTCGAACCGAGATCCGATTACAGATTCGTGGAGCAAAAACCGTGGCGGTGATTTCCATCCGGCTAGATCATGGCTCCAAAGTGATCGTTAAGGGTAACGATCTCCTTCTTGGACAAGCGAAGTCCTTTCTTTATGCATATGCATGGAATCCTCCACCAAGAGGTGGAAAGTGTAAGTGATTCCAGGTTGAGTCTGCATTTAGAGCCGGAAATAGGTAGTACGGCATAAGCATGTTGTGTGAAGCCCATCTAGATGATTAGTCTGGACTGTTGATATGGATATTGTGAACTGGAGAAGACTCAGTGTATTGTGTGGATACTTGTGAATTGTGAATCCTTGAAAAGCTTGGTATGAGTTGAGCCCTTATATTGGGTGTGGTTATGAACTGGAATGGATTGGAAAGCGGCACTGCGAGAGCTGTGTGTGGAGAAGGAAAGGGAAGGCCGACCCACGTCAAGATCTGCATTATTGACGAATTGAGCAACGGGAAATGGCTGACCTGTACCTGTGTTGTGGGAGATCGATTGGTGGCAAGGCAAATGGGGGGCTACGAGCCAGACCCGGCTTACTGCACCACAAGGGTGGGTCGATCTGAAGTGGAAATGCTCAAGTTTACCGTGAGGTTAGCACCTCTGAGTAGGATGGGCGGAATGTCGCCAGCATGCGTGTTGGTGGACTAGGACCAATCAACCAACATGTTAAAAACCTCTGCTCAGTGGTGGGCAACTGGTATATCTGGTACACCATAATGTGCCCTGAGTGCACGTAGCGTCTGGCGGAGGCCGGCGTTTGTGATACTGTTGTGATAGATATATGTTATGATTGCAATGCATACAGGGAAGAAACCACTGCCCCGAGTAAGGGGTAGGGTCGTTATAATTGGTCAGCTAATGCTGACCGTTCCTTTGTTTACCACTTTTGGGGTGGATGTCTACCTGCAGGTGTTGACGGGTTGAATTGGATTGAGCGGATTGAAGCCCTTGCTGTTTAAAGGCCCTCGAAGGCCGTGCAAAGAATTCTTGGATTTTATATGTGGCCGGCCTGCGTGCCGATATATGAAGCTATATATTTGTAAAGAGCAACTTGTAAGGCCTTAAGGCCATGAGCGTGTGTATTTGTATACATTCCTGGCAATATATAAATGTATGGTTTATATATTTAGTGGACATTCACTGTGATGAGTTCTTGCAACTTAAAATGCTTTCGCTAAAATGCTCTGAGTTAGGATGCGAGTAGAACGTGATTTTGATATTCATACGTAATTCTGTCATTTGTCTGTGAAATATGGCATGGGGCCCCGGCCGGACCCGCCGTTATATTCCATATGACGAATGGAGGCGTTACAAAAGAGCCCCTGGGGAGCACCATGTGCTTACCCCCAACAATAGAATGCGCAATTACACACCCATGGGCCAAAACAATGCACTTAGCGTGAAAAGCTGTATAAATGAAATATCAACAATAACATACTAAAAGTGAAGTGCAAGTGCATGAAAACTAGAACAGATGAGTCCGAAAAAACACTATATAAATCAGACTCATCAGTAGTCACGGCCGTTAGTCCGACTCGGTGATGTTGCATAGCGAGCCTTAAGGATTTTGTAGAAATTCGCTGCTACAAGATGTTGTTTGTGATGTATGTGTCTTTACCCCCCCCCCTTTTTTTGAGCGAGTATGTGTAGTCGGAACCGGACAAGGTTAGCTCCGCATTGGTGGTAGATGGTTTCCTTGGTGCGCGGGAACGTTGCAGTACGAATGATGGATTAGGGTGGGAAAGACTATGGATTTTGATGTGCTAAGGTGCGGCTTTGTCTCTGTGGTCGGCTGGCTATCCCGTGACATGCAAGTCATATGGGGAGAGTGTCCCGGCGAGACTAGTCCCCTTCTGTGAGACTGACGAGAACGCCAAGAATAGGACAAGCCCGGGCAATGAAGCCCACGAGCGGGTGGGGTCCAACAAGGGTTCTTAGAATCGATTTTTGTGTGAGATGGAATCCTGACGTTAGAAGTCAGAGCTTGCAGGCAAGCCCGGGTCTAAGACCCACGAGAGGGTGGGGCCTTGGCAAGATTTTCCATGGGGCGGCTTTTATTCCGTTAGGGGAATTGCAGTACACTTTTTGTTTGCGGCCTGACGCCGATGGGGAAATTGGAAGTACCCAGTTGTTATGATGACGTGCTAGATGCATACGCGATAGGGTGCCTTGGGTGAAGCCCGAGTTTGCATACATGTTGCATAGTAGGCCCCTTTGATTATATGTTCAATATAGAAAATGTGTTTGTTGTTTGAGACATCCAAACCTATTTTTAATGCTTTACATGTTTATGTATACGGCATATGAAGTGCTGACTTGTAGGTTGGATGTGTACCCCAGGGTCTATTAGGGGCGGCTGGGAGGAGATGTGTTGGTTATACAGTAGAGGTCAGCCTTTGCTGACCCACGTTACCTCAAATTTTTTCAGGGCAAGGATCGCAAGCAGGAGCAAGTGCGCCGGCCGAAAAGGCCTAAGCCTCATGAAGTGATTACCATACTTATTAGCTTGTTTTCTTCTTGACTGTGATGCTCCATGTTGTTGGTATTTCCGGCTTGCATGTCGAGGTAGCCTAGGAGTGCTTTTGCACGTTGATGTTTGACCTTGTTGTCATTCATTTTTGGACTTATTTTGTGTAAGGCCTTAAGGGCATTATGATACTCCTGATTGGTGGTGGATAACTTCTAATTTTGTTGGTATGTTGTTGCTTTATTCTGTGTTTTGAGTTGGGTAGTTAATACCATCTTTTAATGCTAAAGTTGTGGCGTCCGTATGTTGTGGGGCCCCGGCCGGACCCATATTATATGGTCATTAGAGGGGAGGTGTTACAATTTGGTATCAGAGCCAGGTTGATGTCCAAGGTCAGGTTTAGCAGTCAATTTAACGTAATCGGATCGCGTATAGAAGTTAACCACATAGGAGAATCGCGGGACCATGAGTGTCCTTATGTTTGAGTCTTGTGATTAGAGACTGAACGTCGACTGATGCGGAGGATTGGTGGGCATGGATGCAAGAATTTCTGAGGGAGACAGAGATGCCAGAGGAAAAGAAATCTTATTTCGCGACCTGTATATTGGAAGGAGACGCGAAGTTGTGGTGGATGAGCCATAGCGGTCGCTAGTTTCTGGGACGTACCCCGTCCATGGAAGAGTTTGGGAATGCTTTCCTAAAGAAGTACTTTCCTGCTTCGACGAGGTTGGTCCTTCAAAGGCAATTTCTGCAGTTGGTGCAGCGGGATAAGACGGTAGACGAGTACGTTCAGGAGTTTACTCGGCTGGGTCGTTATGCGAGAATGACAATGATAGACGATGAGGAGAGGGATAACCTCTTTTACCATGGGCTAAGGGAGAATCTGAGACAACCCCTCATCTCCATGAAGAATGTTGGTTTCAGGGAGCTGGTTGAGGCGGCCAGAATGCTGGAGAGTGATTTGGAGCGAACCCAACGTCGTAAGGGTTTTGCAGCCAAGCAAGGGGAAGGGAAGCCTTCTCAATCCCAAGGGAAGTCTGAAGGGAATAGATGGAAGAAAAAGCCTCATCCTTTCAAGACCGTTCATGTTTGTTGCCTGTTTTTAGGCTGTGTTGGTTTCTGGATACCCTGCTAGGGTATTGTTTGATACGGGAGCGTCACACTCTTTTCTTGCGTAAAGCTTTATCCGGAGAATTGGAGTTGAGTCTTTCTCGGCGAAAGCAGAGCTGAAGGTGCGCATGCCCAATGGATCATCTATGACCACCGGGGAAAAAAGGGGCGCATTAGTTGGAATATAGGCGGGGTTGACTTCACGGTGATAGCAGCGGTTTTACCGTTGGTGGAGTTCGATGTCATTTTGGGAATGGACTGGTTGCATAGCAACATGCCAGTATTGACTGTCTGTCTAAGGTGGTGACCCTGAGGGGTGAAGGGCGGTCAGAAGTTAAGTTTGAGGGCCTCAGTGGAGCGGCCTTTTCCCTGATTTCGGCCATGTAGTTGGTACGGACAGTTAACCAGGGGGTGTAGCTCTTGTAGTATTGTTGGAGGTTTGCCTTTCCAAGTTATCACTTGGGGAAGTGCCAGTAGTGGCGGAGTACGAGGATGTGTTTCCTGAGGAGCTTACTGGACCACCTCCTCGGCGGAAAATTGATTTCTCGATCGAGTTAGTGCTCAGAGGCTAGGCCGGTGTCACGTCATCCTTTTAGGATGGCATCAATGGAGTTGGCCGAACTCAAAGTACAGTTGCAGGAACTGTTGGAGCAAGGGTATATTAGACCCAGTTCTTCACCGTGGAGTGCACCAGTGCTTTTCATGAAGAATAAGGATGGTAGTATGTGGTTGTGCATAGACTACGAGAGTTGAATAAATTGACTGTCAAGAATAAGTATCTGATTCCTCGGATAGACGACCTGTTCGACCAGTTGGTGGGGTCGGTGGTGTATTCCAAGTTGGATCTGAAGTCAGGGTACTATCAGTTGCAAATTCGAGACAAGGACATACCCAAGACAGCTTTTGGTACAAGGTATGGTCACTTTGAGTTCTCGGTGATGTCGTTCGGGTTGACAAACGCGCCATCCATGTTCATGGACTTGATGAATCGAGTATTTCGGGAGTACTTGGACTCTTTTGTAGTGGTCTTCATTAACGATATCTTGGTGTACTCCAAATCGGAGGTCGAGCATGAGACTCACTTGAGAGTGGTCTTGCAAGTGTTGAGAGAGAACCAGCTTTTTGCAAAGTTCTCGAAGTGTGAGTTTTGGTTGGAGAAGGTGGCATTTTTGGGCCATGATTAGTGGTGATGGTGTGACAAGTAAAGACCATAAGTTTATTTGGACTCCGGAGTGCAGTCAGGCGTTTGACACTCTAAAGGGGAGGCTAATGGCAACTCCAATCCTAAGCCTTCCTAAAGGGAATGAAGGATTTCAGATTTTTAGTGACGCATCTGGATGCGGTTTGGGTTGCGTGTTGGTGCAACATGGCAGTGTGATGGCTTTTGGATCTAGGCAGTTAATGCCTCACGAGAGTAATTATCTCGTCCATGATTTGGAGTTGGCGGCGGTATTTTTTGCTTTGAAATTGTGGCGGCACTATGTGTATGGTGTGAAAATGGAGATCTTCATGGATCACAAGAGCCTGAAGTATCTTATAGATCAGAAGGACTTGAATATGCGGCAGCGCAGATGGGTCGAGTTCCTTGGAGACTATGAAGTGGCGATTCAGTATATGCCAGGAAAAGCCAACGTGGTGGCGGATGCCTTGCGTAGGAAATATTCTGGTCAAGGGAGTTGGATCGAAGCTCATGATGAGCAGTTGATGCGGGACTGGGAGTCCCTTGGCATGGAGTGTGTAGCAAGAGGTGAGTCTAGCATAGCTCGGTTGAACTGGATTGAAATGCAGAATGACTTGTCCGATCGTATTCGAGAAACGACCCGTTTGGATGTGGATTTCCAGCCATACGTGGTGGAAGCTCAAAAGGGCGAGAGTAGTGCCTGGGAGTTGATTGATGGGATTCTGAGAAAGGATGGAAGAATTTGTGTACTGCAGTTCGGCAATCTCCGTGAGGAGTTGATGTTTGAGGCTCACTTCAGAAAGTACTCCATTCACCCGGGCAGTACAAAGATGTACTTGGATATGAAGAAATCCTTTTGGTGGCCTGGTTTGAAGCGGGATGTAGCTTTTTACGTGAGTCGGTACCAAACTTGTGCCTTAGTGAAGGCCGAGTGTCAGAAGTCGGGTAGATTCCTGAAGCCTCTTCCTCTTCCCGATTGGAAATTTGATGTCATCTCCATGGACTTTGTACATGGGTTACCTAGATCGCAGCAGGGTAACGGCGCGATTTGGGTGATCGTGGATCGCTTGACCAAAGTGGTTCACTTCATCCCAAATCAGAATGAGGATAGCGTGGAGAAGCTGGTAGAGTTATATGTTCGCAACATTGTGCGACTACATGGAATTCCTAAGAGTATAGTTAGTGATCGCGATGGACGTTTCACGTCCAAAGACTGGAGGTTTGTTCAGAAGAGTCTGGGCACGAAGCTCAAGTTCAGTATGGCTTTCCATCCTCAAACTGATGGTCAAACCGAAAGAACGAACTGTACTATGGAGGATATGCTGAGGATGTGAACTCTTGACTTCGGTAAGAAGTGGGAAGATCACCTCTTCATGTTAGAGCTCGCCTATAACAACAGTTACTGAGAAAGTATAAAGATGGCGCTGTACGAAGCTTTGTATGGGAGGCGGTGTCGAACACTGATGTCTTGGACAGAGGCGGGAGACACCAAACTTTTGGGAAAAGAAGTGGTAGCTGATGCATGCGAATTGGTGCGAACCATTCAAGAGCGCATGAAGGTTGCTCAAGATCGGCAAGCAAAATATTTTAATGCTCGCCACAAGAAGGTGGAGTTCACGGTAGGTGACTGGGTCTATCTAAAGATCAAGCCATTTAACGGCGTTTCACGGATTCGCCTACACAAGAAGTTGAGTCCGAAGTTTTTGGGACCTTTCGAGGTTATAGAACGGGTGGGAGAAGCAGCGTACTGGTTGGCGTTGTCCACAGAGCTGAGTGGATTACACGATGTTTTCCATGTTTTCGTCTTAAGGAAAGCCTTAGTGGAGGCTAGTGTGGTGATTGAATCGGCATCAGTGCCGATAGAGGAGGACTTGAGGACGCGAGTTCGTCCAGCTAGTATAGAGGCTACAGAAGTTCGACAGTTGCGGAACAAAGAAGTTAAGCTCGTGAAGGTGCGTTGGGATAACTGCGGGCGTGACGAGTTCTCTTGGGAGCGTGAGCAAGCAATGCGCGAGGACTATCCTGAGTTATTTGTGTAATGCTGGTTTGAAACAGTATGGTTTGTGTAAAGTTGTTGTAACAATGTTTTTATTTGCTGCAACAATTTTCTTGTTGTCTTCCTGTATAAAGATTAATTTCGGGGACGAAATTCTTGTAAGGGGGAGGAGTTATAACACCCCCAGTTTTCAGACATGGAGTCGCACAATCATTGGATCTAGTGCGCACGACCACTGGTCGTGTGGCATTGATCGTGCACACTTTTCTCCATTTTTCCAAGTTCTGCTTAGGGCAATCGCACGACCATTGGGCATAGTGCGCACGACCACTGGTCATGCGCCACTGCTCGTGCGCGTTTATCGCAGTTCATCTGGAGTTCTGCCATTATTGATCGCACGATCATGGGATCCAGTGTGCATGACCACTGGTCGTGCGCCACTGATCGTGCGGGCGGATGCAGTTCCGTCATTTATCTTTTGTGTCCGTCTGATGCTTCCTTAAACTAGATCCAAGGGCCCAGGATCTTCCGCCCTTTGGACTTTATTAGGGCTTAGAGTGCCTTCCCCCCCCCCCCCATTTATCTCATCTTTAGAGTGAGAGTTATGGTTGGAGAGGAAGATAAGGGAGGTGGATGGAGAGGGAGCTTTCTTTTACCAATGACGGAGCTTCAGAGCTCTGATCGCCGTTCCGAGACCAGATCCGTGGAAAGGGCATGGAGGTGCTCGTGTCAATCCGTTCAAAGCAAGGATTTCATGGTTAGGAAGAGGGGTCGTAAGGTAACGACATTTCTCCTCTCGGTTTCTAGGATGCGTGCATAACATCTTTTTCTTTCTTGCTTTCCAAGCTTTTGGGCACCAAATCTCTCAAATGAGATGAGTTTGGGTCGCCATGGTTCAAGAGGAATCATCGGGTCGATTGTGTCCATCCCCGACATGATATTGCATTAGAGATCCGCTCCATTAGTGGATTAGGCATTCTGGATGAAGCCGTAGTCACGACCGTTAGTCCGACTCGGTGATGTTGCATAGCGAGCCTTAAGGATTTTGTATAAATCTGTTGCGACAAGATGTCGTTTGTGATGTATGTGTCTTTCCCCCTTTTTTTGAGTGAGTACATGTTGTAAGACCCCTTCCTCCCCCTTACCAAGGAGGGCTACCGGGCCTTATGCCCAGGACTGCCGTCTTACGGTGGCACTAACGCACGGGTTAGTCAACACCGCAACACGCCGATCCTGTCGGCTAATACGATCATATACATAGGCCAATATGAGAAAAGAAGTGTAACAATGTAACAAATCTACAAGTCCACAAGTCACAGAGTACATCATATATATAAAATGAAAAGCACAACAACATGGTCCACAAGAGAGTACAAAAAGAAAGAGTAATAAGGGCTTATGCCCAGTACATCAAATCCACTCTCTCTCAAAATAAAAACGGAAGCTACACTAATACATCAGAACTCGTCCCACCTGAGGACGCACAGTAGTGGTAGTAGCCTGCTGAAGCGGTATCTGCTCCTCAAGTCCTGCCTCCTCGACGTGCGGGTGCTCCATCTCCACGGGCTCCTAAAAATAGTATGGTCACCGACCATTAGTCAAAAAGACTAAGTCGTTTCCTCCGCACCTCGCCTCGCAGCTCCTAGGCACCGAGCGGGAGGACGAAGCGGAGGACAACAAGGGGTAGCAAAAGTGGAAGCAGGTGACAGAAACTAACTAGCAGTTGTAATAAGATTTATTGTTCTATTCTAGCAGTTCTAAATATGGTACAGGTAAGTAAGAGCAGTGCAGTAAAGGAAATAAAGGAACAACAGTAAGAGCAAGTAAAGAATCTATTCTACCACTATACTACCATCACAAAAGTACCCTAACTTATATAAATGCCCATACAAATATATAAGTTAGGGTTTCCAGGAAATTTAACTTATCATATAAAAGAGCCCATACTAATTTATATGATAAGGATCTATGAAGCGTATGACCTAATATGAATGAATGTTATGATGCAATTTTATGCACAGGCAAGTGCAACTCACACACAATGACTCTGTGATCACAGACCTTTAGTTCCCACTTTTTGAGAGCTAGCATCACTCTCGGGTACCACCGCTGTGGCTACGGCAGCAGCGGAGCGGGCGTCTCCGCTTCTAGGCCGGTATGCACACTACCAAGCCTTAGACCCCTCTCATACGCCTATGTACACGTCCAAGGTGCACTCTAGAGTCTCGCATACATACTTTGCTGAACAACCCGTCAGTCTTGTTGGGTCGGCTGTGCGTTATCGGGGGTCGTCCTCCAAACCGCAGTGTAAAACAACCCACTGGCCCCTCTAACCCTCACAACCGCCTGGTGCACTGTACTGTCATCGGTGTGACGAACGGCCAGTACCGCATGCCCCGCCACTAGATTTATGCACATGCAAGTATTTTATTCCGAGCCTTCCGCTCGCAGGACCAAACCCGTCCTGAAAACCCTCAAACCCAACCCGGGTGAGAACGCACATTAGTGCCTTTATACCAATTCCCTCAAACCCTACACGGGTGAGCATATATCATGAATCTCTCCAACCCTACATGGGTGAGAAGGTACAACAAATGTCTTAACCTATTAGACTACTCTTGTCTACGGGTTATTATACTTAGTGATTTAAGGTTAATCTCAGGACTGCCTAGGGTATACCCGGTGAAGGGCTCTCGGGGGCACTAGGAACTACGATGGGATTACGCCCAAAGTTCCCTTTCGCAAGGATATTTACTTTAGTTGATGGCTACCCATGTTTCACCCCAGCTCTCGTTGTTGCTCTGGAACAATCCTAGTGACTTAAGATATTACCGGGAAACCGACGGTCTTCCGTCGACCCCCACTCTGGTTGCTACCTAAAGACTTGCACTTTTAATCCCGTCACTAATACAATACTACCCACCAGGGATTATTCATATTGCACTCCTTTATTTCTTCTGATAATCAATCCACTGGAAATCCCCTAAAGTATGCCCTATTTATGCTATATGCAGACCATGTCCTATTATTACCCCAAAAATGGAATCTTCCAATCCTTAGGCCTCTTGCCCCTAAATATTTATCCTAGGGTGGTATGGGCTAATGAAACTATCATATGGGTTCTCAAAATTTTCCTTGGCCAAATAATCCCTTAATTAAATCTTTTAAATTAATTCCTAGGTCACTTTACACATGAAGTAGTATGATTTAAAATCCACTGACCTAGGTAATTTTTCCTGAGTTGTATAATGATAAAATATTTCTGTCTTCAGGGTTTCACAATTTTCCTTTGATTATTTATACCAATTCCTTATTTAATACCAAATCTACACAATTTTCACTTTCCAAATGAAGTACAAGGAATATGTAATCCAAAATTCCAGGAAAATTACAGAACATATAAAACATTAATTTATGACTATTGGCAGAGTTTCATCAACTTCTATAGTGTAATGGCCTAACAATTCCCATTCTTACATATTTACCAAAATGTCATTATATTAATTTAAAACTTTATCAGTACACCCATAAATTCTGGAATACTTATTCAAGACTAAAAACACAATTATACAACACTAGAAATATTTCCAAATTTTTATGAGGTGTATATCCATCAATTCAAGAATAAATGAAATAAGGGTAAAATAGGCATTTCAAGGTATTTTACTCAAGAAGTTCTTCAAACAGAAAGATCAAATTTTCCTAAGTCAAATATAACCTTCTTTTCAACTTGGCAAAGTTTGAGGATTTTTACTTGAGGAAAACCTATTTTTCAAATTTATTTTCAAAAGGAGCTATATTTTTAAAAATTCCAATTAATGGGATTTTTGATTCCAAAAATCCCATAATTAATCTGAGGGGTGAACTTTACCCTAATGAACCACTGGAATCAAATCCATGATTTTTGAATGCCTCCATTAGGCTGAATGCACAATATTTAAATTATTGCTATTGGCACACCAAGGCAATATATACACCAACACATGCAAGTGGATTTTCCAACATACAGTGATCCAAATGTGCTGAAATTTTTATCATGCACCAATGATGTCCCCAAGGACCTACCACCAAAATTTGGGGTCATGGGGAGTCATATAACTCCAAATATTTCATTTATTTAGATTTTGATATTATGACTAAAACTATAGAAAAAGTTGTCCCAAAAATTCCCCATTTTTGGCAGGGGCTAGGTATGCCCTAATCATGCATGTACCCAAAATTTGGGGCCATGGTGATTGCTGGTTTGACTTGGGCATCCAAATGAATTTCTGCCCTTGTCTAGGACCAGTCCTAGGAGAAATGCCCTACAGGACTGTATACTACACCAAATCACAATTTTAAGGTGGCAAAATAAAGGTAAGACAGTAAGCTACATGTTCCATTTAGAGACCAGTTTCTGTAAATGCCTGTAAGAGGCCTAAAAATGACATGCAAGGTCACTATATTTATGTGACACTATTACACTATTCATCACATTTAAATTAAATCATTTTATTATATCTGCACGAATCCTAAAGCGTAAACGGACGGGATCCGGTTATCTCCTACCTCCAGCCAACGGCTGAGATCGAGCCGACCTGGGCATCTTTGCTGGCTTTTTCCGGTCAGCTGAGGCGGCGCCACCCCCGGCCAACGGTGTCATCACCTTCACGGTGGTGGTGGCTATCGTTTCCCGGTGATGGGGCGGCGGGAGACGGCGGCGACGGCGATCCCGAGCGGTTTCTAAAGCTTGGAAAAATCTCACTTTCCTCCCATGGCATCGGGCTCAGTTGAGCCCGATATCTCACCTAATCGATCTAGGATCCTAGTACGGGTAGAGGTGAGGTGAAACGAACCTGGATTGGGGCTTGGCTGCGGGTCAGGCGGCGGTTTGCCATGGTGGTGGTGCGCCGGCGAGCTCCTACCCGATTCCTGGATTCTCCACCGTTTTCCATGTTCCAGCACTCGATTTCAATTCTTTTTCTCTCTCTAAAGCTGATAGAGGGGTTGTTTGGGGCTGAGGTGGTGTATATGGGGTGATAGAACCTATGTGAGCTCGGTTTGAGCTTTGGTTGCTCCGTCCATGCATGTCAGGTGGCTCTCACCCCCTAATTTATTCTAGAATGATGAGAGGAGGTCGGCCAGCAGGTATTGGGCAGAGAATTGCAGCTGAAGGGGTGGCCATGTGGCCACCTTTTCCCTTCATCCCCATTTCTCTCTCCTCTTCCTCTTAAAATCCCATTTCTACCCCTTTGCATGCATTCTCTCTACTGATTTAGAGGGGTAGGGCTGGTCTTGTTCACTTGGGCTGGCCATGGGCCAAATTTGGTGGGCTTGGTCCAAGGGAGGGTGGCTTGGTCTTAATTTCCCTCTTTTAGGTCAAATAGTTGACTATGTTGACTTTGAGTTGACTTGGTCAACCATGGTGGGTGGGCTGACTCCATTTGATGGTCATGAGCTTAGAGGCACCACCCAACTTGGGTTGGGTCAAGGGGGTGCCCTACTTAGGCTAATTGGGCTTATGAATGTGGGTTTGACCAAATTAAGCCCAAGGTTGACTTTGGTCAACTAGGGTCAAAGTGTTGACCTAGTGACATGCCCTAGGGTCCACTTAGATTGTTTTTAGGGTTAGGGCAATGTGGTGGGGTCATGGTGTGGTCTGGGTTCCTATTTAAGCTAGTTTGACCTAGTTTGATTTGGGTCCTATAGTGGGCCCCACATGGCTACCACCCACTACCTAGGGTCAAACCTAGCTGATCTCCTTAAAACTCACCCCATGCCTAACCCAATCTAAGTTTAGGGGTCCAAAAGTAACATGGGATGTTACAAATTCCAATAAACAAGAAAATAATTTTGTCCCCGAAATTTAAGTTCGGGTCTATGGGGTTCTACTTGCAAGAATTTTTAAGAAACTTTAAAACATAAATTGAAAGTACCTGATACAAATAGCTCCGGGTGTTACTCCAGCATCAGAACTCTCGGCTCCCAGGTGTGCTCCTCCCGTCCATGGTTGGACCACAGCACCTTCACAAGAGGGACCTTCTTCTTCCGCAACACTCGGATGGTTGTATCGTCAATCCGGATTGGCTTCAATCTAACTGATCTGTCAGGCTCTACCGGTCCGGCTGTAGTAGTAATGTGCTGCTCCGGCCGAAGGAGAGCTCTTTGCAAGGAAGAGACATGGAAGACGTCATGTAATGCACCCAACTCTGGTGGCAGCTGCAGTCGGTAAGCTAAGGGGCCGATCCGCTCCAGGATCAGGTATGGCCCCATGTATCGTGGACTGAGCTTCTTGTGCCTCCGCACCCAAGAGACACCGTGTACTGGACGTATCTTCAAGAATACTCTGTCTCCAACCTGGAACTCCACTTTCCGGTGCCGAGCATCATAGTACTTTGCCTGCCTGCTCTGGGCCTCTAGTAGCCGATCCCTGATCAAACGAATCTGGACCTCAGTATCCTCTATATAATCAGATCCAAGAGCCCTGGTATCCACATCCTGAACCCATGATAGCAGTGTCCGGCATCTCCTCCCATAAAGTGCCTCATATGGAGCCATCCTGATGCTAGCCTGGTGGCTGTTATTGTACGAGAACTCAATCAGTGGCAGCAGCCTCTCCCAAGGCTTCCTCGTATCCAATATGCATAATCTGAGTAGGTCCTCCATAGTCTGGATGGTCCGCTCGGTCTGTCCGTCGGTCTGCGGATGGAAGGCGGTACTAAAAGTAAGCCGAGATCCCAAGTAAGCATGCACGACCCTCCACTCGCTCGAAGTGAACCGACCATCACGGTCCGAAACAATCGTCCTGGGAATGCCATGATATCTGACGAACTGCTCCACAAATAATCTCACCAGAACTACAACTGGGGCATCCTTCCGAACTGGGATAAAGCGCGCTACCTTGGTCAGTCTATCCACTATGACTCATATAGAATCATGCCCAGAGTGGGAGCGAGGCAATCCGTGTACAAAGTCCATAGCAATGTCCTCGAACTTCCATTCTGGAACTGGCAGTGGCTGTAGTAAACCTCCCGGGCTCTTGCATTCTGCTTTCACACGCTGGCAGGTCTCGCAATGGGTCACAAAATCTGTGATCTCCCTCTTCATCCCAGGCCAATACATAGACCTCCGCAAATCTGCCCACATCTTGGTGATGCCGGGATGTACTGAATATCTGGAGCAATGAGCCTCTCTGAGTATGTCATCCCGGATACTGCCCCCTGCTGGTATGTAGATGCGCCCACGGAATCGAAGAAGATCATCCTGTAGCGTGTAGTCCTCAACCTTGCCCCTCTCCAGGGCACTAAAAATCGGCTGTAATGCAGCATCCAGCCTCTGATGTGTTCGGATGCGCTCCCGTATATCATCACCACTGATCACTGAGCTCAAATACTCTCGATACACCACTGGTTCGGTCTCAGATACCATGGTAATGTGCATGTCTTCCATCATCCGTAGCAGCTCTATAGACATCAACCGAGGCTCAGGTCCAGAAGTGTCGGCCCTCCTGCTCAAGGCATCTGCTACCGTGTTCGCTTTTCCCGGATGGTAGTGGATCTTATAATCATAGTCGCAGAGGAATTCCAGCCATCTCCTCTGTCGCAGTTTTAAGTCCTTCTGTGTATCGATATATTTAAGATTCTTGTGATCTGAAAAGATGTCACAATGAATCCCGTATAAGTAATGCCTCCATATCTTTAGGGCGAATAACATAGCCCCGAGCTCTAAGTCATGTACTGGATAGTTATGCTCATGCTTCTTCAACTGTCTTGAAGCATAAGCAATAACATGTCCATGCTGCATCAGGACAACACCCATCCCCTGATAAGAGGCGTCTGTGTAGATCTGGAATCCCTCACTCCCGGATGGAAGCGCAAGAATGGGGGATGAGATGAGTCGGTCCTTCAGCTCCTGAAAAGTCGTCTCGCACCGCTCTAACCAAACAAAATCTGCATCCTTCTTTGTCAAGGACGTGAGGGTGAGTGCTATCCTCGAGAACCCCTCCACGAACTCACGATAATACCCTGCTAGTCCCAAGAAACTGCGAATGTCAGATGCGGTCTTCGGCCATGGCCAATCCCTCACTGTCTCTATCTTGGCTGGGTCCATTGCTAATCCAGCCCCACTGATCGTGTGTCCCAGGAAAGCCACCTCCTGCAGCCAGAACTGACACTTTGAAAACTTTGCGTACATCTGGGACTCCCTCAGCCTCTGCAAGACCAGCGTCAAATGCTCTGTATGCTCTTCCTGAGTCCGGGAATATATCAGAATGTCGTCGATGAATTCAATCACGAAGCAGTCTAAGAAGGGCTCGACTATACGGTTCATTAGACTCATGAATGCGGCAGGGCATTCGTGAGCCCAAAAGGCATCACCGTGAACTCGTATAATCCATAGCGTGAACTGAATGCCGTCTTCGGTATGTCCTCTTCCCTGATGCGGAGCTGGTATTAACCGGATCGCAAATTTAGCTTAGAGAACCAGAAGGCTCCCTGCAGCTGGTCAAATAGCTCATCTATCCGAGGCAGAGGATAGGTATTGCGGACCGTTAACCGGTTCAGCTCCCGGTAATCTATGCATAGTCGCAATGACCCGTCCTTCTTCTCACAAAGAGAACCGGCGCTCCCCACGGTGATGAACTGGGCCGCACAAATCCTGACTCGACTAGCTCCTGAAGTTGAGTCCTGAACTCTGCTAACTCCCTGGGAGCCATCCTGTAAGGTGCCCGGGACACCGGCCTCGCCCCCGGTACTAGCTGAATCCTGAAATCCAAGTCTCTGGCAGGTGGTAGCCCGGGCAATTTCTCCGGGAATACGTCGGAGAAATCCCGGACCACCGAAATATCTGAAATAGTCGTCTCTGCTCCCACCATCTCAAAGCAGATAAGGTAAACTTCCTCTCCCTGCTCGTGGGCCTTCACAGCCTGTACAGAAGATAACAATAGGTGGCAGATAGGCTGAATACCTTCAATGATAACATGAGAGTCGCCATGCCTTAGCGTGATCCTCCTGGACGGACAATCTATCTGAGCATGGTTCCGATGTAACTATGTCATGCCCAAAATTAAGTCGAAGTCCTGCAGCTTCAGAATAGTTGTTGGCGCCTCAAATGCCTTGCCGCCAATCTCGGCCTCCATATCACAATGTGTAGTGGTCCGCAGCTCTGACCCATCGGGTAGACACACCCTCATCTCTAGTTCAGGAAATCTCTCCACGCCTTCGAGTCTGTCTATGAAGGCCTCGGATATGAACGAGTGCGAAGCACTCGTGTCGAAGAGAGTATGAGCGGGCTTGCCGCTGATCATAACTATGCCTGAGGTTTGTTTACGTTAAAATTAATTGCTACCCTATAGTTCCAGGTACTATATAATTGAAAACTCAAGAAATTTAATAATTAACCTTAAGTACCTGTGATAACCTCCTCGGGGTTCCTCTGCTCTGTGAGGTCCAAGGCGTATATCTGCTCCTGCTCGCGTCTCCTGCCGTGATATCCCCGGCCTCGGCCTCGTCCTCGGTCTCGGCCCTACTGTACTGGGGCCACTGGAGGTGGAGGAGGAGGATGGAATCGATGCGGGCACTCCGACCTAATGTGCCCGGGCTGGCGGCATCCGTAACAAACTACCTGTCGGTGGCCTCGGTCATCCTGTCTCCTCGGATCATGCATCTGTAGAGGTGGGGGAGCCAATGCTGGAGGAGGCCCCTGCTCCTGCCTGAAGTTGGGACGACGACGTCCCCCACCCTTCTTGTATCTGATAGTCCTGCCTCTCTGAGAGCCCCTGCTGCTCTCTCCTGATGTCGACCCATCAAACGGTCTCTTCCCCCTGCCTTGCACCATCAGCTGGTCAGCCTCCAGCTTCTTTGCCATCTCGATGATTTGTCTAGACGTGCCATGAGAAATGAACAGCAAGGCCTGCCTCAAATCGTCCCTGAGGCCCCGGTAGAACCTCTTGGCATACCTCCTATCATCGGTATCCTGAATCCCTGCGAACCTGGCCAAATGAGAGAACTCTCTCTGATACTCGATCACCGATCTAGTCCCCTGCCTGAGGTTCAAAAACCTCTCCTCCAAGGCATCTCTGTCCGTAGCAGAGACGAAGTGCTCCAGAAATACATCGCTAAACTCCTCCCATGATATCTCTGACAGCTCCCAGTCCGCATATGTAGACTCCCGCACTGATTTCCACCATCTCTTCTGAAAGAAATTGTACCTAATCACCTAGAGGGGGGTGAATAGGTGACCTTAATCTTTTTCAACTTTGGCAGATTTAATCACAGATTTCACAGAACATAAAACAGCAACCACAGAATCATACACACACAGAGTACACACAGTTTTATAGTGGTTCCCCAAGGTCTGGGTACATCCACTTTCCCCCTTCGCCTATCTAGTAGTGTACTAGATTCGGCCAAACTCCTCCACTATTTCTCAAATCCTCAGATCTTACACTCAGAACCCCAAACAGGTTCCTACAGCTCAGGCTCAAAGCCCTACCACTCAGTCTTCACCAAGACCTACACTCAGCCTTCAACAAGGCCTACACTCAGCCCTCAACAAGGCCTACACTCAGAGAAATGAATCTCCTACACTCAGGCACACAGGCCCTACCACTCAGCCTTTATAATTTCAGGCTTACAACTCAGATCCCTAAGGATCCTACAAGAAATTAAAATTACAATGTATATACCCACAACTCAGTATGAGAGAGAAGAGTTGACAGGTTTCTTGATGAGTTCTTGGAAGAACTTTGCTGAGATCAACCTTCATTGGCTTCCTTCAAAGCTTCTTGAATTTAGAACACAATAGGGTTGAGTCTCTATGCAGCTGATCTTCAATCACTGCTAACTTAAGAATCAGAACTAAGTCTGAAACTTTTTTCACAGCCTGGTTCAACAGCTGTCTTCTTGGAAGGAGCTCTCTCTCTCCAACTTCTTAGATCTTCACTTGAAGGTCTTCTTCTAGTTGTGTTGTACTTCAATGCTGCATTGATCTGTGTGAATCATCTTCTTCTGTTGACAGAATAAGCCTTTATATAGGCTTTCTTCATGGTGACCGGCTGATCCGGTCCCTAACAGTTTTCTGACATCTCTGACAGTTGCAGTAGACCGGCTGGAATGGCAGCTGCCAAGTCATCCAGTCACTTCTTGAATTTTTTGTAACTGTCTGAAAGTGTCGAGACAGTCAGTCTTTAAGTGTCGACACTTATAGACTAAGTGTCGACACAAGTAGACTAAGTGTCGACACTAGCCTTCATGGTGTCGACACAACTCCTTGTGTTGTAGAATCTGCTTCTCGACACTGCTTCTTCAACATGTGTCGACACTGGTATTGTGTGTCGACACAACTCCTTGTTCTTTAGTACTTAGTTGATTTCTTGTAAGTGTCGACACAACTCCTTTGTGTCGACACATCATCTTGTGTTGATACTCGCTGAGTGTCGACACATTTTCTTAGTGTCGACACTTGCCTTCTGTGTTGATACTTGCTGAGTGTCGACACATCTCCTTTGTGTCGACACTTGTACTTAGACTTTATTGAAATTTGCTGAGTGTCGACACAGCCTCCTAGTGTCGACACTTTCTTCATGTGTTGAGTCTTTTGCTGTGTGTCGACACATTCTTCATTATGTCGACACTTGTACTTGAACTCTGTTGAAGTTTGCTGAGTGTCGACACAGCCTCCTAGTGTCGACACTTATACTTGAGCTTTGTTGATGTTTTGCTGAGTGTCGACACAGCCTCCTAGTGTCGACACTTTTGATGTCGACAAAGTTCCTCTGGGTGTCGACACTGCATTCCTGGTGTCGACACAATCACTCCAAGTGTTGACACTGCTTCTCTGGGTGTCGACACAAGTCTTCTTAAGTGTCGACACTTTTCTTCTAGGTGTCGACACATGGACTTAGAAACTTTTCATGCTTTCCCTGCAAATACTTAACCTGCACAAGGTAACTCAAAATACATCAAATACACCTTGATGTATATCATTGAGTAGGGTGAGGCTTCTTCAAATCAGGTACATTTATTCCAATGTACCCAACAATCTCCCCCTATTTGGAGAAGTCATAACCCTTAGTCAATGATATACACCATACATAACAAATTCACAGTATGATGTAAAACAGGATTATATAATAGGGAAAATACTTAAACATGCATGAACAAAACATGTATACACAAATATCTCAGAACAATAATGTAATAGATTTAACATATATCACATTGTTCTTTCAAAATCCAACATTTACATTAATCAAAAGTTTACATTGAGTTTACTACAAATGATTACAACTTGTAAACTTAAGTAAATGTCTATCCTATTGTTGCTCTGGTTCTTTGATCACAATGCCCTTTCTAGTTTGTATCTTTGCTTGGACAGGAGCTTCATTATCATCATCAGCAGCAGGCTTCTTCCCTTTAAGGTCTTTCTTTTTCAACTCTTCTGCCTTGATCTTTTGCCTTTCAAAATAATGATAAGGCTTAGGAAAGTACTTGTTAGGCTCCTGTGCATTAGGAGGTAGCTTTCCCATCTTAGCCTTTCTTCTATATTGCACAATGGCCTCTTGCCTACTCTCATGCTTCCTCCACTCCAGTTCAGAATACCACTTGTTTCTATCCTGGATATTGTCCTTGGCAGCCTTCCATGCAGTCAAGATGATATTCCTGGAGGTGGGGCTCCATTGTTCAAAATCAGGCCTAAGTTCAGCTTGCTCTCTGAACCTTTTCTTAGACAATGCAGTCTCTTGTTCCTTCAGCAAAGCCTCTTGTTCTTTCAGTATTGCCTCTGGCACTGGCTGAACTACTTTTTCAATGATGACATTCTGAATTCCTTCAGGAGGACTATACATTGACTGTATATCTTGATGTATCATATCAAAGTCTGGTGGAGGGTATATCACTTGAGCTACTTCAGCTGGCTCCCCTCCAAGATATGCAGGATTAATTCCAGACTCTGCAACATTGTCATCATCACATAATGGAGGATATCCAAGGGTGGCTCTGATGGAATTTGAAATCCACTTTGCATGATCAGAGCCTGCTTTGACTAACACCCTCTCCCCCTTTATGACTTCTCTTTCAATGTGATCCCTCAGATCATCTTTCTGAAATCTGATTTGTGCATTTAGGTAATTTACTCCATCTTTGTAGAAAGGTTTCAACCTTTGGAGCTTTTCAGTTATTAGCTTCTGGGAATCCTGAACAGCAGAAGTAACAGCAGTAAGGCTCTCTTGCAATGCTTTGTCAAATTCTTCTTTGGCAGTGGTCAAGGCTGCATTCTGGGCAGTTGCTATATTCTTCAGTTCAGTCACAATGGCATTGTGTGAAGCTGTCAAATTATCATTCATCCTGATCTGGTTTTCCAGAACATAGCCTTGCTTCACTTCTAGCTCATCAAGTTGTGTCTTCAGTTTCTCTTGATGTGTGGCCAGATAGACTACTGCATTTCCTCCCTTATGGAAGCAGTCAGTCATTTCTTTCTTATTCAGATTTACTTCAAATCTGATTGACTTTATGTCTTGTGCCAGATCAAATTGTAGTGACTTATTCCCTTCATCCACATACTTTTCCAGAGCTTGTCTTTGCTCATCAAGCTTGATCTGTAAAGTCACCATCAATGAACTGTAATCAGTAGATGGGGCTGGCTGTGGTGCAGGTTGTGGTGCTATTGTTTGTAAAGCTTTCTTATATGTCTGGCTCCTCCTCTTGAAAACTTAAAATTTTCTCTTCTTGGCTCTTGCAGCCTCTTCATCTTCAGAAGCAGATGTGCTTGCAATATCAACCCTGTCCTTAGGGCATGAAGGTAAATCCTTGTCAGTCCTAGGAACCTGCTCAGCATCCTTTGGCACTTCAGGTTCCTTCCTTGTAGTTTCCTCAACAATAACCACATGCACCCCCTCAACATGGGCCTTCTCCCCCTCAGCAACAGCTTTCTCTTTCTCAAAATCTGTTTATAGAAGATCTGGGAATAGCTCTTCTAGGGTAAATTCCTGTTGAGGAAGGGTTGGAGAATCTCTTATCTCATCAACTACTTGATCAGCAACAGATGTGTCTTCCATGACAACATCTTGGGGTTGGCTATGTGTCTGTGTTTGCTGATTAACATTAGGCAATGAATCAGACAAAACATCATCCTCAATAGGGAAATCTAATTCATTAATTTCAGTTATTACCTCAAGTATTGTGTGGGTAGCTTGTTCACTCTCTAGTGGAGTTGGCTCTTCCACAAGTAGAGGCTCCCCCTGGATGGAATCCAGGTTAATTGGGCTAGCTTGTGGTAGCTCCCCCTGCCTTGGTGCATCTTCTTGTCTAGCAGGTGACTGGCCAGCATTTCCAGTGTCTTCTTCATCAGGAGTGAACACTTCATGCTCTTCAGAGCTGCTTGATGATTCTTGAGCCACAGGAGCTGGCTTCTTCTTCTTTTTCTGGGGTGTTTCCTTCTCAGGAGTTGGTAGGTCTTTGGTCAGTACTCTTTCCCACCTAGAGAAGATTCTCATATCCATCTTCCTCATGTGGTTGATCTTTGAACCTGCAGCTTGGTTCATTTCCTCAGGTATACTGCCAGCTAGGTAAAGACTTAGTATTCTACCCAGATTTGGCTTCTTCATACTCTCTTTTATCTTTTCAAACACAACTGCAGACCAATCAGTTTCTAGTTTGAAAATAATCCTTGTCATGAGACTGAACATATAAGCAGATATTCTATCATGTCCTCCAGGTTTGCTCAAGATAACCTTGCCAACAATTTCAGATAAAAATTTGTCTTGCATGTTCATTCCCTTTCTATTGAACACAGATCCAATTTTCAGATTTGAGTCCAAACCACACCATGTTAAAGCTTCTCTAGTCTTAGTAGCAGAAACATCTTCTTCTTCCTTAGTCCTAGGTAGTTGAAGTACCTTTCTCAGACTCTTAGGAGAGACCTTCACCTTTGCCCCATGAACTCTTGACTTAATTTTGAATCCTGATTCATCTAGGGTTGCTGCATTCAGAAATTCCAGGACTTCTTTCTTCCATATCTTGGTCGGTTCGGAAACAAGAAATTCTAACCCTGTCTCTTCTATTAGGGTTATCACGCCTTTGATCTCTGGTTCCGCGTCATCAAAAGCACGCCGCACGAGTTCATATCCTTCATTCACATTCTCTTCTAGCTTGGGCGCCATTAGGGTTTGAAGAAATTTGAATCTAGAGAAGAGAGATGTCGACACACAAGTTTGGTCTCGAAACTTTGGTGAGCGTGTCGACAGACAAAGGCAAAAACCTATTTATACCTTTCTAGAATCGAAGATGAAAGGGCGCGTCAAAATACTTAAATTGTGTCGACACTGTTGATAAGTGTCGACACTTACTTATAATGTCTCGACAACTATGTGTCGACACAAGTATAGTCGACAGAATATATGTGTCGACACCACTTAGCTCGACACTTAGTCGAGACTTTACTAGACTAATTCTGAGTAAAGCTTAAGTGTCGACACCACCTTGGATGTGTCGACACCTACTCTGCATGTGTCGACACTGATTCTCTGAAGTGTCGATACTGACTTCCTAGATGTGTCGACACCATTTCTCTGAAATGTCGACACCACTTTTCTGTGTCGACACAGACAACTCTGTGTGTCGACACCTTTTTACTTAGCCAATTTTGAAAACTTATTCTAAGTTTATCATACCTAATTCAATTTTAAATTTATTGAATTTGGTTTCATCTAAGGGCTTAGTATACATGTCAGCTAGTTGATTATCTGTATTAATATATTCTAGGGAAATATCTCTTTTTCCACATGTTCTCTTAGAAAGTGGTATTTTATTTCTATGTGCTTAGTCCTACTATGGGAGACAGGATTGTTTGCAATAGAAATAGCACTAGTAGAATCACAAAATAGAGGTGTTCTACTTACTTGTATACCATAGTCTTCTAGCTGATGTTGAATCCACAGAAGTTGAGCACAGCAACTTCCTGCAGCAACATACTCTAATTCTGCTGTGGAGATAGCCACACTTGTTTGCTTCTTGCTACTCCATGATATCAGTCTTCCACCTAGGAATTGACAGGTACCTGTTGTACTTTTCCTATCTTCCTTGCAGCCTGCAAAATCTGCATCTGAATAACCTATCAGTTCAAAGTCTCCATTCCTAGGGTACCAAAGGCCTAGATAAGGAGTGCCCTTAAGATATCTCAGTATTCTTTTGACTACTGTCAAATGAGATTCTTTAGGGCAAGCTTGGTACCTAGCACAGACACATGTAGCATGCATGATATCTGGTCTACTTGCAGTTAAATACAATAGGGAGCCAACTATCCCTCTATACAAAGTCTCATCTACAGGTTTCCCTGCATCATCTTTGCTAAGAGACATACTTGACCCCATAGGAGTTTTCATGGTACTGGATGATTCTATACCATACTTCCTTATCAATTCTAGAGTGAACTTAGACTGGCATATGGATAAACCATTCTCATTCTGTCTAACTTGGAGACCCAAGAAGAACTTAAGTTCCCCCATACTGCTCATTTCAAATTGTCCTTGCATAAGTTTTGCAAACTTTTTGCAAAGACTACTTTCAGTAGACCTAAATATGATGTCATCTACATATATTTGGACTAAAATGATCTTGCCTCTGGATTCCCTAAGGAATAGAGTCTTGTCTATTTTCCCCCTTGTGAATTTATTCTCAATGAGGAAACTAGACAGAGTTTCATACCAAGCCCTAGGGGCTTGTTTTAACCCATACAAAGCCTTCCTAAGTCTATAGACATAATTAGGTTTGATAGAATCAACAAAACCTGATGGCTGTTCCACATAGACTTTTCCTTCAGATTTTTATTCAGAAAGGCTGACTTAACATCCATTTGGTATACTTTAAACCCTTGATAGGTTACATAGGCCAAGAACATCCTTATTGCCTCCAGTCTGGCTACTGGAGCAAAGGTTTGATCAAAGTCAATACCTTCTTCCTGCCTATATCCTTTTGCAACCAGTCTTGCTTTGTTCTTTATAATCACTCCATGTTCATCCAGCTTGTTCCTAAAGATCCATTTGGTTCCAATTATGTTGTGATCTTTTGGTTTAGGAACTAGCTCCCAGACTTTGCACCTTTTGAACTGGTTCAGCTCCTCTTGCATAGCCTCAATCCAATGAGGGTCTAGGATGGCTTCTTCAAATTTCTTTGGCTCTACTTGGGATAGAAAACTGGAGTAGAGTACTGAACTTAGATTCCTGCTCCTTGTTTGTACCCCTTGACTTAGATCACCAATAATTTGATTGGCTGGATGATCTTTTAGGTGTCTATTTGCTGGAGGTAGCCTGTCTTGAGGTTGTACTCCTTCAGCTTCTTCAACTTGCTGCACTCCTTGGTCTTCTTCTGCATCAGGTGCATCTAGTACTCCCCCTGGACAGCAGCCACCTTCTTCTACTTGCTGACTTGCAGTAGGTCCTTCTTCTATAGTGAGCTTGTCCATCTTCTCAGTCACACCTGTGGAGCTGCAAATACTTCTAGACAATTCATTGTTAATGAGTCTAGCTTCATCAAATACTACATGTACTGACTCTTCTACAACTTGAGTAGTCAAGTTGTAGACCCTATAAGCCTTACTGTTGTTGTTGTACCCAACAAAGATCCCCTCTTGGGATTTGGCAGCAAACTTGGTTAAGTAAGACTTACCATTGTTAAGTATAAAGCATTTACAACCAAAGATCCTAAAATAGGATAGATTTGGTTTTCTGCCTTTCACAATCTCATAGGGGGTCTTATTGTGACTTTTGGTGATAGTAGCCCTATTAATTACATGGCATGCAGTGTTTACTGCCTCAGCCCAGAAATATTCTGGGAGAGATGTGTCACTTAATAGGGTTCTACCAGCCTCTATCAAGGTTCTATTTTTCCTTTCAGCAATGTCATTTTGCTGAGGTGTTCTTGGTGAAGAAAATTCCTGAAATATCCCAAATTCTTCACATAGCTTTGTCATACTGTCAGACTGGAATTCAGTACCATGGTCACTTCTTATTTTGACCACTGTATTGTCTAACTCATTCTGAATTTGTTTGACAAAACTATAGAAGATACTAGGTGTTTCAGATTTTTGTCTAAGGAAGAACACCCAGGAAAACCTTGAGTAGTCATCTACAACTACAAATGTGTAGACCTTCCTACCTAGGCTGTGAACAGGCATAGGACCAAAAAGATCCATATGTAAGAGGTATAAGCACCTCACAGCATCTTTGTTTTCAATGCTATTAAAGGTGGATCTAGTCTGCTTGCCCTTTTGACAAGCTGAGCATATCTCATCTTTAATACACTTAACCTGAGGACCATTCCTCACTAACTCTTTGCTAAAGAGTTGGCCAATTGTCTTGTAGTTAAGATGGGCTAGCCTCTTGTGCCATTTGACACAATGAGAGACTTTCTCATCAGCTACAAGACACACTGGAGAAACATTGTTCTCACACATAATGTCTAGGCAATAGACATTTCTCTTCCTATAACCAGTCAGAATGATCTCTTGATCATTTGATCTCCTAATATGACAACCATCTTTGACAAATGAGATGTCATATCCTAAATCACTCAGCTGACTTATACTAATGAGGTTGTGTTTCAAACCTTTAACATAAGCCACTTGAGTAATTGTAATAAGGTTGCTAGAAATGTTACCAAAGTCTTTGATGATTCCTTTTTCAGAACCACCAAAGGTGACCTTAGGACCATCCTTGATTGGTGTATAGTCCTTTATCAATCCCCTAGTTTCAGTCATGTGCCTGGAACATCCACTGTCCAAGTACCATATTGGGGCATGATCACTTGGACTCACCTGCAAAACAGATTAGTTAACCTTAGAACCCAAAGAATTCTTGGGTCCTTGGTGCTGGTTAGTTTGCCTCTTAACAAAACTACCTGTAGCTTTTCTATCAGGCAGATTGCTACTCACTTTGGCACTAGAATTATGCCAACAGTCTATGGCAAAGTGGCCTATCTTGCCACAGCACCAGCACTCAAATCTGTTGTACCTTTGTTTAGGTACAACCCTGACTGTTTTATTTTCAGCAGGCTTTTTGTTGAGTACTGGGGCTTTGCCCTTAGACTTGGACTGAACAGTCCTGGCAGGTTTAGTAAACCCCAATCCAGTTTTACCTTTCTGAGAAATGAACTCATCTATCAAAGGTAGAACAGACTTTGGTTTAGAAAACCTTGCTACTATATCTCTCTCTTTCTGAAGATTAATCTCCAGATTTCTGATTTGATCATTCTTGAATGTAATAGTCCCCATCTGAATAACAGTAATGTTCTTCAGCCTGGCTATTTCATTTAGTTTCTGATCAAGCAACTTATCAAAATCTGTTGCAGCAAATTTAAGATTAGCAATCTCCTTAGCCTGACTCTTGGTCAAGGATTTGCTTTTCTTCAAAGCTTGCAACACTACCCTATATTCATCAATTAATTGATGAATGTCCCCTTCAGATTCTGATCCACTAACATCACTTGATGCTGATGTTTCTGAATCTGACTCAGTACCAGAAATTGAACTAACAGAACAATCTTGTACCTGACTTGGTCCAGGCTGATCCTGGATGTTGTCTCTTTCTGATAAGGCCATCAGTCCCTGGCACTGACTGTCCTCATGCTCATATATAGAGTTCATTAACTGGATGAACTCCTCTTCTTCTTCTTCAGCAAACAGTCCAATGTAAGCTTCAGCTTCTGAATCAGTTTCTGAAGAAGACATATCTGACAGACTTTTGTCCTTTTTAGCAACAAAGGACCTTTCCTTTTTGCCCTTGATTTGAGTCTTCTTCTTATCAGTTGACTCTTTCCTCTTCTCTGGACAGTCAGCAACAACATGTCCTTGTCTGTTACAACAATAACAAACTATCTTTGAAGATGTAGTTTTGCTTGACTTGGGCTTTCTCCTGTCATTCTTTGATGACTTCTGTGAAGTGGATGGCTTAGACCTCCACTGTTTCTTCTTTAGAAACTTCTGAAAATGTCTAGTGAAAGCTGCAAAGTCCTCATCACTCTCACTGCTTTCAGAATTCCTGCTTACTGACTCATCTGTCTCAGTCTCAGCAACTTTTGGAGGTGGAGATGGAGACTTACTCTTATATTTTCTAGTAGCTTCTGTATTGAAAGCCACAGCTCTTTCTTTATGCTCAATTCTTGTAGTCTTCTCCTCCTCCTTCCTTACCATTAACTGCATCTCATATGATAACAGTTTTCCAAACAATGTTGGAGGAGGAATGTCTGCTAATTTGGCCATTTCCCTTATGGCACATATCTTAGTATCCCAGTCTTTAGTTAGGGATCTCAAGAACTTATCATTCAGCTCATAATTGCTGAATTCCCTTCCATAGGACATTAACTCATTAACTATCCTATAGAATTTCTTGTAGCACTCAGTTATGCTATCAGACCTTCCTTGTCTGAAGCTCTCATACTCTTGGTTTAACAAAGACTTTCTGTCATGTCTAACTTCTTCAGAGCCCTCCATGTACACTATCAGTGTGTCCCACATTTCCTTTGATGTTTTACAGTGAATTAAATTCTGGAATGTGGCATCATCTATGGCACTTACAATTATATTCTGAGCCCTCTTGTCCATTGTGGCCAGAATAATCTCATCCTTGGTCATTTCAGAATATTCTTTTGGAGTTCTTTGATTTGCATCTAACACAGATACTTTCATAGGCACATATGACCCTTCTTTGACTGTGATATAGATTCTAGGGTCAGAGGCTTCCATAAATAGTCTAACCCTTTCTTTCCAGATGCCAAAAATCTCCTTTCTACAGATTGGCAACTTCATGGATCCAAGTTCTTTATGATTCTCTGTTGAACTCATCTTCTTGATTTTCTTGATTCTGCACTTGATTATACTGAATCTGCCAACATGATCTTTTACTCAGACAGTTATGTCCTTTTTTGAGTAACCTCCCTCTGATACCACTTGAAAGAAATTGTACCTAATCACCTAGAGGGGGGGTGAATAGGTGACCTTAATCTTTTTCAACTTTGGCAGATTTAATCACAGATTTCACAGAACATAAAACAGCAACCACAGAATCATACACACACAGAGTACACACAGTTTTATAGTGGTTCCCCAAGGTCTGGGTACATCCACTTTCCCCCTTCGCCTATCTAGTAGTGTACTAGATTCGGCCAAACTCCTCCACTATTTCTCAGATCCTCAGATCTTACACTCAGAACCCCAAACAGGTTCCTACAGCTCAGGCTCAAAGCCCTACCACTCAGTCTTCACCAAGACCTACACTCAGCCTTCAACAAGGCCTACACTCAGCCCTCAACAAGGCCTACACTCAGAGAAATGAATCTCCTACACTCAGGCACACAGGCCCTACCACTCAGCCTTTATAATTTCAGGCTTACAACTCAGATCCCTAAGGATCCTACAAGAAATTAAAATTACAATGTATATACCCACAACTCAGTATGAGAGAGAAGAGTTGACAGGTTTCTTGATGAGTTCTTGGAAGAACTTTGCTGAGATCAACCTTCATTGGCTTCCTTCAAAGCTTCTTGAATTTAGAACACAATAGGGTTGAGTCTCTATGCAGCTGATCTTCAATCACTGCTAACTTAAGAATCAGAACTAAGTCTGAAACTTTCTTCACAGCCTGGTTCAACAGCTGTCTTCTTGGAAGGAGCTCTCTCTCTCCAACTTCTTAGATCTTCACTTGAAGGTCTTCTTCTAGTTGTGTTGTACTTCAATGCTTCATTGATCTGTGTGAATCATCTTCTTCTGTTGACAGAATAAGCCTTTATATAGGCTTTCTTCATGGTGACCGGCTGATCCGGTCCCTAACAGTTTTCTGACATCTCTGACAGTTGCAGTAGACCGGCTGGAATGGCAGCTGTCAAGTCATCCAGTCACTTCTTGAATTTTCTGTAACTGTCTGAAAGTGTCGAGACAGTCAGTCTTTAAGTGTCGACACTTATAGACTAAGTGTCGACACAAGTAGACTAAGTGTCGACACTAGCCTTCATGGTGTCGACACAACTCCTTGTGTTGTAGAATCTGCTTCTCGACACTGCTTCTTCAACATGTGTCGACACTGGTATTGTGTGTCGACACAACTCCTTGTTCTTTAGTACTTAGTTGATTTCTTGTAAGTGTCGACACAACTCCTTTGTGTCGACACATCTTCTTGTGTTGATACTCGCTGAGTGTCGACACATTTTCTTAGTGTCGACACTTGCCTTCTGTGTTGATACTTGCTGAGTGTCGACACATCTCCTTTGTGTCGACACTTGTACTTAGACTTTATTGAAATTTGCTGAGTGTCGACACAGCCTCCTAGTGTCGACACTTTCTTCATGTGTTGAGTCTTTTGCTGTGTGTCGACACATTCTTCATTATGTCGACACTTGTACTTGAACTCTGTTGAAGTTTGCTGAGTGTCGACACAGCCTCCTAGTGTCGACACTTGTACTTGAGCTTTGTTAATATTTTGCTGAGTGTCGACACAGCCTCCTAGTGTCGACACTTTTGATGTCGACAAAGTTCCTCTGGGTGTCGACACTGCATTCCTGGTGTCGACACAATCACTCCAAGTGTCGACACTGCTTCTCTGGGTGTCGACACAAGTCTTCTTAAGTGTCGACACTTTTCTTCTAGGTGTCGACACATGGACTTAGAAACTTTTCATGCTTTCCCTGCAAATACTTAACCTGCACAAGGTAACTCAAAATACATCAAATACACCTTGATGTATATCATTGAGTAGGGTGAGGCTTCTTCAAATCAGGTACATTTATTCCAATGTACCCAACATCTTCGCATGAGCCTCTAGTGCAGAGGTGGCTAGAGGTACTGCCTCGCCGACCGGGCAGCTGATGCCTGCTAAAATCTCGTGTATGGCCTCTAGCTATTCCTCCGTCTTTACCGCATCCTCTGTCCCACGGTACGTCGGTGGGGACAGGCTCTTGAAGGCACTCAGCCAGCTCGACCCCGGATTTGGCTGTGGAGCCGGGACTTGCTGGGATCTGAAGGCATCCAGAATCGCCGTCAAAGTCTGCCCCATCTCCGTATGTAGGAATGGAGTGGCAGCTGGAGGGGGAGGAGCCACATTTTTCGGCGCGGCGACCTGTGGAGGTTGCATAAAGGTAAGGTTAAAACAGAATTGGCCTAACTCATTGTACTTTGTGGACCATTTATGTGACTTTTGCACATGGGCACACCACTGCTTCCGATGCATAGTTTGTCCGCAAACTAATGCTCGGGCGGGGGTGGTCCCATGTTGTGGACTTCTTTCTCATATGATCGTTGTTCAAGTGATACCAGTTTGTAAGACCCCTTCCTCCCCCTTACCAAGGAGGGCTACCGGGCCTTATGCCCAGGACCGCCGTCTTACGGTGGCACTAACGCACGGGTTAGTCAACACCGCAACATGCTGATCCTGTCGGCTAATACGATCATATATATAGGCCAATATGAGAAAAGAAGTGTAACAATGTAACAAATCTACAAGTCCACAAGTCACAGAGTACATCATATATATAAAATGAAAAGCACAACAACATGGTCCACAAGAGAGTACAAAAAGAAAGAGTAATAAGGGCTTATGCCCAGTACATCAAATCCACTCTCTCTCTCAAAATAAAAATGGAAGCTACACTAATACATCAGAACTCGTCCCACCTGAGGACGCACAGTAGTGGTAGTAGCCTGCTGAAGCGGTATCTGCTCCTCAAGTACTGCCTTCTCGACGTGCGGGTGCTACATCTCCACGGGCTCCTAAAAATAGTATGGTCACCGACCATTAGTCAAAAAGACTAAGTCGTTTCCTCCGCACCTCCCCCGCAGCTCCTAGGCACCGAGCGGGAGGACGAAGCGGAGGACAACAAGGGGTAGCAAAAGTGGAAGCAGGTGACAGAAACTAACTAGCAGTTGTAATAAGATTTATTGTTCTATTCTAGCAGTTCTAAATATGGTACAGGTAAGTAAGAGCAGTGCAGTAAAGGAAATAAAGGAACAAGCAGTAAGAGCAAGTAAAGAATCTATTCTACCACTATACTACCATCACAAAAGTACCCTAACTTATATAAATGCCCATACAAATATATAAGTTAGGGTTTCCAGGAAATTTAACTTATCATATAAAAGAGCCCATACTAATTTATATGATAAGGATCTATGAAGCGTATGACCTAATATGAATGAATGTTATGATGCAATTTTATGCACAGGCAAGTGCAACTCACACACAACGACTCTGTGATCACAGACCTTAGTTCCCACTTTTTGAGAGCTAGCATCACTCTCGGGTACCACCGTTGTGGCTACGGCAGCAGCGGAGCGGGCGTCTCCGCTTCTAGGCCGGTATGCACACTACCAAGCCTTAGACCCCTCTCATACGCCTTTGTACACGTCCAAGGTGCACTGTAGAGTCTCGCGTACGTACTTTGCTGACAACCCGTCAGTCTTGTTGGGTCGGCTGTGCGTTATCGGGGGTCGTCCTCCAGACCGCAGTGTAAAACAACCCACTGGCCCCTCTAACCCTCACAACCGCCTGGTGCACCGTACTGCCATCGGTGTGACGAACGGCCAGTACTGCATGCCCCGCCACTAGATTTATGCACATGCAAGTATTTTATTCCGAGCCTTCTGCTCGCAGAACCAAACCCGTCCTGAAAACCCTCAAACCCAACCCGGGTGAGAACGCACATTAGTGTCTTTATACCAATTCCCTCAAACCCTACACGGGTGAGCATATATCATGAATCTCTCCAACCCTACACGGGTGAGAAGGTACAACAAATGTCTTAACCTATTAACTATTCTTGTCTACGGGTTATTATACTTAATGATTTAAGGTTAATCTCAGGACTGCCCAGGGTATACCCGGTGAAGGGCTCTCGGGGGCACTAGGAAATATGATGGGATTACGCCCAAAGTTCCCTTTCGCAAGGATATTTACTTTAGTTGATGGCTACCCATGTTTCACCCCAGCTCTCGTTGTTGCTCTGGAACAATCCTAGTGACTTAAGATATTACCGGGAAACCGACGGTCTTCCGTCGACCCCCACTCCGGTTGCTACCTAAAGACTTGCACTTTTAATCCCGTCACTAAGACAATACTACCCACCAGGGATTATTCATATTGCACTCCTTTATTTCTTCTGATAATCAATCCACTGGAAATCCCCTAAAGTATGCCCTATTTATGTTATATGCAGACCATGTCCTATTATTACCCCAAAAATGGAATCTTCCAATCCTTAGGCCTCTTGCCCCTAAATATTTATCCTAGGGTGGTATGGGCTAATGGAACTATCATATGGGTTCTCATAATTTTCCTTGGCCAAATAATCCCTTAATTAAATCTTTTAAATTAATTCCTAGGTCACTTTACACATGAAGTAGTATGATTTAAAATCCACTGACCTAGGTAATTTTTCCTGAGTTGTATAATGATAAAATATTTCTGTCTTCAGGGTTTCACAATTTTCCTTTGATTATTTATACCAATTCCTTATTTAATACCAAATCTACACAATTTTCATTTTCCAAATGAAGTACAAGGAATATGTAATCCAAAATTCCAGGAAAATTACAGAACATATAAAACATTAATTTATGACTATTGGCAGAGTTTCATCAACTTCTATAGTGTAATGGCCTAACAATTCTCATTCTTACATATTTACCAAAATGCCATTATATTAATTTAAAATTTATCAGTACACCCATAAATTCTGAAATACTTATGCAAGACTAATAACACAATTATACAATACTAGAAATATTTCCAAATTTTTCTGAGGTGTATATCCATCAATTCAAGAATAAATGAAATAAGGGTAAAATGGGCATTTCAAGGTATTTTACTCAAGAAGTTCTTCAAACAGAAAGATCAAATTTTCCTAAGTCAAATATAACCTTATTTTCAACTTGGCAAAGTTTGAGGATTTGTACTTAAGGAAAACCTATTTTTCAAATTTATTTTCAAAAGGAGCTATATTTTTAAAATTCCAATTAATGGGATTTTTGATTTCAAAAATCCCATAATTAATCTGAGGGGTGAACTTTACCCTAATTAACCACTGGAATCAAATCCATGATTTTGGAATGCCTCCATTAGGCTGAATGCACAATATTTAAATTATTGTATTGCACACCAAGGCAATATATACACCAACACATGCAAGTGGATTTTCCAACATGCAGTGATCCAAATGTGCTGAAATTTTTATCATGCGCCAACGATGTCCCCAAGGACCTACCACCAAAATCTGGGGCCATGAGGAGTCATATAACTCCAAATATTTCATTTATTTAGATTTTGATATTATGACTAAAACTATAGAAAACGTTGTCCCAAAAATTCCCCATTTTTGGTAGGGGCTAGGTATGCCCTAATCATGCATGTACCCAAAATTTGGGGTCATGGTGATTGCTGGTTTGACTTGGGCATCCAAATGAATTTCTGCCCTTGTCTAGGACCAGTCCTAGGAGAAATGCCCTACAGGACTGTATATTACACCAAATCATAATTTTAAGATGACAAAATAAAGGTAAGACAGTAAGCTACATTTTCCATTTAGAGACCAGTTTCTGGAAATGTCTGTAAGAGGCCTAAAAATGACATGCAAGGTCACTGTATTTATGTGACACTATTACACTATTCATCACATTTAAATTAAATCATTTTATTATATCTGCACGAATCCTAAAGCGTAAACGGACGGGATCGTTATCTCCTACCTCCAGCCAACGGTTGAGATCGAGCCGACCTGGGCATCTTTGCTGGCTTTTTCCGGTCAGCTGAGGCGGCGCCACCCCTGGCCAACGGTGCCATCACCTTCACGGTGGTGGTGGCTATCGTTTCCCGGTGATGGGGCGGCGGGAGACGGCAGCGACGGCGATCCCGAGCGGTTTCTAAAGCTTGAAAAATCTCACTTTCCTCCCATGGCATCGGGCTCAGTTGAGCCCGATATCTCACCTAATCGATCTAGGATCCCAGTACGGGTAGAGGTGAGGTGAAACGAACCTGGATTGGGGCTTGGCTGCGGGTCAGGCGGCGGTTTGCCATGGTGGTGGAGCGCCGGCGAGCTCCTACCCGATTCCAAGATTCTCCACCGTTTTCCATGTTCCAGCACTCGATTTCAATTCTTTTTCTCTCTCTGAAGCTGATGGAGGGGTTATTTGGGGCTGAGGTGGTGTATATGGGGAGATAGAACCTATGTGAGCTCGGTTTGAGCTTTGGTTGCTCCGCCCATGCATGTCAGGTGGCTCTCAGCCCCTAATTTCTTCTGGAATGATGAGAGGAGGTCGGCCAGCAGGTATTGGGCAGAGAATTGCAGCTGAAGGGGTGGCCATGTGGCCACCTTTTCCCTTCATCCCCATTTCTCTCTCCTCTTCCTCTTAAAATCTCATTTCTACCCCTTTGCATGCATTCTCTCTCCTGATTTAGAGGGGTAGGGCTGGTCTTGTTCACTTGGGCTGGCCATGGGCCAAATTTGGTGGGCTTGGTCCAAGGGAGGGTGGCTTGGTCTTCATTTCCCTCTTTTAGGTCAAATAGTTGACTATGTTGACTTTGAGTTGACTTGGTCAACCATGGTGGGTGGGCTGACTCCATTTGATGGTCATGAGCTTAGAGGCACCACCCAACTTGGGTTGGGTCAAGGGGGTGCCCTAGTTAGGCTAATTGGGCTTATGAATGTGGGTTTGACCAAATTAAGCCCAAGGTTGACTTTGGTCAACTAGGGTCAAAGTGTTGACCTAGTGACATGCCCTAGGGTCCACTTAGATTGTTTTTAGGGTTAGGGCAATGTGGTGGGGTCATGGTGTGGTCTGGGTTCCTATTTAAGCTAGTTTGACCTAGTTTGACTTTGGTCCTATAGTGGGCCCCACATGGCTACCACCCACTACCTAGGGTCAAACCTAGCTGATCTCCTTAAAACTCACCCCATGCCTAACCCAATCTAAGTTGAGGGGTCCAAAAGTAACATGGGATGTTACACATGTAGCCGGAACCGGACAAGGTTAGCTCCACATTGCCGGTAGATGGCTTCCTTGGTGTGCGGGAACGTTGCAGTACTAATGATGGATTATGGTGGGAAAGACTATAAATTATGATGTGCTAAGGTGCGTCTTTGTCTCCATGGTCGGCTGGCTATCCCGTGACGTACAAGTCATGTGGGGAGAGCATCCCGGCGAGACTAATCCCCTTCTGTGTGTAACACCCCCTATCCGTCACATAACATATAGCAGTAGCTCCGGTCAGGGCCCGACGTCATATACCACAGACAGACCGAAAGGTTACGCAATGGAAACCATCCTGCCAATAACCAACATCCTACACAGAGTACATTCAAGCGGAAGCAATTTAAAAGTTGCAAATAAAGAACCCTGCCAACAGTATAAATGTCCACTTCAAAAACCCAACATGAATGAACGTACAAATACACCAGTATTTGGCCTTATGGCCTTACATGAGTTTACTCAAATAAAAGTGTCTTCCAAACCTCGGCACGCAGGCCGGTCAAACATGAGAATCAAAGTAAACATTCAAATATTAGGCCTTCGAGGGTCGGCTCAGCAACATGGGCTTTTGCCCGCTATTTGCCACTAGGCTCCACAGCACCTGCAAGCAACAATCCATCGAAGCAGTGACAAACAAAAGTAACGGTCAGCTAAAGCTGACCAAATTATAACGACCCCGCCCCTGAACTCGGGGCGGCGATGCTCCTTCCCTGCAGTGCATTAGAAAAACCAAGCAAGATAGTGAAAGTATAATTTAAGCACACTTCACCACACGCGTATGCACACACGGCCACACACCCTGTGCTCTCAGGGCACTTATACGGTGAACTCGGTCCACCACCGCCCCTAGGAGGGCAAACTCGTGAGCATTTGAGTCTTTCTAGCAAAAGTCACGTCAATTTAAGACATCGACAGCCTCAGACCCGCCCTCTATGCCATCGGCAGGCCCCTAAAACCGAACCGCATAGAGCGGGAATGGTTCCACTCAACCCGTTGCTCACCTCGCTACGGTAATTTAAGTCATCGGCGCGGGTCAAGCTTCCCCAAAGCCCGAGTATCGAACACACAATATTACATAACCCAGTTATGTACAAGTTGGCTCCCAGGCCACCAAGATGACAGAACTATGCTTCTGCCCAGTTTTTCGGGTGCACCTTGAGGTTAGTCCCCAAGGCTCCCTGTTGCAATCTACCGCGTAGAAAACCCAAAAAACAACCATCGGCGCGGAGTCTTCTCCAACCATTCATGCAATGCAACATCACCAATCCAGACCAACTTGTCCGGGTAGGCTTCACACATCATGCCTGTGTCCGTTTCTCGATTACGGACTCTACATGCAAAACAACGGGGACTATTCATGTCTATCCGAAGGAACACCTCACACTCACCGCAAACTCGTGAGAGCGGGCTTCCTATGCAAGGGAATAGAGGACTTCACATGTCCAAGATGAGAATCGTTACCCTAGCATTCCTCTTTGGCGCCATGAAGATCTATGTGGATTAAAAGTACTGCAATGTCCTCGCCTTTGTAGATCCGAACTCGGCTTGCGATTTGGGGCTCCGAAGCTCCGCCGGCGGCCGGATCTCACTCCTTCTTCTTCCTTGCTCTCCCCTCTCTCTAGAACTCTTAGAAAGAGAAAACCCAAATAGAATGAGGGTTTCTAAGCCATATTCCCGGGTATATCCCAGCAAGAACATCCCTGAGCCGTTGGATCCCAAAATAAGGAAACGGACGGCCACAATTCGCACTTAAAATCCAAAACTTGGGCCAAACACGGCTTGTGACATGCCCGTGTCCAAGGCTGTGTGCCTCAATCGACGTCGAAACCTTCGCATCCTGAAAAGTACATGGGCTCTCGACACGCCCGTGTCAGGATTGACACACCCGTGTCATCCAGTACACGCCCGTGTAGCTGGGCGTGTTCCTCCATCGACATAGGACCAACACCAACCCGAGGAGAACACGGGTATTAGACACGCCCGTATCGAATTTGAAACGCCCGTGTTAGGCTGAACACGCCTGGGCTCCAGGACGTGTTTCACCCCCGACACAACTCGGCCAACTACCCGAGTAGGACACGGTCTGGGACACGCCCGTGTCTCAGGCCGCGTTCGTTGTTCGATGATTGTCGACTGTAATTTCGTCAACCACACGACCACCGTCAAACCCGAGCACGACACGGCCCTTGGAAACGCCCGTGTCCCAAGCCGTGTGACCCCTACCAAGTTCCAAACTTGGCTCAAAACTCTACCCGTCCCTCTTTTGAGTTTCGGGACGTTACAGCTCTCTCTCCCTTAAAAGAATTTCGTCCTGAAATTACATAAAGGAAAAGATATAAACAAAACTCAAATGGTACCTGAATGGAATAACTCTGGATACTCCTCAAGCATGGTCTGCTCTTGTTCCCATGAGAGCTCCTCCCGACCGTAGTTGTCCCAACGGACCTTGACCATCCTAATTTCCTGTTCCGCAATTGCTTGACTTCTGAGTCCTCAATGCGAACGGGCTTGACCTTCGTCGTCAACCCATTATCGACCGGCACTTGATCGACTGCAAGCACTTGCGAAGGCTCTTGCACCGCTTTCCGCAGCACCGATATGTGGAATACGTCGTGTAGACCACTTAGCTCCACATATAGCTTCAATCGATAAGCTGCTTCGCCAATCCGCTCCAAAACTTCAAACGGTCCAAGGTACCTCAGGCTTAGCTTCTTTAAGCGCCGCACCCGCGAGACACCCTTGAACGGCTTAATCTTCAAGTACACCCAGTTGCCGACAGTGAACTTCATGTTCCTATGCTTGTCGTTATAGTACTTAGCTTGTCGGTCCTGAGCGATTAGCAATCTTTCTCGAATGGTTCGAACTAATGACATTGCATCTTCCACCTCTTTCCGCTTGTACAACTATGACTCACCCGTTTCCAACCACGATAACGGCGTGCGATATCTTCTACCATAAAGGGTCTCGAAGGGCGCCATTTATATGCTCGCCTGGTAGCTATTGTTGTAAGCGAATTCCAACAAGTACAGGTGATCTTCCCACTGCTTCCCAAAATCCAGAACGCACATGCGAAGCATGTCTTCCATCGTCCTATTGACCCTCTCGGTCTGACCATCCATCTGCAGATGAAAGGTTGTGCTGAAGCTCAGCTTTGTTCCCAACATCTGCAGCACCAACCTCCAATCATTGGACGTGAACCGCCCATCTCGATCACTCACAATGCTGCGGGGCACATCGTGAAGCCGCACAATATTATCCACATATAACTTTTCCAATTTCTCCACAGAATCATCCTTCCTATACAGAATGAAGTGCGACACTTTCGTCAAACGATCTACGACCACCCAGATGGCGTCGTTTCCCTTCTACGACCTTGGCAACCCATGCACAAAGTCCATAGTAATGTCGTCGAACTTCCACTCCGGAATAGGCAAGGACTTCAAGAAACCTCCAGGCTTCTGGCACTCCACCTTCACTAAGGCGCAAGTTTGACACTTCGCCACATAGAGTGCCACATCGTTCTTAAGTCCTGGCCACCAGAACAATTTCTTCATATCACGGTACAGCTTCGTGCTCCCCGGGTGAATCGAGTACTTGGTATGATGATCCTCGTACGACAATTCCACCCACAATTTACCCACATTCGGGACGCACAAACGACTATCCTTCCATAACAATCCATCCACAATCTCAAATTGGGAATTTGACCCATCCAAAGCCTCAACCATGATTTGCTTCATGTGGCCATCCAAATCCAGAGCCTGCCGAATCCGATCAGCCAGGTCACACTGAACTTCAGTCCAGTTCAATAACGCTTCGGCACTAGTCTGCTTGTCTACACAAGAGATCTCCAACGCCTCCAACTCCCGAACCAAACGCTCGTCATGAACCGACAGCCAGTTGGCTTGAGTTGGGGCCCTGCGACTCAACGCATCCGCAACTACATTGCCTTTCCTAGGCACATAATGAATCTTGAATGTGTAGTCCCGCAGGAACTCCATCCATCTCCGCTGTCGCATATTCAGATCCTTCTGATCCAACAAGTATTTCAGGCTCCTGTGGTCGGTATAGATATCGACCTTCACCCCATACAAGTAATGCCTCCACAGCTTCAGGGCAAATATCACGATCGCTAACTCCAAGTCATGAACCGGATAATTCCTCTCATGCACCTTCAACAATCGCAAGCCATAAGCTATCACACTTCTGTGCTGCAGTAGAACACAACCCAGTCCACTGCCCGAAGCATCGTTGTAGATCTCAAAGCCTTCGGTCCCACTCGGCAAACTCAGCTCAAGCACCGTGGTCAACCGACTTTTCAACTCTTCGAAAGCTTGTGCGCACTCCGGCGTCCAAACAAACTTCTGCTCTTTACTCGTCAGAGTCATGAGGGGTAACACTATCCGCGAGAAGTTCTCCACGAAGCGTCTGTAATAGCCGGCAAGCCCTAAAAAACTCCGAACTTCCGCTACCGTAGACAGCACAGGCCACTCTCGTATAGTAACAATCTTCATCGGATCCACCGCAATTCCCTCTCAACTGACTATGTGACCAAGGAACGCTACTGAGAAAAACCAAAACTCACATTTGGAGAACTTGGCGTACAGTTGATTCCTCCTTAGCGTCTCCAACACCAACTGTAGATGCTTAAAGTGATCCTCCTCACTCTGCGAGTACACCAATATATCGTCAATGAAGACGATCACAAAGTGGTCTAGGTACTCTCTGAAAGTCTTGTTCATCAGATCCATGAACACTGACGGCGCATTAGTCAGCCCAAACGGCATGACCGTAAACTCATAACGCCCGTATCTCGTACTAAAAGTTGTCTTGGGGATGTCACTCTCCATATTCTCAGCTGATAATACCCGGACTTAAGATCCAATTTCTAGTACACCGATGACCCGACTAACTGATCGAACAGATCATCAATCCTTGGGATCGGGTACTTGTTCTTTTCCGTGAACTTGTTCAGCTCTCGGTAATCAATACAGAGCCGCAAACTTTTGTCCTTCTTCTTCACAAAAAGGACCGGTGCGCTCCAAGGCGACGAACTTGGACGCACATAACCTTGTTCAAAAGCTCTTGAAGTTGTACCTTCAGCTCCGCCAACTCCTTAGGCGCTAGCCGATACGGAGAGCGTGACACAGGTTTCGCTCCTAGCACTAGCTCGATGGTGAAATCTATCTCCCGTGAGGTGGGGCTCCAGGAAGATCGCCAGGGAACACATCAGGCTATTCAGATACCACTAGGATGCTGTCCAAAGCAGGCTTAGGCTTCGAAGCCTCCACTAGCGCGAAGAACAGCTCTGCACCAGCACAAACCGCCTTAATCACCTGAAGAGCAGACATCAAAATCTTGCTCGACCCTTTTAAGCCCGTAAATGTCGTCTCACGACCTGTTGCCAACTTGACCTCCTTGCGATTGCAATCAATGTATGCTTGCTGCGCCGAGAGCCAGTCCATACCAAATATCACGTTGAACTCCACCAACGATAATAACGACGCTTGCAAATCGAACTCTTGACTCCCAAACTATACTTAAACGCAACAGACTCTATCCGCGCGCATTGAGCACCCATTAGACAACAACACATCCAATTTGTCTTTTGCCAACGAAGAAGGTACTCCGATGCGCGATACAAATCCTTTGTACAAAGAGGAGTGTGAAGCTTCCGAATCGAACGGTGCTCTTGTCGGATAAACAAAACGCGAAACAAAGCCTAGCACAAACAGTCCTAAGCTAACACGTGCAAGGGCAACAAGTATTTAAAGCTAAACTACTATAAATTTAAGTCGCACATGTCACCACATCCGCTCCAACAGTCTCGGGCAAAGTGTCCCAGCTTTCCACAGTTATAGCATGCGCCCAGGGTTCGGCTTGTAGTTTCCCCCGAAGCACCGGAAGAAGGGGCTGGACCCGAAGTCCTAGACTTCTTATGGAACTTACGATACCCAGATTTTGAGGTAGTCGACATTTTGAACACTGTTTCCTTTGCACTAGAGTCCTCAACTGCTCCTGACATATCTTTCTTTGTCTTCTGAGCACCATCCCGACAATGTCGGGCAAAGTGCCCTTTCTTGCCACAAGTATGACAAGTGTAAGTAGCTTTGCTAGTCGATGTTCTAGCCCCCTTTTTCAGCGTTCTGCGGAATGCAACTCTTATAGGGCTTGCAGAGTTCGATACCCTGCTCACTAGCATCTGGTGAGTCTTCCTCAAATCTACTTCCAAAGATCTAGCCGACTCCACCAAGGCTCGGAATCCCAATAATTTTGGTCCTAGCAGTAGAATTCGCAGCTCGCCACGCAGACCATTATAAAATCTATCGACTATAGACTGCTCGTTCTCCAACTCAAAGCATGGGTAGTGGCTTATCATAAGAAATGCTTGCAAATATTCGTCAACTGAGTGTGCTCCCTGCACAAAATGCATGTTCAACTGCTGACCCGATGGTCTACCAAATGTCATTTGCTCCATCACGCCACCCCGCGTTGAAGCCACATCAGGGGCAAAGGGTTGCACATTCCTTCCATGATGTGCATTAGTCACAACGAACACCGCTTCAACGACCCTTCTTATGGTTTCAAACGAAGGAGGGGTCTCGAGCACGTCGTTGGGTGCACTGTATTCCTCAGAAAGCGAGCGTTCTGACGGCCTTACACTTCCACCCCCGGTCACCTATCCGTCACCTATTCGCCAATACTGTAAGTCCGAACAAAATTGCAAAAAAATTATAGGAACACGCAGGTTCCTCAAACATGTGTATTTTCATTCCTAAGTGAACATTCATGGGTTCTTTTTATGTTATAACGGTGACGCACACACATGTGCTCACCACCCCTTAAAAGAATTCGTCCACGAATTCATTTAAGTTGACCGAAACCAGTAGTCTGATACCAAATTGTAACACCCTCTATCCGTCACATAGCATATAACAGTAGGTCCGGCAGGGGCCCGATGCCATATACCACAGACAGACCGGAAGGTTACGCAATGGAAACCATCCTGCCAATAACCAACGTCCTACACATAGTACATTATAACGGAAGTAATTTAAAAGTTGCAAATAAAGAACCCTGACAACAGCATGAGTGTCCACTACAAAAACCCAACAGGAATGAACGTACAAATACACCAGTATTTGGCCTTATGGCCTTACATGAGTTTACTCAAATAAAAGTGTCTTCCAAACCACAGCACGCAGGCCGGTCACACATGAGAAACAAAGTAAACATTCAAATATTAGTCCTTTGAGGGCCGACTCAGCAACATGGGCTTTTGCCCCTATTTGCCAGTAGGCTCCGCAGCACCTACAAGCAACAATCCACCAAAGCGGTGGCAAACAAAAGCAACGGTCAGCTAAAGCTGACCAAATTATAACGACCCCGCCCCTAAACTCGGGGCGGCGATGCTCCTTCCCTCCAGTGCGTTAGTAAAACCAAGCAAGATAGTGAAAGTACAATTTAAGCACACTTCACCACAGGCGTAGGCACACACGACCACACACCCCGTGCTCTCAGGGCACTTATACGGTGAACTCGGTCCACCACCGCCCCTAGGATGGCAAACTCGTGAGCATTTGAGTCTTTCTGGAAAAAGTCACGTCAATTGAAGACATCGACAGCCACAGACCCGCCCTCTATGCCATCGGCAGGCCCCTAAAACCGAACCGCATAGAGCGGGAACGGTTCCACTCAACCCGTTGCTCACCTCGCCACGATAATTTAAGTCATCGGCGCGGGTCAAGCTTCCCCGAAGCCCGAGTATCGAACACACAATATTAAATAACCCAGTTATGTACAAGTTGGCTCCCAGGCCACCAAGATGACAGAACCACGCTTCTGTCTAGTTTTCCGGGTGCACCTTGAGGTTAGTCCCCAAGGCTCCCTGTTGCGATCTACCACGTAGAAAACCCGAAAAACAACCATCGGCGCGGAGTCTTCTCCGGCGATTCATGCAATGCAACATCACCGATCCAGACCAACTTGTCCGGGTAGGCTTCACACATCATGCCTATGTCCATTTCTCGATTACGGACTCTACATGCAAAACAACGGGGACTATTCATGTCTACCCGAATGAACACCTCACACTCACCGCAAACTCGCGAGAGCGGGCTTCCTATGCAAGAGAAAAGAGTACTTCACATGTCCAAGATGAGAATCGTTACCCTAGCATTCCTCTTTGGCACCATGAAGATCTATGCGGATGAAAAGCGCCGCAATGTACTCGCCTTTGTAGATCCGAACTCGGCTTGCGATTTCGGGCTCCGAAGCTCCGCCGGCGGCCGGATCTCACTCCTTCTTCTTCCTTGCTCTCCCCTCTCTCTAGAACTCTTAGAAAGAGAAAACCCAAATAGAATGAGGGTTTCTAAGCCCTATTCCTGGGTATATCCCAGCAAGAACAGCCCTGAGCAGTTGGATCCTAAAATAAGGAAACGGACGGCCATGATTCGCACTTAAAATCCAAAACTTGGGTCGAACACGGCTTGTGACATGCCTGTGTCCAAGGCCGTATGCCTCAATCACGCCAAAACCGTCGCATCCCGAAAAGTATACGGGCTCTTGACATGTCCGTGTCAGGATTGACACGCCCCTGTCATCCAGTACACGCCCGTGTAGCTGGGCGTGCTCCTCTATCGACACAGGACCAACACCAACCCGAGGAGAACATGGGTATTCGACACGCCCGTGTCAAATTTGACACGCCCGTGTCAGGCTGAACACGCCTGGGCTCCAGGACATGTTTCACCCCCGACACAACTCGGCCAACTACTAGAGTAGGACATGGCCTGAGACACGCCCGTGTCTCAGGCCGTATTCGCTGTTCGACGATCGTTGACTGCAATTTCATCGACCAACGGCCACCGTCGAACCCGAGCACGACACGGCCCTGGGACACGCCCGTGTCCCAGGATGTGTGACCCCTACCAAGTTCCAAACTTGGCTCAAAATGCTACTCGTCCCTCTTTTGAGTTTCGAGGCGTTACACTATGAGACTGACGAGAATGTCAAACATAGGACAAGCCCGTACAATGAACCCACAAGCGGGTGGGGTCCAGCAAAGGTTCTTAGAATCGGTTTGTGTGTGAGATGGAATCCTGACGTGAGAAGTCAGAGCTTGCAGGCAAGCCCGTGTCTAAGACCCACGAGCGGGTGGGGCCTTGGCAAGATTTTCCATGTGCCGGCTTGCATGTTGTTAGGGGAATTGCAGTACCCTTTTTGTTTGCGGCTTGGCGTCGATGGGGAAATTGGAAGTATCCAGTTGTTATGATGATATGCTAGATCCATACGCGATAAGGTGCCCTGGGTGAAGCCCGAGTTTGCATATATGCTGCATAGTAGGCACCTTTGATTATATGTTCAACATAGAAAACGTGTTTGTTGTTTAAGACATCCAAACCTATTTTTAAAGCTTTACATGTTTATGTATATGAAATACGAAGTGCTGACTTGCAGGTTGGAGGTGTACCCCGGGGTCTGTTAGGGGCGGCCGGGAGGAGATGTGTTGGTTACACAGTAGAGGTCAGCCTTTGCTGACCCACATTATCTCAAATTTTTACGGGGCAATGATCCCAAGCGGGAGCAAGTGCGCCGGCCGAAAAGGCCTAAGCCTCATGAAGTGATTACCATGCTTACTAGCTTGTTTTTTTCTTGACTGTGATGCTCTATGTTGTTGGTATTTCCGGCTTGCATGCCGAGGTAGCCTAGGAGTGCTTTTGCACGTTGATGTTTGACCTTGTTGTCATACAGTTTTGGACTTATTTTGTGTAAGGCCTTCAGGCCATTTTGATACTCCTGATTGGTAGTTGATAACTTCTAGTTTTGTTGGTATGTTTTCGCTGTTGCTTTATTCTGTGTTTTGAGTTGGGTAGTTAATACCATCTTTTAATGCTAAAGCTGTGGCGACCGTATGTTGTGGGGCCCCGACCGGACCCATATTATATGGTCATTATAGGGGAGGTGTTACATGTTTGATGTGGAATGGGGACTCCAACTCCTTCTTCCTCCTCTTGGAGGTGGTCAACCTCAACATGAACCCCCGACGCAGGTCCTCGAAGTAGTGAATGGAGCTGGTCGGTAGTTAGTGAAACCACTCTCTTGCCTTCTTCTTGAGGGTGATGGCGAAGAGCCTGCACTTGAAGCCATCCGACATATGTCGGATCGAGACCACGTCCACGAACCACTGGACGTGTTGGACCAGGTCCCCCTTCCCGGTGTAGTAAGACATCTCGGGTTCCCTGAACCCCTCTTGAACTGGGGCTGAGGAAACCAATTCGCTGACGGGGCTGCGTCCTCCTGCTGGGCGAGCTGGGGGATCTCGCGCCCCCATATCACTGAACCGGCCTCCGCTTGTCGAGCCGGGGAAGACCATGCGCCCAGGGAGCTCGCATTCCCTTCCTTCCTCGGTGACCTTCTTCCCAGCTCACCTGCCGGGATCGTCCTCGCCCAGAGACGGGGCGGCTATGAATGGAACTGTTGGAGTCGAGCACTCGGCCCGCGCGCCGAGTGAGAACTTGACGAGGTTGATCGCCTACTGCTTCAAGTCTTCGAACATCCCTACTGTGGCCAAAGGGGGTGGGGGTGGCAAGTTGGACCTGTCCGATCCTTGCCCTTCTCCTCTTGCCATCTAGCTTGTTGAAGATTTTTGTGCTGACCACTTTCCACGCTCACCGCACCTAAATGTTGAAACCGAAAACTCGGTCTCTTGTGGAGTTCACCCTTGGGGAAGGGGTGATCGCGCACCTACTTCTCTCATGCAAGCCAAATAGTAAAAAGAGATGGGAACTAACTCAAGGGCTCGGCGTGGAGGTCCCACCACACACCCCGAAGATCTTAGAGTGTTTCCCCTCCTTAGATGAAGGACGAGCTAAGGCTACCTCAGAAAGCGCAAGAAGATCTGAACACTAGTAAGCATGTCTTTTGAGGTGCCCCTTGGGTCCTATTTATAGTTTTCTGAAGATGACCTGCAAATAGCTAACCACCACTGCTTTGAACTGCTATATGCAGCCCAACTGGGTCTACCAATAACTTAACTGCGTTGTTCTAATAGGCTATATGCAGACCAGCAGGGGCAAAATGGTAAAAAGCACCTCATATGAGATTGGGCGAGTGGAGAAACATCACTCAACGCCAAAGCCAGGAGGGCGTCGAGAGCGTCGAGTGGAGCAACGTCACTCCACGCCAAAGCTAGGAGGGCACCGAGAACGTTGAGTGGAGCAACGTCACTCAACGCCGAAGCCAGGAGGGCACCAGCGGGGGTAAAGTCTAAATGAAGCCTCATAAAATAGCTGGGCGAGTAGCCTTTTGATACCTTCACTCGCCCGGGGCTATTGGGATTATTAATACAGAAGGAATTCTAGAAAAATTGAGTTCGCCGAGCTTTGTTCGGCGAATCTAGGATTCTAACTCATGAGGTCAGCTCGAAGAAGGGCGAGCTCTGCTCGACGAACGCCGACCCCCGTCCGACAAATGGTGAGCCCCGTTCGACGAATGACGAGCTCCATTCGACGAACGCCGAGCCCCACTCTACGAACGACGAGCTCCGTTTGATGAGCACCGAGCCCTGCTCGACAAACGACGAGCTCCGTTCGACGAATGCCGAACCCTACTCGACGAACGTCGATCTCAACCCGAGCTCGCTTCGACGAACCCCAAGCGGACGCGGGTTGGTTGGGTCGGCTCGCACAGCTCGCCGCCTAGCTTTGGCGTGAGCAAGTTGGCCATTCTGAATTCGCCCGCCTAGCTTTGGCGGGAGTGAGCTGGCCATTCTGAATTCGCCTGCATGCTGTTCCGGTGCGGACAGGTCACCTTGGTCCACTCTCCCTATCTGGTGAACCCACTTGGCGAACACGAGGTTGTATAATAGGAGTCAGCAAATCTTGCAAGGTGTTGAAACTCCCTTTGATATTCTGTCATGGACTTGGATCCTTGATTCAATTACATAAACCTTTCTTCGAGCTTGTCTCAAGCAGTAGAGGGAATGAAATGCTCCGAGAAGGCTTCAGAGAATTCACTCCAACTGATCTCAGTGTACACTCGGTCTTGGAAAGTGGAACCCATGATAGAATTCCACCACTTTTTGGCGTGTGACTCCAGGACTAACACGGCTAAGGTGATGCAGTAGCCCCGAGCCGACCCCTCTCGGTTGGCCTAGCCAGAGGACCACGTTCTGGAGACCACTGCCGGGCTGCAGCCCAAGCACCCCACCAATGACCGCGCCTATTCTCAGCGCGGCGGGATGTTGGGGCGAGGTCTCGAACCCAGCCCCCTTGATAAAGAGCTTTCCTAACAGCTCTCATCACCAACTGAGCTGCAGCTCCTAGTTGAATGAAAAAAATTAAGTAACCCTAGTTCTTGTCTAAAGAGCATCTCCTTCTTTCCTCTCTACGATTCCCTAGCCGCCAGCCCTCTCCCATCTCTCTCTCAAGTTTTCGGCCAACTTTTCTCCTCACCCTCCCGCATTTTCCTCCTCTTACCCGAGTAGCTACCACCATTCTAACACCCGTGCAGCCACCCCTCCTCCACAACCTGAGCAACCACCCCTCCTCCACAACCCGAGCAGCCACCTAACCCGAGCAGCCACCTAACTCTCCCGCACTTTCCTCCTCCTACCCGAGCAGCCACCACCACTCTAACACCCGAGCAGCCACCCCTCCTCCACAACCCGAGCAGCCACCTACATCCTCCACCCATTCAGCCCCCTTCCCAGCAAACCGACCAGCCCCCAAACAAAGCAAGGTTCCAGCCAAGGTGATACCATCCGGCGTGAAAGCGAGGAAGGCGGAAGGTTTTTTCTCTCCATCCGGCGCGACTCCAGCGGAACCGCGGAAGAGTGATCCACGAGTGAATCAGGATCATCTATTCCGGTCTGGGTAACGATCCGTTCAACTTTGTGTGTGATTCTCCTTCCTAGATTTTCTTGTGGTGGATGTGTTTTTTGCGTAACTTTGGTATCGTTAATTTTTTCTGTTTGTCTCTCCGATAGTACTTGTTGTTCATCCTATTTTGAATATTTTTCCGAAGAGGATTTGGCAAACCCTCGTACTTTTTGTTGGGAGAGATCTACCATTTTCCGAATCGAACTTTTTCGGTAGATCCCTTTTGGTATAACTATTGCTTGTTCGGACCGGGTGGGTCCATTTAGCTTGAGAGAACAACAACCTATAGCCTATTGTTTGATCTTTAAACGACGTGGCTACCGTACGTTAGCATAAATCTGATAACTTGCCCTACGAGTGTTTTGAGTTTGAGTTTATGTGCGAGTGTAGAAGCGGGATATAGTGAGAGTCACGTGTTAAGACGTAAAACCTATCGCGTAGGCGTTATAGCCTACATCAATTTGCTTGGGATGCAGCCCGGCAGTGGTCACCAGAACGTGGTCCTCTGGCTAGGCCAACTGAGAGGGGTCGGCTCGAGGCTACTCTGCATCAAAAAAGTGCACTTTTTTGATGCAGTAGCCCCGAGCCGACCCCTCTCGGTTGGCCTAGACATAGACGCCCACGTTCTGGCGACCACTGCCGGCTGTAGCCCAGCACCCCCCCCATGACCGCACCTATTCTCGCGCGGCGGGATGTTGGGGCGAGGTCTCGAACCCAGCCCCCTTGATAAAGAGCTTTCCTAACAGCTCTCATCACCATAAGGTCATAGTCATACTGGCTAGACATCTGATTCCGGCCATTAGTTCTTGCATAGTATCAAGCCATTCTTCGGTATGAACGGTTGACTCCATCCAATGGTAAATAGGCAGGGAGAGGGCTCGGAAGGTACTCAGCCAGTTAGAGCCCGGGGCTTGTTGCTGCACTGGGGCTTGTTGAGACCTGAAAGTGTCCAGAATTGCCATAAGCGTCTGTCCCAACTCGATTGTTGGAACTGGGTAAGGACAGAATGGGAGGGAGTGCCCGCTACTGGCTCTACACATGTCGGGATCTATACATAAACGTACAACCTAAGGTCAGGTTGGCTAATCGTAGGTAATGACTGGACACAAGTACTTAGTGTGAATTACCATGGGCACACTAGACTGCTTCTGCTATGTCAGTTTATCCACAAACTGACCAATCGAGCGGGGGTAACACCATTGTTCAATGACTTTTTTAGTTTAGGATCGTCGCAAGCTGATACCATTTTAAGACCCCCCCTCCCGGAACACAAGATACGGCTGATGAGTGTCGTATGCCCAGAACAGCCGTCTTGCGGTAACGCCGACACATGGATCAACCGATACTACAAGACGCCTGTCATGCTGGCTAAAACCAATTATCATCCATGCCAACCCAACATAAAGAATATAGAAGTCAAATCCACATAAGTATTTAAGTCTAACAAGTACATCATAATAGAAGCTACAACACTTCTTTAATATCAGAGTACACCCAAATTGCCCAAAGGGCTATAATTATGAGTCTCTCAAAACACACACCGTAACTGACAGACAGAGAAGTAACTCGTATCATGCCCTTTCATCCTGACCTGGCTGCTCTCCTGCAAAACCTGCTCCATCCACTGGATGTCCTCCTAAAATGGTAGTCCGTAACAACCGTCAGTCATAAAAGACTAAATGGCTATCACATCCTTCTCCCCCACCCCAGCAACTCTTAGGCACCGAGCGTGGAAGAAGAAGGTACTATATATATAAAGCAGTAATAACAAGCATGTGGTATAATCTCTACATATCAAGGGTAGTAATAGCAACAGTATACAACATTATTATCACATTCTATTCTACAGTTCTACTCACTCAAATCATAACAATCCATTAAGCATATAAATCTACAATATGAAAGTAACTTAACTTATAAAAAATATCCATACAGATTTATAAGTTAAGGATCGCCCTAAAGCAAAGTAACTTATCATATAAGAGTGTCCATGCAAACTAATATGATAGGATCTATGTGTGCAATGCAATGATATGATATACATATAGGCTCACCCATGCTCAACACATACACACACTGATATGTTGACACAGACTTGTAGTTCCCCTTTTCGAGCAGGTAGCTAACCTCTCAGGTGTCATCCGCCGTGGCTAGACGGTGACAATAAAATGGGCTTTCCCCTACTAGGCGGACATCCACGCTACCAAGCCTTGGCCTTCGTACGCCTCAACGCTAAGAACACAACAACAGAGCTCCCTGCGTATTACGGCTCAGCAGGGGGCTTGAGTAGATGTGCACCAAGAGCCCAGCCCAACTGGACTATCTTTGTGGCACAGAAGGAGCCTATGAGAGCGTATCACCACAAGACCCAGCCCAACCGTCCACTTGGCACAGAAGGAGCCGGGAATGGCACCGAGGACCAAGCCCAACTGCCCAAAGTCTCATTTCATCATTACCATCCAGTGCGACCAAACACACGCACTTACACCCTTTTTTCATTCGCGTGCTCTCAAGTACTTAAGGGTTCATCATAAACACATGTGGCAAGCCACCTCATACAACATACAATCTCACATTGCTACCCATAGATAGACACACTCTAAGTAGTGGACTATATAAATTATCCCTTCTAATACTTGAGATCATGATTCAACATTTTTCATGGCCATGAGATTTACCTCATCTGATTCCTTCTTTATAATCAAGCATTCACAAACAATTATGCTTTCATATATTTATCACAACAATACATTAACTCTTTACGTACTCATCAAGCATAATATCGTAAGTATAGATTACACATTCAATTATCGGGCATCACACCCTCTCTAAAAACTTGTAGCATTCACAGATTACAATCGCGCACATCCTTCTACCGGATTTTCACAAGTAGCCATTTGTGCAACCAACCTTACTAACCATTTGTTCACTAATTTCCTTTTCCCAAACCATTCGTTTATTAAATTCCTCCAGACCATTTGTTTATCTCGGCTACATATAACTAGGCTCATCCAAATCTCAACATCATCTCACTATGTTTCTTATACCTAGTCCAAAACCGGTTAGACACTAACTCGAAAGCATCCTGCACATAAGTTGTTACCATGCAACTTAAACTTGACATTCCAGAGCTACAAGCCTTTATGAAAATGTGTTTACCATCCGTTGGAAGGTCTTTCCGAGGACTACACTTTCGTATTCATCCCAAGACCTGGATCCAACGTATCATGCTCGAAAATGGCCTCAAAGTTTGTTGTACAAGGAAAATAGATTTCTGCAGACGCATCTTAAAGCAAAACGAATGACATCAGTTCGTCTCTTCATCCTTTATCACTTTGTTCAAAACACATACATCACTTCCTCCTCCCTTATTCACCCTCAATAGACTATCCTTTTTTCACGAAACCAAGTCTACCATCTTCACAACGAAGAGAGGAGAGGTTGAAGACAACTAATCTCTAGGACAAAGTCCTAGCATGGTCTCTTCCTAGGAGATCTTCATCTCCCACAAGTCCAAATCTTTTGAGTCGACATCGCTCCTACATTATAACTAAAGATCTAGCACCAAGGGTGAGGGTAGGAAGCTCACCTCTTTTTCCGACCATGGATCTTATCACTCTCCTCGACGATATCGTTCTTCCTCGTTAGTATCGTCTCAAAAGGAAGTTCGGCCTCGAGAAAATCCGACTCTGGTGACTTCTTCGTTTCCGTCGAGTTCAACAAGTAACAACTCGACAAAGAAATGGAAGTGACAGCTAAGATTTCTCATTTCTTCTTTTTATAGCAACGTATTAGGGTTAAGTCATGTTGCCACGTGTCACCCTAACATTGGACCATCCATCATTACTTTAAATAGGTCTCGTTTGAGAAGACCGGGTCCAAATGAGCCATCAACGCTTATCCCGAAAATCCGGTTCAGCCCGTACGTATGAATCGACAAACACAGGCTGGGCCAAAAATCTTTCAAGTCAAATTCATCGTATATACCTATACACACTCGATGAATCATCAAAATTCGTCATGATCACTCAACGCCCCGTGTGAGGTCCATATTTTCTAATCAAAGCATCGTATTCGTCGAGTATCACTTAATGCTTCATTGAAAGCGTCGTGATCACACAACACCTTCCCAAGTCCATTAATTTCTAAGTCAAAGTGTCGGCTTTGTCGAGTATCACTCAACGCCTCGTCGAATGGCGTCGAGACCACTCAACGCCTACTGAATCCAGTATCATTCTAAGTCCATTCTTCTTATCTGTCGAGTAAGACTCAATGCCTCGTCGAATGATGTTGAGTTCACTTGATGCCAACTGAATCCAGCATCATTCTAAGTCCATTCTTCTTATGCGTAGAGTATCAGTCAATGCCTCATCGAATGGTGTGGAGTTCACTCGACGCCTACTGAATCCTGTATTATTCTAAGTCAAATACGCCCGATTTGTCGAGTATCACTCGACTCCTGTTACCAGTGCAACCCGAGCCTGAGTCAGTTCTCTTGACTCAAAGTGCGTGCAAGGGGTCTAGCATGAATTAGGACGTTATAACGGCCACCCCGCCTCTCGCGGCCCGCGCTTCTCCGCCCGTTCGGGTGGCCGCGCACGGCCGCCCCCCGCATCCCGCGGCCGCGACACTCATGCCTGTTTGGACTGCCCCGTCAGACCGCCCCTCCTCGCGGCCCGCCTCCCTTAGCCGCGAGCTCTGCGCCGTGACCGGCTATCCCGCCGGCCAATACTTCCTTCGCAGGAGGACGTCGGCCGACGGACGTTCCCGACGGACGTTCGCCGACGGACGTCGCCGACGGACGTCGCCGACGGACGTCCCCGACGGACGTCGTCGGCGGGTTGGTCGCCCATTGCATGACGACCCTGTCCCCGCCGTTCGTGATCGCTCTGGTGCGATCGTCGCCGTTCGATTTTGCGTAACCACCCACTATCCTTCGTGGTTAGTGAGTGAATATTTTTTTTAAGATTCGGTCTACGAACAATGGATTTTAATGATCAAAATGTACACCCCTAACTATACTAAAAATAATATGTTGGTGATTAAGGTGTGCGAATAGTCGCATAACCACCGTAACCACCTATTAGAGGCTATAAAAGAGTCTTAGAAGTTAGACCTTCTCATTTCTCACTTTTTCCTCCTCTGCTTTCTTCTCTCTCGGTCAGAGCTCAGCCGGATTCCTCCTACGAGCCACCAAGCTTTTGCCTCTTCACCAAAATCCTTCTAAGTCCATAAGTGAGCGGCGAGAAGAAGATTCCTGTGACATGAAGCACCTGTTCGTAGCGCAACGCCCAACAAGTACCTCATGCGAGCAGTCTGTTGCTCCCTGTGAGCCTGAATACCTCCTCTCATCCCCTAAAGTGTAACGAACAGCGACCTATTCGTTCTCGATTCTTCAAGAAATTTATAACCCGAACAAGTAGTGGAGTTTGACCGGCACATACACCCGTCATGTGATTTTTTATCCGTTGAGGGGTTTTTTCATGTCAAAACATCGTGTGCATAATCTCTTTCTCATTGACTGTGCGGGCGCTCGACAACTACATGGACTAAGACGATTCAAGTTAATCCGGTCCGACTGGGGCATCGAGTTTGACCACAACAATAATCATTAATATAATTAAATAACAACTACCAAATACCATTTTTATAAGTTGGAAGGGTACATTCCTGAGTACGACTTCAATCACATCACTCTAAAATCAGACACAGATATATGTCAATTTTGTAGATAATAATCTATATTATATTATAAAAAAATGCTGATACTAATAAGAGAAATAAATATGTATTATAAATAATGATAATAATAATAATAAACAAATTGTCGTTCTGTTCTGCTTCGATCCGGTTCGAATCTGGTTTTAAATTTTTGAAATCGTGCAAGATATTTATGTTGCGGTTCCGATTCCGACCAAGATTATAAATGAAAGGAACCTCACCCGAACCATTCTCGTCGTTTAGGGTTCAAAAATTAAGGGGAACCTCAATAATTTGCGAACCTTCCAGGCTGCGTTTTGCGCGACTTATCGCAACTTATTTGCTCCAGTAAAATTGGATAAAAACGTCATTATATGTTTAGTATGAAAAATGATATTATAGTTATAGAAAAAAAATCAATTTGACGCATAAAATATTTGAATGATAATAACATTTTTTTTCCAAGCAAACAACCTCATCCAAGCAATTAAGGGCAAAAAGCCGCTACAAACGCAACCTGAAAACAGTCGTATGCCGTTCAGTTGACAGCTCTGCTCACCGTGAGATCAACAGGCTCCCCAACGTCCCGTCCGGCCGTCCGTCTCTCGCCGGACATATTGGGCCGCGCGATCGTCTTCCCCAACCCGCACCGTCGCTCCCTCCATCAATCTGCACATTTCTGAGCACTTTCAACGGTGCTACATCAATTGCTTGTTTAGTTTGTTATGCATATTCCCAATCAAAAGTTATAGAGCTTTAATAGCAATTTCTAACGAAGAGATTGAACCCCGTCGCCTCCTTCCTCCTCGCCGCCCCGACGCTTCTTGAGTAGGCCTCAGCAAACACCATTGCGATGGATCTCTCATCCAAGTTTCTCAAACCCAGTAGAAGCCTCAAAGAAGAGTACGATAATAACTGTTATCCACCTTGCTCCTCATAAATTACTTATTCAGGCGAAATCCTTCCTCTTCTCTAGGTTTGTGAGCAATCTAACTGGAAACCTCTATGCTGGAGATTGCCTCTCTCTCAGTGATCGTACCGGTATCTCGCTGATTTCTTTCTTTATATTCGATTTTCCACATATAAT